>CM062807.1:1158806838-1159209338 GCA_031772625.1 Pinus tabuliformis | reverse complement strand
TTTAATAGCGATCCTGAGTCAAACAAAGCATCAATATTTTAGTGATCCCCAATCAAACAAAGCATCAATATTTTTCTTCTTGACCTATATCTTTATATGGAAGAGTTTGGTCATTTCTTTCCCTTCATGTTGTTGAAGGCTACTTAGATACACCTCCTTTTACACTGATGTACAAACAATCTTCTCATGCACGCCTGAGCTTCTTGTTGGGTTGTGTTATATTCTTTCCATGACTAGTTGATGTAGTTAACCGGGGGATTAGAAGGGGGGTGGATCCCCCCCTTCGTTGCACCAATTACGTAGTGGGGGGTGGGTCACAAGCGGTTTGAGGGGTGCAGGTAACCCCACTTTATGGGGTTCGGGGCAGCACCCCAGAAAATTTTGGTTTTGGACCCTATATTAGGTTGGGCGGACCTACCTATGGTTTTGTGCATGATTTTTCGCACATGGTTTTGGATGCGATGGTTTTCGGTTCATGGTATTGGATGCTTCGGCATGTATAAATATGTATTGTAACATTGAAAGGAACATAATGAAAAATCAAGCTGGTAGTCTCGATTTTGGGATCCAGGGGAAAATCTCTGTGTATATGTGTTTTATGTGTTATGCTCTCGCATTGTTTATTTTATGTGTTTTATAATTCATATGCAGGTAATTTCTAGATGGGGTTAAAACCTACATTTGGTATTAGAGTTGTTTTGGCTTCAAGGGGATGCCTTTGCTGCTGAGGGGTTTCGCTCGGGCCTGTGGTAGACCCTGTTCAGTGGGAGATCTGCGGGATTGATTCTGGTAGTGAAAGAAGATGGCGAGCAGTGGAAATATAGAGATCGATAAATTTAATGGTCAGAGTTTTGAGTTGTGGAAACTCAAGATGGAGGATCTATTGGTGGAAAAATATTAGTGGATCGCGGTAGATCCAAGTACTAAACCAACGGGAGTGTCTAATGAAGAATGGAAGAAGTTCGATCGGAAGGCAAAGAGCACAATACGGTTTTGTGTCTCAAATTCAGTATTGCTGAATGTATCAAGGGAAGCTACGGCGAAGGCTTTGTGGGACAAGTTAGGGACTTTGTACCAATCTAAGTCTCTGGTGAATAAACTGTTCCCACGGAAAAAGCTGTATAACCTAAGGATGAAAGATGGAGACTCTGTGGCAGAGCATCTGAATGCATTTAATACTATGGTAAGTCAGTTATTGTCTGTTGATATAAAATTTTAGATGAAGATAAGTGCATTAGTTTGTTGTGTTCTGTACTAGATTCATGGGATAGTCTGGTTATTGCAATAGGTAGCAATGCAATTATCTTGCAGTTTAATGAAATAGTCTCATTCTTGCTGACAGAGGAGATGAGACGGAAAAATATGGAGAGACTGAATGGTGATGCCTTGTCTGTAGGAGGACGGTCCCAAAACAGAAACAAAAATAAGTCATCGAGTGGGAGATCTAAATCTCTAGAAAAAACTTGTAAAGGTGGTGTGTTGGAAGTGCGGAAAGGAAGGGAACTACAAAAGGGACTGTAAATCTAAAGCTCCTGACAAAGGAAAGGGATCTGATGATGCTCCTTCTGCAGAGGCAAAAAACACCTCAGATGAAGGTGGGGATGTGTACTTGGCTTCTTCAAGTACACATGTAGATCATGAGGCATGGTTGATTAACTCAGCACTTCACTCCCCATAGAGAGTGGTTTTGCGAGTATGAGAAATAAGATGGTGGTGATGTCTTCTTAAGGGATGATAGAAAGGCTAGAATCGTTGGTTGCGGAAAAGTAAAGTTGAAGTTGCAAGGTGGAAGGGTTAGAACACTTCTGGGTGTTCTACATATTCCTACATTGGCCAAAAATCTGATTTCTGTAAGCAAGCTGGATGATGTAGGTGTAAAAACGGTGTTCGAGAAGGATACCTGCAAGATGGTTCGGGGAGCACTGGTATTGATGCAGAGAGTTCAAATTAGAACTTTGTACAAGCTGCAAGGTAGCACTATTGTTGATGGGTGCAACACTTCTGTGGTTCCTGAAAGTGGAGTAGAAAATCTAGTGGTCTCTAGAGATAAGACCATGATGTGGCACCAAAGGCTTGGAAATATTGGAGAGAATGGCCTTCAAATAATTCATGGTAAAGGTATGGTAGGTATGAATAATAGCTCTCTAGATTTTGATTTCTATGAAAATTGTGTATATGGGAAGCAGAATCGGGTGAGTTTCCCCTCTGGTGGTAAGAGGGCGAAACAGATATTAGAGCTTGTGCACAATGATGTGTTTGGACCTATGAAGGTTCCATCACTAGGTAAGTCTGTGTACTATGTATTATTTATAGATGACTTCTCAAGGAATACATGGATATATTTCCTTAAGAAGAAATCTAAAGTATTTGACAGGTTTAAAGAATTTAAGGCTCTGGTGGAAAACCAGATAGAGAAGAAGATAAAGGTGTTGAGGACAGATAATGGTGGAGAGTTTTGCAGTAAGGAATTTGAAGAATTCTGTAAGAAGTGTGGTATAGCACGACACAAGACTAATACATATACACCTCAGCAAAATGGAGTTGCAGAAAGAATGAATAGGATGTTAATGGAAATGGCAAGAAGCATGCTCAGTGGTGTCGGGTTAGGACAATAATTCTGGGCAGAGGCGGTGGAGACTACATGTTACCTGGTCAATAGATCACCTTCATCAGCATTGGAAGATAAGACTCCACAAGAGGTATGGACTCGTAAGAAATCTTCTCTTTCACATCTAAGGGTATTTGGATGTGATGCATATGTACATGTTCCAAAGGAGAAACAAACCAAGTTGGATAGTAAATCTAAAAATTGCATCTTTATTGGGTATAAGGATGGTTTAAAGGGTTATAAGCTTTGGAACCCAGTAACAAGGAAGGTTGTGTACAGTCGAGATGTGGTGTTCAGAGAGGTAAAAGATGTTATTAAACATGAAGTCCAACCAAAGGAACCTGAGAAGATAGAGTTTGAGCTTAAGGAGGAAGATTCAAACTCTACAACAGAGGAGGAATCAGAAGATGAAGAGCCAAAAACTCCAGGTGTGAGAAGATCAGTTTGAGAAAGACGGCAACCAGAAAGGTTAGTCCATCTGCTTTCTGTTCAAATTTTTCCTTATCTATTATTGATGATGATCCCAGAACTGTGAAGGAAGCAGTAGATTCAGAGGATGGAAAACTATGGAAAGACGCCATGGTTGATGAAATGACATCTTTGCACAAAAATGAGGCATGGGATCTGGTGCAGTTGTCGGCTGGAAGGAAACCTATTGGCAGCAAATGGGTGTTCAAGAAGAAGACAAATGCAGAAGGAAAGGTGGAAAAATACAAAGTTTAGTTGGTAGAAAAAGGTTATTCCCAGGTGCCGGGAATTGATTTTGGTGATATTTTTTCTCCTGTTGCCAAGGTAGCTTCTATTAGATTACTTCTATCTGTTGCTGCTGCTTTTGATTTTGAGGTAGAACAGATGGATGTGAAGACAACATTTCTTCACGGGGATCTTGAAGAGGAGATCTACATGAAGCAACCTGAAGGTTTTGTTGCGAAGGGTAAGAAAGAATGGTATGCAAGTTAAAGAAGTCTCTGTATGGGTTAAAAAAGTCACCAAGGATGTGGTATCAGAAATTTGATACATTTATATGAGGACTTGGCTTCACCAGAAGCAAAGAATATCACTATGTGTATTTTAAATTAATCGGTGACCGTGTTATTTATCTGGTCTTGTAAGTGGATGATATGTTGTTGGTTGGAAATCAGAAAGAAATTATCCATGATTTGAAAACCCATTTGTCCTCCAAATTCGACATGAAAGATCTTGGTGTTGCAAACTATATTTTGGGCATGGAAATTAAAAGATGTTAGGTCCCTATAATATTAGTGATCCCTCCATTACTATTGTCATTGTATCCGTTATTATTATTATTGTGCCCCATAGAATCCCTCTATTGTATTTTTTGTGCCTTTATATTATTATTGTTAGGTCGGCTTGGTTATATTGTGACCCCGTAGACTTCTATATACAGAAAGGAGGTTTTGTCATTTGAATCATCTAAGAATTGTTCATTTGTGTAATGTAAAGGAGGTTGACGATCAAAGAGGCTTATTTCTAAGGCGTTGATATATCTTTTCTATCTTTTTGTGAGCTAGTTTCATAACATTTGGTATCAGAGCTTTGGATTCTAGGGTTTTGCTGCTACAAACAGGGCATCGTGCCCTTTTCACCATAACATTTTTTCTGCGACGTTTCAGAAGCTAAAACAAAAAACCATTTGAGCCAAAATAGTGTTGAATTTCGGGTCCAAATTTAATGGCTTTTCTTGCTATATTGCGGAGATATGATCTAAGGAAGTTGGCATTTTTGCAGACTCCGAAATTACATTCCAAACAGGTGACCTGGGGAAACTCATCATAACTTTTGTTTTGAGGATCAGACTGAAATCTCATAAGACGTTTCAGAAAGAGGACAACCTCTAGTTTTCTATGTATCAGTTTCAGGTACTAAGGTCGAAACAGTGACACGTGGCACGTCGTACAAGTTCGCTCTACTGAACTAGTCTGTAATCAGGTCACTATGGGAGATTTGGCATAACCCTTCCTTGGAGAATCCAATTTTGATAAGACTGGCGGCATTGGAAAGAGGACGCAGTGGGCTACCGTAGGTCACAATTTCAGAACTAGGAGATCCAAAATTATAGAGGTACATCAGATTCAATATCGAGCTCCTACAAGTGAAAAAAGGTGTGTATTTTTTAAATTTTCGCATAAGCTTGGTTTGAAAAAATAGTCTGAAGGAATTCAAAGGGCATGGTGAAGCATTATTATCGGTAGACGATGCCCCAAAGAAAGAAAATGGATACACTTAGTAAGCAACCTGAAAGCTCTAGCATGACTCATGAAGAAGAGGAAGAAATGCAACATGATATATCAATATTACGAAACCAAGTGCAACAAATTTCACTCGCACAAAAGGTAACAGAAAATAAGATGGATGGTTTAAAGAAAGACGTAGAAGCTAAGATGGATGGTTTAAAGAAAGGCATAGAAGCTAAGATGAATGAATTGGAAGCTAAGATGGACGGCGTGGAAACTAAGATGGACAGCGTGGAAGCTAAGATGAATGGCATGGACGCTAAGATGAATGGCATGGATGATAAGATGGAAGAATTGAAGATAAATTTGAATAAGTTGCTACAAGAAATGGTCACTAATGGTGAAAGGGTAGTAAAGGAAACTCATGATGAGAACAAACTAAATGTTAATCATGATTTCATAGACTCTAATGTTGGATTGAAGATCCACCATGTTCCAAAAATCAATATGAGGAAGTTTGATGGCAAGGATCTCGAAACATGGATACTACAGATGGAGCAATTTTTTGATCTCCATAATGTGCAAAACACACAAAAGGTACGTATTGCAACTTTATATTTGGAACCAAATCAGTTTGTATGATATCGATGGCTTTGCTCTCGTAAAAAAATTGTCACTTGGGCAATTTTTATGAAAGAAATGATAGCACATTATGAGGATACAAAAAGCAACACCTTTTTTAGTCAATTGATAAATCTCAAACAAAAGCGTTCAATGATGGAGCACATTGAGGACTTCCAAAAATTGAACATAAGGGTAAAAGATATTCCAGAGGAGCATAGGATTGATGTGTTCATAGGGAATTTAAAGGACAATATCCAACATGAGGTTCACCTTTGGGAACTTGATTCATTGGAGAAGGCATTCAGGTTAGCAAGAAAAATTGAAAGCAAAATGATGGCAACCAGGAAGCCTACCACTCATAACTATAAAGATGGAAGCCTACCACTCATGAGGGTAATTATGAATTTTTGGTCATGCCTTTTGGTTACTAATGCACCTTCTACATTTCAAGGTATGATGAATTCCATTTTCAAACCCTTCCTTAGAAAAATTTGTGTTAGTATTTTTTGATGATATACTAATCTACAGCAAGTCTTGGAAGGATCATGTCCAACATGTTGACATGGTGCTCAAACTATTGGAGGAGAAACAATTATATGCAAAAATCTCCAAATGTTTCTTTGGAGTACAAGAGGTGGAATATCTGGGTCATATTATATCTCATGAAGGTGTTAAGGTAGACCCTAGCAAAATTAAAACCATTAAGGAATGGAAAATCCCCACATCCATAAAGCATCTACGAGGATTTCTCGGGTTGACAAGGTATTATCGCAAGTTTGTTAAGAATTATGGGAGAATAGCAGCACCTCTAACAACATTATTGAAGAAAGATACATTTTCATGGACTCCAGAAGCAATGAAGGCTTTTGAACATCTTAAAGAGGCAATGTGCCAAGCACCAGTCTTAGCTACACTAGACTTCACAAAAACCTTTATTGTGGAATGTGATGCCTCGGGAAATGGAATCGGTGTTGTTTTAATGCAAGAAGAAAGACCCATTGCTTTCAAAAGTCGTCCAATCAAAGGAAAGTATTTACACAAAGTTATTTATGAGAAGGAAATGTTGGCAATACTACATGCACTTAAGAAATGGCGACCCTACCTAATGGGAAGACACTTCAAGGTAAAAACAAATCATGATAGTCTTAAATACTTTTTAGAACAAAGATTATCTTCAGAAGAGTAGCAAAAATGGGTTACAAAGATGTTGGGTTATGACTTTGAAATCATCTACAAAAAAGGGAAGCAAAATGTTGTTGCAGATGCACTCTCAAGAAAGGATGAGGATGTGGAAGCATTTCTTTGCGCCATTTCTATTATCCAACTAGATTGGATAAACAAAACAAGGGATGAATGGAAGAAGGACGAGGAAATGTGGGCACTCATTCAAAAGATACAACAAGATCCCAGTACATCTGATACATTTATCTGGAAAAATGATTCATTATGGTACAAGGATCGGGTATACCTATGTAAGAATTCCCAACACAAATAAAAGATTCTTAGGGAATTGCACACCTCTCCCTTAGGAGGGCACTTGGGATTTCTAAAAACATACCACAGGGTTAAGAAGGATTTTTTTTGGGATGGACTTAAATCAGATATTTAAAAGTTTTTGGTGGAATGTTTGGTTTTCCAACAAAATAAAGTTGAAACAATTAAGACTCCAGGACTATTACAACCTTTATCCATTCCAAGCCAATGTTGGGAGGAGGTTTCAATGGATTTTATAACAGGTTTACCCAAGTCCGAAGGAAAGATTGCTATCATGGTGGTAGTGGACAGACTTACCAAGTATGCACACTTTTTTGCATTATCTCATCCATTTAAAGCGAGTACAGTTTCTACTGCATTTATGGAAACAATTCAAAAGCTACATAAAAACCCAAAGATTATTGTAAGTGACAGAGATCCCATTTTCACTGGAAATTTTTGGACAAAATTATTTTCTTGTCTTGGTACTCAGTTAGCTCATAGCTCATCTTATCATCCTCAATTTGATGGTCAAATTGAGATAGTAAACAAATGTTTGGAAGGATATCTTCGTTGCTTTGTATCTGATAAACAAACAAAATGGGTCAAATGGTCACCTCTAGCTGAATGGTGGTATAACACTTCCTTCCATACTGCAACAAAAATGACCCCATTTATGGCACTTTATGGATATCATCCACCATCCATCACATCATATTTAAGAGAAAATTCCAAGGTTCAAGCAGTGGAAGATCACATCGAGCATTAGCAACAAGTTCTCCAACTCTTAAAGGATAACCTCACCTTAGCACAGAATAGAATGAAATAGTAGGCAAATCAAAATTGCAGTGAAAGAAGTTTTGATGTAGGTGATTGGGTATTCCTGCAGCTACAGCCATATAAACAAATGTCCCTCAAGCAAGCTAAGAAGGATAACAAATTATCACCAAAGTATTATGTTCTGTACAAGGTGTTGCAAAAGATAGGTACTATGGCATACAAATTGGAGCCTGATGCAGCTTCTCGAGTGCACCCAGTTTTCCATGTTTCATGCTTAAAGAAGGTTATAGGTGACAAGCTTCCAGTTCAGACAATATTTCCAGAACTTGATGAGGAAGGAAAAATCATATTGGAACCTGAAGTAGTCAAAGAAACAAGAACTCGATAGCTATGAAATAGATCAATTTCAGAGTATCTCATCAAGTGGAAGAACTTACCCATTGAAGATTCCACATGGGAGGACAAGAATTTTATACAGAAGCATCCAGAACTACTCAAGTGTTGAGGACAACACTTTTTTGGAGGAGAGGGGCATGTTAGGTCCCTATAATATTAGTGATCCCCCCATTACTATTGTCGTTGTATCCCTTATTGTTATTATTGTGCCCCTATTGTCCCCATATTGTTATTATTGTGCCCCATAGAATCCCTCTATTGTTATTTTTGTGCATTTATATTATTATTATTAGGTCGGATTGGTTATATTGTGACCCCGTAAACTCTTATATATAGAAAGGAGGTTTTGCCATTTGAATCATCTAAGAATTGTTCATTTGTGTAATGTAAAGGAGGTTGCCCCCTTGAAGAGGCTTATTTATAAGGTGTTAATCTATCTTTTTTATCTTTTTGTGAGTTGGTTTCATAACAAAAGAGATCGGACAAAGAGGAAGCTCTAGTTAAACCAGAGGAGGTATGTCGAGACAATATTGCAGAGGTTTAATATGAAGGATAGTAAACCAATGAAGGTTTCTATTCTTGTAGGTGTAAAGTTATTTGTTGAACAGTGTCCCAAGACACAAGAAGAGGAAGAGGAAATGTCCCGTGTTCCATATGCAAGTGCAGTCGGTAGCCTGATGTATGTGATGGTCTATACTAGACCAGGCATTGCACATGCATTGGGAATATTGAGCAGGTTTATGTCAAAACCAGTGAAGGAGCACTGGACAGCAGCGAAGCGGGTTTTCAAGTATTTGCATGGCACTAGTGATTATGGTTTGTGCTACCAAGGAAGACTAGAATTGGATAGAGTGTTGGATATTCGTGGCTTTGTTGATGCAGACTGGGCTGAAGATCTGGATCAGAGAAGATCTACAAGTGGGTATGTGTTTAACCTATTTGGAGGTGCAGTCAGTTGGATGAGTAAGAAACAATCTGTAGTGGCACTATCAACTACAGAGGCAGAATACATGGCAGCCACTCATGTAAGCAAGGAAGCAGTTTGGTTGCAGAGATTGTGTTCAAGTATGGGGTTAGTATAGGGAGCTATAAGGATAGACTGTGACAGCCAAAGTGCAATTTTCTTGGCAAAGAACCATGCATATCATTCAAAGAAAAAGCACATTGATGTTTAGTATCACTTTGTGAGGGATATGATAGAAGAAAAAAAGGTGTTGATGGTAAAGGTGGACACTTTGAAGAATACTGCAAATGCATTGACAAAATCTATGAGCTCTGAGAAGTTCTCTTGGTGTAGAGAAAAAATGGGCGTTGCAGGGCTGGATAAATGTTTAAGCTCTCCTGTGGCCCCTTGTGGAAATAAAACAACAAGTGGGAGAATGTTGGGCCGTGTTATGTTCTTTCCACAACTAGCTGACGTAGTTAACAGGGGGGTTAGAAGGGGGTCAGAGCTCCCCCTTCGTTGTGCCGATTGCGTAGTGGGGGCGGGGGGGGGCGTCATAGGAGGTTTGAGGGGTGCAAGTAACCCCACTCTATGGGGTCCAGGGCAGTGCCTCGGAAAAATTTGTTTTTGGACCATATATTAGGTTGGGCGGACCTACCTATGGTTTTGTGCATGATTTTTAGCACACGTTTTGGACGCGATGGTTTTCGGTCCATGGTTTTAGACGTGATGGTTTTCAGTCCATGGTATTGGATGCTTCGGCATGTATAAATATGTATTGTAACATTGAAAGGAACATAATTAAAAATCAAGCTAGTAGTCCCAGTTTTGGGATCTAGGGGAAAATCTTTGTGTATATGTGTTTTATGTGTTATGCTCTCGCATTGTTTGTTTTTTGTGTTTTAGAATTCATATGCAGGTAATTTCTGTATGGGGTTAAATCCTACACTTCTTTCAACTTGGTTGCTCGAATACATGGCCATGAGATTATGCTTCTTATTATCTTTCTTTTTGTTCTCCGGGTTTAGCTCTAAATGCAACTTCCAACACTTCTCCTTTCTATGGCCATCAATGTTGCAGTGGTTGTAATGGTTGTTGGGATCTTTGCACTGGTGTGTTGTGACTGTCATCTTCTTATCAACCTTTTCTCCGTTTTTCTTCTTATTTCCCTCCTTACAAAATTTTTGTTGTTCCTTCTTCTTCGATCTACTTGATTGTGTTGTCTTCATGCCTATTTTCTCCAAGAACTGTGCCTGTACACAAGCCTCATCCACTCATTTAGGATTAAACAACATCACTTTCTCATGCAGATGACGATTTAGATCCCCCAAATACTTGAGGAGTATATATGGGTTCTTTGGGGAAATACCCAACATTATGGCCATATTTCTAAACTATATGGTATACTCTTGTATATTTTGGCTTGGTTTTTCCTTGAAGTAGTGCCATTGGATCAACTAGTCCTCTACGTACCCAATAGGGTGAAACTAAGACTTAATGATGGTTTTGAAGTCCTCCCACTTAGTCACTAGAGGCTCTCAGCCTTAGGGGCTCCGTGTGACTCTCCCACCAAGTCCTTCCTCAATTTGATGGATGTTGAAATAAATTTTTAGTTGCTACAACTAGTGATTCAGCTTCAAGGTGTCGTTCTCGCTATGGTACGAATTAATATCAATGTTTTCTTCCATTTTAAACATGGGTTGTGATTAAGTCACGACACTCAAATTGGGTTAATCTTTTTTGGGTTCTTTATTTGATTGGTTCTCCATTTCTTCCTGATTTTTTGATCCCCCTTTTGATTTATCCTTCGCATTTGAACCCCCATCTTCTCCAACTATCCCAACGTTATTATTCGAGGCCACCATGATGAGATTTACATTTCGATTTGTTGTTCCAACCACGAAAACCTGACCTCTATGTGATCACGAGGGTCATTCACATATTCGTCGACCATGATTAGGGTTTTAAAATTTTTGGCCTCGTCAATCTAGATCCCCTACAAATCTCCACAATATACCCAAAGAAACTTTCTCTGATACCCATTGGATCCATAAAATATCATGCATATTCCATTGGATAGGTCGTCGCAATAGATCTGATAATATTATGCTTAAAATATGGAATTCTACACTATTACAGTTTCATTAGATTTCTAGATCTGTAGTTTTACTATTTATAATGCATGCGTGCAATTGAAAATTATGCATAAAATAGAAAATGGAAAAATTAAAAGCTCACACACACATACGACACAAGATTTTCTTTGGCAAACCCTTTCAGGAGAAAAACCGAGCTGGAAGGTGAGGTAGTTCCACTCTCTTTCTCTGTTTGGAAATATGGATGCGAGTACAAAGAAGTATGACTTGTGGCCCATGGGTTGTTGTATTGCAGAAATCCTTTGTGTGTACTCTATATCCTATCCCTCTTAGCTCTTTTTGCTTAGCTATGGAACAAATGCAATCAAAAGAATAGAATATCTCTTCTTCCTAGTGGCCCAATTATAACACAGCTTGATAGCCTACTAGTGGTTAAATTTGACTACCTCAATTGTTAACCAGAGTTACAATATAGACTCTTCTAGAGTATTTTACATAATAATCACGTAGCTAGTCCATTTTTCATGAATAATGGTGGCTGACGTGATATCCTCCCGAATTATAGGTGTAAAAACACGAAGGTCAACTTTTTGAGTGGCAAAACGTTTACATACAGATTCTGATTAACACACTTCTTACGTCATTGGAAATATCTTTGCGTGTAAAATAGCATGAAAATGTGTTGCGCTAAAGTATAAAAGTTTTACCCCCAAAAATCATCGTTTAAGATCTCAAGCGCTCCCGGAAGGTTTCAGACCCTGTTTTGCCAAACTTGGTCCCGATAGTAAAAATGGTCCCATGAGTTGATTCTTCGACTTTTTTGCCTCGGAATGCATCGAGATGGATGACAAACAATATAATGATCCAATCTAGATCACCTGTTTTGCCAAACTAGGTCCCCCTAGTAAAAATGGTCCTGTGAGTTGATTCTTCAACTTTTTCGCCTCTGAATGCATCGAGATGGATGAAAAACAATATAACGATCCAATCTGGATCACCATTGTACATAACGAGGATTTGAGATTTTTGCATACTATGTGCAAAAGCCTTGGAGTAGGAATTGAGAAAAGCTATAGGTGGATTGATATGGAGGATGCTAGTAATGTTTATACAATATATTAATGTTCATGTTGCAAGTAAATTGCATACATTTCTCTTATTATTTTTAAAATATATAAATTAGTGTAACCATATAAATTAATTAATTCTTATATTTTTAATATTATTGAAGTTAAAATGTATCTTTTTTAACAAAATAAACTTTTTATTATCTCATTCCTCTATGTGTAAAGACAATGTAGAGATAATTTTTTATTATAAAAACTAAAATCCTATTCCAAAATAAATATACTTATAAACATATTTTTCAATTCTTTTTTAATTAATTAATTTGTTTTAACCATTTAAATTAAATTAAAATTAATTAATCAATTATCACTTTTACTAATAAATTCAACTTATTTCAAAATATTTTTTATATATATATTTAAAATAATAATTTTTTCAACCATGGAATTTTTCAAAAGTTAGATAGCTCATAAAATGTCAAATGAAATAAATTCAACCTATTTTAAAAATTCTAAAACATTAATTTATGTTATATATTATATTTAATATATAATTTTACTTAAACTCGAGCAACTTTAAAAAAAAAATACACAACACATACAAAACTCAAATGAGTTTGACACTAAACCCAAAGGTGATTGGAACTACTCATGCTACGATTTATACGTCACATTGGCTTTGGAAGCTTCGTTAAAAATGTTGACTTGTATACCATACTTATTTAAATAAAAAAACTAAGTATGGTTAGTGGGCAGGTAAATAATTTTAGAGTCGTTTATTGGGGTTGAGGAATCGTTTAGTGGGTAGTAAATAATTTTAGAGTCGTCTATTGAGGTAGAGGAATTGTTTGGACAGTCAAAAATTGTTAATTTGGGTAAAAAAATTTCAAAAAATCTTGTAAAGGCAAAGTTTGAATCGTGTTTTTGATAGTGGAAATAAATTCAGCACCATCAAAAACATGTAGGACACCTAAAATTTTGAAATTTAATAATTATAACTTGGATTTACAAAAATCCTTGCCAAATTTTTTCTAAATATGACCAAAACTTCTATAACTTTCCGAGCAATTCTTCCGCTTCATTAGACTACCGCAATAATTCCATGTGCAAAACATCTCCTTGTTATCCATGTTTTCAAAGCCACTGGATCCAAGAATGGAACCAAGAATGCGAGAATCCCTAGAAAGTGAAGTTTGAAAATCAAGGCGGTGTTGAATTAAAAAGACAAAGCTCCGGGTCTGGCTTGACTTGGACCTGCATCTTTTTTTTTCTCAGTGGGGAAGCGAATCCCCGCTGAACAATCACAATACATCATATATAGCCGAAGCGAGCAGATTTCATCATACAATATCGCCGAAGCAAACAGAATACGTGCAGATTACGTCAACATCGGAACATATACGTCATCATAGAATCATATGCTGCAACAGCAGCGCGCGGCATCGGCAGGAATCGATCCTGACTGGGAGGTGCGAAAGCCTACCGCCCCCACCAGCGCGTCATGCACTCACGTGCACCTACATCTTTAAACATACAAGAGAGTTAAACTTTGAAAGAAGAAAGATCTTCCATCTGTTAGTGGACCACTGAATATCCAGCTGCATGCCCAATTAAAAATAGAGAATAAGCAAGTCTTCTCTCTAAACTGAACTAAGCTTAGTTTCTCGTTATGATACGGAGTCATCTTGTGGGAATGACCTATTATCTTCTTTGCAACTTCTGTTCTCCAGGTTTACTCATCCATTGTCACCAAGAAGCACAAAGCAAATCTTTTAGATATTAATCACAAAACTATTTTTCTTATCAATGGGAACTTTTCAGTAGTAGATTTTGAATTATACTTAATTTGCTACTTGTACTACATTCCCACCTAAGTTTCTTAACGTTGCTGTCGTAAAACTAAATTTTAAAATTAAAAAGCAACAGAGAATCTCAGAGCAAAATTTAGACCTATTGCATGTTACATTAAATATGGAAAGCTGTTACACAGAACTTTGACTTGAGACGCAGAACAAATTTGAAATTACAAGCATGTTCCCACTGTCATATTAAGAAATTTTTGCTTAATTTAACTGGACCTCAGATTACCATTATTGCCAAACCATGTGTTGTATCTTTTATTGGGCAATCGGCTTTATTCTCTATATGGCACCAAGCACAGGCCCAGCATGTTAGCCTTGGCAAAGCCAGCTGTGAATTATGGGTAGCGTGGAGTATTATGTTATGTTGTAAGTAAATGCATGCGCTGAGTGGACCACTGAAACTGGGCTGTGGGAATTTCTATTTCGGATTTGCTCCAACCTAGAAAGTATTTCTCTTTGTTTTGTCTGTTTTTTAAAGGGCGTTCCTACGGTCAAGGAAGCCACAACCTTCAAAGAAACCCTCAAGGGCTTTGCATTTGCTGCTGGTATAGAGGTAAGCCTGGATAAATCAAAGGTGTTCTTTTTTAACACTTACATTGTTATTCAGAGGAACCTCAACAGAATTGTTGGGTTTCAAAGGGATCAGTGACCTTCTAAGTACGTGGGAATGCTTCTAACTGGCAAACCTATGAGCAAGGGAGTGTGGGAGCCGGTAACAAATAAATTTTAGGATAAACTCAGGAAATGGATCTGCAGATCTTTGAATGTCTTGTGCTTACTAAGGCTGTCCTACAGGCCATACCCATTTTTATGTTTTCAGCTCTTCTTGCTCCTAAAGGAGTTATGCAACAAATCGGGAGTATTCAACTAGATTTTCTTTGGGGCAAAGGGGAAGAGAAAAAGAAGTGGCCTTTGGTAGCTCGAGACAAGCTCTGTAACCCTGAGGCCCATGGTGGTTCTGGGCTACATGATCTTGAAATCCTCAGCGAAGTTTTGGGAGCCAAACTTTGGTGGAGGTGGCTCAAGGAATTGGCCACCCCTTGGGCCAAGCTTTGAAAGAAGAAATATGCAAATAATTGGTAGGAGAGGGATCATATCCAAATGCCAGGGCTCATGAAGGGCTCCCACATTTCGAACCTTTCTTGGGAGAATAGAGCCACTGTCCAGAAGCATAGTTTATGGGAGATCTGAGATGGGAACCTTACACGGTTTTGGAAGGATAACTGGCAGCAGGAACCAATTTTATTTAGAGAAGAACTAACTTCTCTGCAATTTTGTTTAGAGAAGGACTAACGATCCAATGTGGATCACCATTGTACATAACGAGGGTTTGAGATTTCTGCATACTATGTGCAAAAGTCTTGGAGTAGGAATTGAGAAAAGCTATAGGTGGATTGATATGGAGAATGCTAGTAATGTTTATACAATATATTAATGTTCATATTGCAAGTAAATTGCATACATTTCTCTTATTATTTTTAAAATATATAAATTAGTGTACATGTATAAGTTAATTCATTCTTATATTTTTAATATTATTGAAGTTAAAATGTATCTTTTTGTAACAAAATAAACTTTTTATTATCTCATTCCTCTATCTGTAAAGACAATGTAGAGATAAATTTTTTATTAAAAAACTAAAATCCTATTCCGAAATAAATATACTTATAAACATATTTTTCAATTCTTTTTTAATTAATTAATTTGTTTTAACCATTTAAATTAAATTAAAATTAATTAATCAATTATTACTTTTACTAATAAATTCAAGTTATTTCAAAATATTTTTTATATATTATATTTAAAATAATAATTTTAAATCAACATTTCAAAAGTTAGAATATTATATTTAAAACAATAATTTTACTTCGACAATGGAATTTTTCAAAAGTTAGATAGCTCATAAAAAGTCAAATAAAATAAATTCAACCTATTTTAAAAATTCTAAAACATTAATTTATCTTATATATTATATTTAATATATAATTTTACTTAAACTCGAGCAACTTTTTTAAAAAAATACACAACACATACAAAAGTCAAATGAGTTTGACACTAAACCCAAAGGTGATTGGAACTACTCATGCTACGATTTATACGTCACATTGGCTTTGGAAGCTTCGTTAAAAATGTTGACTTGTATACCATACTTATTAAAAAAAAAAAACCTAAGTATGGTTAGTGGGCAGGTAAATAATTTTAGAGTCGTCTATTGGGCAGAGGAATTGTTTAGTGGGCAGGTAAATAATTTTAGAGACGTTTATTGAGGTAGAGGAATTGTTTGGACAGTCAAAAATTGTTGGAATTTGGGTAAAAAATTTCAAAAAATCTTGTAAAAGCAAAGTTTAAATCGTGTTTTTGATGGTGAAAATGGATTCAGCACTATCAAAAATGCAAAAATGTGTAAGACACCTAAAATTTTGAAGTTTAATAACTATAACTTGGATTTACAAAAATCCTTGCCAAATTTTTTTTAAATATGACCAAAAATTCTATAACTTTCCAAACAATTCTTCCGCCTCATTAGACTACCGCAATAATTCCATGTGCAAAACATCTACTTGTTATCCATGTTTTCAAAGCCAGAACCAAGAATGCGAGAATCCCTAGAAAGTGAAGTTTGAAAATCAAGGCGGTGTTGAATTAAAAAGACAAAGCTCTCCCTTTAGTTTAATTGGAGATGACTCACGCCTTCGAACCTTCCGTTTTTGTGCCCCATCCGTCAAAAAGTAGAAGGGCCGTTATCTCCGCCTGGGGCGGCAATTCCACAATTAAACATTTTTTTTATTATTATCAAATACAACTTATCGTTACAAAAATATTACGTACACGTCCTGGGTGCTGAACACCCCTGATTGCGGTTCAGCGGTCGTGTCAGAAATGGCATGTCAAAAACCATTTCGGAATCCGAAAACTCATGTCTACTGGCAACTACAGGTCTCTCCTGCAACGTCCTACGGGTTGCTGATTTCCCACCGGGACTGGAAGTTTTGACTTTTCATATCACGTTTTTTGGAAATTCGACTGGTTGGTGGTAAACAGGTAGGTTCACTTGGATAAAGCGATTGTGCTCACCATAAGGGCGTTGTGTACTTACGTAACAAATTTGTATTAACAAAAGATTTCTGGCTGGAATCCGGTAAATTTAAAAAATCGGAATGTTAGAGTGTTTGAATGGTTTTTGGTAATAATGGAAATAGATTCAACATTATTAAGAATTTTTGGATACCCAAAATTTTGAAGTTTGACAGCGGTAATCGAGATTTTAAAAAAATTCCGATAGACTTTGTGATAATTTTACCAGAATTTCCATTATTTTCGAAGCTAATTTGTAAGATTTTCAAATATTTCCGCTAGATTTTGTCATAATCTTACTAGAATTTCCATTATTTTCCAAACTAATTTGTAAACTCTTTCTAGCTTAAATCTTTTTTCTTCACAGTCAATATGCTGTCATAATCAACTAAATCATTTCCCTATTTATTTTTATTGTATCCTAATTTTTAGAGTAAAATTTAGATGTTTATACTCTGCGCCATCATTTCTATGACTTCATCAATTGTTTATGCTATCTTTACATGAGTAGTTGTACCATGCTAAAAGACGAAGCAATAGACAACTTACAAAAGACAATGTGAGGAAATATGACAGTGGTTGAAAAATCAGTCCAAAAAACTCTCTGTTGAAAGTTGCAAGCCTGCCACCAATTGAGTTGATCTACCCTAGTTAGCTATGAATAAAGCAAATAAAAAAAAGTTATGGGGTCTCTTCTTAATGGGCTTGACTTGGACCTGCATGTTTAGACATACAAGAGAGTTAAACTTTGAAAGAAGAAAGATCTTCCATCTGTTAGTGGTCCACTGAATATCCAGCTGCATGCTCAATTAAAAAAAAGAATAAGCAACTCTCCTCTCTAAACTGAACTAAGCTTAGTTTCTCATTATGATACGGAGTCATCTTGTGGGGATGACCTATTATCTTCTTTGCAACTTCTGTTCTCCAGGTTTACTCATCCATTGTCACCAAGAAGCACAAGGCAAATCTTTTAGATATTAATCACAAAGCTATTTTTCTTATCAATTGGAACTTTTCAGTAGTAGATTTTGAATTATACTTAATTTTCTACTTGTGCTACATTCCCACTAAGTTTCTTAATGTTGCTGTAAGGGTAAAACTAAATTTTAAAATTAAAAAGCAACAGAGAATCTCCGAGCAAAATTTAGACCTATTGCATGTTACATTAAATATGGAAAGCACATTAAATATGGAAAGCTGTTACACAGAACTTTGACTTGAGACGCAGAACAAATTTGAAATTACAAGCATGTTCCCACTGTCATATTAAGAAATTTTTGCTTAATTTAACTGGGCCTCAGATTACCATTATTGCCAAACCATGTGGTATCTTGAAGTAACTCAGGTCGCGTAGGTCTTACGCTATTCAATCCACAGCTATAATTATAGCTATAGCCGTACTGCTATACACATTGTATATACTTCATCCACAGCTATAATTATAGCTATATCCGTATACACATGTATATATTCCATTTGCCGATCCCGAATCCCAATTCCTGTGCCATCCAATCCTTCATAATTTCTTTAAATAAACGAAGTTACAGTAATATCATACGCATGACAGAAATTTTCCTTCTTGCCAAATATGCAGGTGGAGTTCAATAGTGGATCTCCAACCAAATTCGATATATATATTTCACAGAGGATATAAATATATAATTTCGTATACAGGTATTTACCTGTTGTATCTTTTATTGGGCAATCGGCTTTATTCTCTTTATGGCACCAAGCACAGGCCCAGCATGTTAGCCTTGGCAAAGCCAACTGTGAATTATGGGTAGCGTGGAGTACTATGTTACGTTGTAAGTAAATGCATGCGCTGAGTGGACCACTGAAACTGGGCAGTGGGAATTTCTATTTCGGATTTGCTCCAACCTAGAAAATATTTCTCTTTGTTTTTTCTGTTTTTTAAAGGGCGTTCCTACGGTCAAGGAAGCCACAGCCTTCAAAGAAACCCTCAACGGCTTTGCATTGGCCGCTGGTATAGAGGTAAGCCTGGACAAATCAAAGGTGTTCTTTTTTAACACTTACATTGCTATTCAGAGGAACCTCAACAGAATTCTTGGGTTTCAAAGGGATGAGTGACCTTCTAAGTACGTGGGAATGCCTCTAACTAGCAAACCTCTGAGCAAGGGAGTGTGGGAGCTGGTAACAAATAAATTTCAGGATAAACTCAGGAAATGGACCTGCAGGTCTTTGAATGTCTTGTGCTTACTAAGGCTGTCCTACAGGGCATACCCATTTTTAAGTTTTCAGCTCTTCTTGCTCCTAAAGGAGTTATGCAACAAATCGAGAGTATTCAACGAGATTTTCTTTGGGGAAAAGAGGAAGAGAAAAAGAAGTGGCCTTTGGTAGCTTGAGACAAGCTCTGTAAACCTGAGGCTCATGGTGGTTCGGGGCTACATGACCCTGAAATCATCAACAAAGTTTTGGGAGCCAAACTTTGGTGGAGGTGGTTCAAGGAATCGGCCACCCTTGGGCCAAGCTTTGGAAGAAGAAATATGCAAATAATTGGTAGGAGAGGGATCATATCCGAATGTCAGGGCTCATCAAGGGCTCCCACATTTCGAACATTTCTTGGGAGAATAGAGCCACTGTCCAGAAGCATAGTTTCTGGTAGATCCGAGATGGGAACCTTGCACGGTTTTGGGAGGATAACTGGCAGCAGGAACCAATTTTGTTTAGAGAAGGACTAACTGCTCTAAAAAATGACACTGACAACAAAGGTTTACTTATGGTAAGTGACTTTTGGGATCAGGTAAGGAACAATGGTAAATGGAGAATGTGGAAGGATCTTGGTTATAGTGAAGAAAGTCCTTTGAAGGCCCAGGTAGAGTCTCTTGCTCTTGACTTGGAGCAGAGGAAGATTTTGGTGTCATCCTCGTCTGACCAACTAAGATGGGGTCGAAACACTGAAGGCACCTTTAACCTCAAAGAAGCTAAACACATGGCCCTAGGTTTCGATTATCCAAACCCTGATCAAGTTCGGAATGACCTATGGCAGAACTCGCAGTAGATGAAAATCAAGTTGTTTATGTGGTTAGTTCACCAAAAGAAAATTCTCACATGGGAGAATCTTCTGAAAAGGGGCTTTGTTGGCCCATCCAAATGCCATCTATGTGGCTTACAGGAGGAGACGATGGAACATTTACTAAACCTCTACCCCTTGTTGGGCAATTTATTGGGCTTAAATTGCTGCATTAAATTATCGACCAGGGAAACTCGTAAGTTTGTGATGATGGCAGCAAAATATATGCAGGAGTAGGCAACTAACTCTATGTCTAACTAAATTATTTACGATTCAATATAATATGCAAGGGAAGAGGCTCCTAACTAAGGAGGTCCTGGTTGTCCTTCCCTACAGTATCATAGAGAAATCATTGATTACATAAAACTAGAAACTTGAAATGAAGACAAGAATGAACTTTAATTGTTGTTCAGATTCAAAGAGAGAGAAAGACTAACTTAGTCTCTTGATTGTCCTCTCATGTATTAATCCAAACTAAACTAAGATTCATTCATAAGCATAAGAAATGAAATAACTTGAAACTTAAAAGCAAAAGAATGAATTTCAATTATCATGCAAATCAAATAGAGAGAGAGAGAGAGTCTAACTTAGACCCTTGGTTATCCTCTCATATGCTGATAAGATTCTAATTTAAAACTCATTCATCAATCACAAACAAATCCTCAAACATCAAACATCTAAGCAATTAAATGAAATAAGATCTAATATGAAATAGCATGTTCCTTTGATCCTTCTAGAGTGAGCTCAATTCTCCTAAGAACAAAGTGACAAGCTATTCCATATAGTACATTAAGGCAACTTATGTCTAAAACTACGTAATGGAAATATATGTACAACTTATATCTATAACTACATAATGGAAATATATGCAAAATGAAGCTTTATTCTATTGCATCATAAGTTGGATACAATGCTCCAAGAGTCCTCCCTTTGGAATGGAGGAGGTACTCCTATTTATACAATGAGATGAGATAACAAACTCATAATGATGATCCACTAATCTCTCTTTAGTTCCATACATTTCTCAACCATCTAGACACATAACCCTATCGTCCATGATTTCCTCCATGAGGTCCATGATCTTCTCCATGAGGCTTATCTTATCAAATTCGAATTTGATCATTGAAGGCCACATAAAGATGCCCTGGAAGCTTCCTTTGTGCCTACACATGTCAACAAACTCATTCTAATTGTTAGGTATAAGTATAAGCATCTTATTTTCTAAAGTTTAGCCATAAATCCACTTAAAAATGTTAAGAATTAATAAACTTTGGAAAAGCATTGTTATAACCCAATAATGAGGTAAATGTAATGATGTGGAGGTGGAATGGAGGTGACATGAAGGTAAAATGTGAAAATATTGGTGAATAATGGAGTGAAAATAGGGACTATTTTGAGGCCCAACATCTCCCCCAAACTCAAGGTATTGCATGTCCTCATGCAATCTATTACATTACTTCTTGGTACTTGAGCTTTGGCTTAAACTCTGCATGATATCATTTACTTAACTTTTGCAAAGCGTTATTTGGATGAACTACAACTTGGTTAGTTCTTGTGTTTCAACCATCTTTTGTTTGTTGCATTCAATGTATGATCTTTGCATATTGATAATGTGATTTTTATTGCAGAGTATTTTTGTTGGAATGCATCATGGTTGGTTCTTGTGTAACAACCATGATTGTTTTGGTATCCAATTAATTTTTAAATACTTTCGACAAAGCCATTTGTATGCTCATGTAATAGTGAATATATTTTGAAGGTAAGTGGGGTTAAGTGGGGTTGTGATATATGAATGTGAATATGAATGTGGATGCTATATGAATGCGACAAAGTATGTATGTAAATGTATCCTTCCCCTTAAACGGATGGTTTGGATAGTTATGTGAAATGGGGAAAGAAAGGGGAAAGGAAGTGAAGTTTTTCCAAAAATTATTATTCTAACTTTTCAAGGAATTTAATGGTTAAAAGTTAGAAAATATCATACCTTAACTTACCCTTCCAAAAATAAATGAGAGTTGTGCATGTGTGGCTGCAAAAACTGTTGTTCGTAGTCTTCTTTACTTGGTTGGGAAAATGGTGGATGAATCATGCATGTTCAGCTGCCACAATTCTGCGCTGAAGCTTCTTCTTCAAGTTGTGGATGAAAGATGGATCTGTATTGTCGTATCGGCTGCTGGATTCCTCTGCTACTAGATGATGAATCGAGGAGTCTGCTGAACATGGCTGAAAGTTGTATCTGTTGCTGGATCCTCTGCTGCTGGATGATGAATCTGATGAGTCTGCTGAATATGGCTGAAAATCTATAAGGCTTGGAAGGTATATAAAATATATAAGTTACATGTCCTCCATACATTTCTCAACCATCTAGACACATAACCCTATCCTCCATGAGGTCCATGATCTTCTCCATGAGGCTTATCTTATCAAATTCGAATTTGATCATTCAAGGCCACATAAAGATGCCCTGGAAGCTTCCTTTGTGCCTACACATGTCAACAAACTCATTCTAATTGTTAGGTATAAGTATAAGCATCTTATTTTCTAAAGTTTAGCCATAAATCCACTTAAAAGTGTTAAGAATTAATAAACTTTGGAAAAGCATTGTTATAACCCAATAATGAGGTAAATTTAATGATGTGGAGGTGGAATGGAGGTGACATGAAGGTAAAATGTGAAAATATTGGTGAATAATGGAGTGAAAATAGGGACTATTTTGAGGCCCAACATCTCCCCCAAACTCAAGGTATTGCATGTCCTCATGCAATCTATTACATTACTTCTTGGTACTTGAGCTTTGGCTTAAACTCTGCATGATATCATTTACTTAACTTTTGCAAAGCGTTATTTGGATGAACTACAACTTGGTTGGTTCTTGTGTTTCAACCATCTTTTGTTTGTTGCATTCAATGTATGATCTTTGCATATTGATAATGTGATTTTTATTGCAGAGTATTTTTGTTGGAATGCATCATGGTTGGTTCTTGTGTAACAACCATGATTGTTTTGGTATCCAATTAATTTTTAAATACTTTCGACAAAGCCATTTGTATGCTCATGTAATAGTGAACATATTTTGAAGGTAAGTGGGGTTAAGTGGGGTTGTGATATATGAATGTGAATATGAATGTGGATGCTATATGAATGTGACAAAGTATGTATGTAAATGTATCCTTCCCCTTAAACGGATGGTTTGGATAGTTATGTGAAATGGGGAAAGAAAGGGGAAAGGAAGTGAAGTTTTTCCAAAAATTATTATTCTAACTTTTCAAGGAATTTAATGGTTAAAAGTTAGAAAATATCATACCTTAACTTACCCTTCCAAAAATAAATGAGAGTCGTGCACATGTGGCTGCAAAAACTGTGGTTCGTAGTCTTCTTTACTTGGTTGGGAAAATGGTGGATGAATCATGCATGTTCAGCTGCCACAATTCTACGCTGAAGCTTCTTCTTCAAGTTGTGGATGAAAGATGGATCTGTATTGTCGTATCGGCTGCTGGATTCCTCTGCTACTAGATGATGAATCGAGGAGTCAGCTGAACATGGCTGAAAGTTGTATCTGTTGCTGGATCCTCTGCTGCTGGATGATGAATCTGATGAGTCTGCTGAATATGGCTGAAAATCTATAAGGCTTGGAAGGTATATAAAATATATAAGTTACATGTCCTCCATACATTTCTCAACCATCTAGACACATAACCCTATCCTCCATGAGGTCCATGATCTTCTCCATGAGGCTTATCTTATCAAATTCGAATTTGATCATTCAAGGCCACATAAAGATGCCCTGGAAGCTTCCTTTGTGCCTACACATGTCAACAAACTCATTCTAATTGTTAGGTATAAGTATAAGCATCTTATTTTCTAAAGTTTAGCCATAAATCCACTTAAAAATGTTAAGAATTAATAAACTTTGGAAAAGCATTGCTATAACCCAATAATGAGGTAAATGTAATGATGTGGAGGTGGAATGGAGGTGGAATGGAGGTGACATGAAGGTAAAATGTGAAAATATTGGTGAATAATGGAGTGAAAATAGGGACTATTTTGAGGCCCAACATCTCCCCCAAACTCAAGGTATTGCATGTCCTCATGCAATCTATTACATTACTTCTTGGTACTTGAGCTTTGGCTTAAACTCTGCATGATATCATTTACTTAACTTTTGTCAAGCGTTATTTGGATGAGCTACAACTTGGTTGGTTCTTGTGTTTCAACCATCTTTTGTTTGTTGCATTCAATGTATGATCTTTGCATATTGATAATGTGATTTTTATTGCAGAGTATTTTTGTTGGAATGCATCATGGTTGGTTCTTGTGTAACAACCATGATTATTTTGGTATCCAATTAATTTTTAAATACTTTCGACAAAGCCATTTGTATGCTCATGTAATAGTGAATATATTTTGAAGGTAAGTGGGGTTAAGTGGGGTTGTGATATATGAATGTGAATATGAATGTGGATGCTATATGAATGTGACAAAGTATGTATGTAAATGTATCCTTCCCCTTAAACGGATGGTTTGGATAGTTATGTGAAATGGGGAAAGAAAGGGGAAAGGAAGTGAAGTTTTTCCAAAAATTATTATTCTAACTTTTCAAGGAATTTAATGGTTAAAAGTTAGAAAATATCATACCTTAACTTACCCTTCCAAAAATAAATGAGAGTCGTGCACGTGTGGCTGCAAAAACTATTGTTCGTAGTCTTCTTTACTTGGTTAGGAAAATGGTGGATGAATCATGCATGTTCAGCTACCACAATTCTGCGCTGAAGCTTCTTCTTCAAGTTGTGGATGAAAGATGGATCTGTATTGTCGTATCGGCTGCTGGATTCCTCTGCTACTAGATGATGAATCGAGGAGTCTACTGAACATGGCTGAAAGTTGTATCTGTTGCTGGATCCTCTGCTGCTGGATGATGAATCTGATGAGTCTGCTGAATATGGCTGAAATTTATAAGGCTTGGAAGGTATATAAAATATATAAGTTACATGTCCTCCATACATTTCTCAACCATCTAGACACATAACCCTATCCTCCATGAGGTCCATGATCTTCTCCATGAGGCTTATCTTATCAAATT
This sequence comes from Pinus tabuliformis, assembly GCA_031772625.1. NCBI lineage: Eukaryota > Viridiplantae > Streptophyta > Pinopsida > Pinales > Pinaceae > Pinus > Pinus tabuliformis. Next base: position 1,159,184,108 of record CM062807.1, on the reverse strand, counting down.
CGAATTTGATCATTCAAGGCCACATAAAGATGCCCTGGAAGCTTCCTTTGTGCCTACACATGTCAACAAACTCATTCTAATTGTTAGGTATAATTATAAGCATCTTATTTTCTAAAGTTTAGCCATAAATCCACTTAAAAATGTTAAGAATTAATAAACTTTGGAAAAGCATTGTTATAACCCAATAATGAGGTAAATGTAATGATGTGGAGGTGGAATGGAGGTGACATGAAGGTAAAATGTGAAAATATTGGTGAATAATGGAGTGAAAATAGGGACTATTTTGAGGCCCAACATCTCCCCCAAACTCAAGGTATTGCATGTCCTCATGCAATCTATTACATTACTTCTTGGTACTTGAGCTTTGGCTTAAACTCTACATGATATCATTTACTTAACTTTTGCAAAGCGTTATTTGGATGAACTACAACTTGGTTGGTTCTTGTGTTTCAACCATCTTTTGTTTGTTGCATTCAATGTATGATCTTTGCATGTTGATAATGTGATTTTTATTGCAGAGTATTTTTGTTGGAATGCATCATGGTTGGTTCTTGTGTAACAACCATGATTGTTTTGGTATCCTATTAATTTTTAAATACTTAAGACAAACCCATTTGTATGCTCATGTAATAGTGAATATATTTTGAAGGTAAGTGGGGTTAAGTGGGGTTGTGATATATGAATGTGAATATGAATGTGGATGCTATATGAATGCGACAAAGTATGTATGTAAATGTATCCTTCCCCTTAAACGGATGGTTTGGATAGTTATGTGAAATGGGAAAGAAAGGGGAAAGGAAGTGAAGTTTTTCCAAAAATTATTATTCTATCTTTTCAAGGAATTTAATGGTTAAAAGTTAGAAAATATCATACCTTAACTTACCCTTCCAAAAATAAATGAGAGTCATGCACGTATATGGCTGAAAATCTATAAGGCTTGGAAGGTATATAAAATATATAAGTTACATGTCCCTCCCAGCCTTATTGATTGACTTGTCCTCAAGTGATGACAAACTGAAAAACAATGAAAAGAAATTGGCTTCATCTGCTACAAAATATGGGTCTTCAAGTCTTCAGCGCTCGATGGCACAAATCTTGCTATGTGATTAAATGTGTCGATGTCGAACATAGCAAGAATTGATGACTTAATGGCCGTTAATGAATGCCCCTAGCCAACACAAGAGCTCCCACCATTGATTCCAATGGGAGTCAAGATGCCTAACACATCTTTGTAGGTACGAATAAATTTGTCGTGGTCGAGTCACCTACAAGATGCAACGAACAAGGGATATTAATGTACTCCCATTTTTCATTGGCAAGAGTACTTGTCATTAAGGCATGCAAGCCTCTAGGTGTTTTTTCAATGATACTTAGACTCTAGGACTTTGACTCAAGCAGAGTTTTATTGCAGAAATGAAGGGGAATGGTAATGACATGGAAAATGACAATAAGGAAATGCATGGTGTATGAATAAGAACTCTTGCTGTGAAAATTGGATATGGAAATGGTATGCTTTATGGATTGACAATTGGTGGAAAATGTTTTGCAAAAAGGGAGTTGCAAAGGAGTGGTTGTAGAGTTGGATTTGTCTTGAGAATTTTTCATGGCTTTAGTCTTTGGAAGATCAATTGTTGTCACAATGTAATCTTCTTATCATCACTTGATTATCCTGTAACCTGCAAAAAACTTGGTACAAAGAAAACATAAGTGTGCTCTAGAAGAAATGGCCAGTTTCTTCATGATTCTTACGCAAAAATTTCATACCAAATAAAAAAAATTAAGGACAAACAAAGTGTTAAAATTGACTTAATCATGATATTAATATCAATCCATTTGTGAAAATAACCATGAAGAGTAATACTCCTTGTTTGTGTCAGCTGACTCCTATGCATGGCGAAAAGTTTGGCATCATAGATTTGTTGTGTCCTGCAGATTAGTACGTTATAAAAGCATACAACAATATCAATTTGCCAACTCTAAACAAATTAGTCAGCATTTAAATAATCCACCAAATGTTCTTTTAAATTATGCTTCCAAATGTTCCATTCTTTATTTTCAAGCCTGCGTGAATTTTGTGAAATGTTTGTTTGTTTGTTTGTTTGTTTGTTTTTTTTTTTTTTTTTTTTTTTTTTGCCCTTGTACCAACTGTTGCACTTTCAATCAATTCCTGTAATTTTCATGATTCTCTCAATTTTCATGCCCCCAAAGTTTTGTTTTATGCCAGTGCCCTGCACATGCCAATGTTTACTTTTTTAAAATCCTTCTAAACAACAATTGTTAACTATTTTTTGCTTTTCTTATTATTTTTTTTTTTGAAACTTAATAACAAAAGATAATATATTATCATAATATATTAATATAATTAATACAATCATATTAATAGAGTAATATCTTAAATCAATACAATCATATTAATATATTAATATAATTAATATATTAATACAATCATATATATATATATATATTAATACAAATCAAATATTAAATAAATATATAAATCAAAACATATCAATCAATAATAAATTATAACTAAATATATACAAAAACAAATCACACAATCAAAACAAATCAATTATTAAAACAAAATGATAACTAATAATATATAAATACATATCAAATGAAATCAAATCATTAAATGAAAATCTATAAATATAAAACAAATATAAATAAAAAATTCAAGTAAAACCAATTTAAACTAAACATGGAAACGAAATCCAAACCAAACATGAATATTGGCAGGTGAAGGGATTGACTGGTTGATAGCGTTCCACATGCAAAGCCCAGGGATCCAGGGATCAAACACCCCGATGATTACGAGGCACTTGGTATAATGGGTTTTTACTGTATGGACCCTCGGGTTGTGGTAAAACTCTGGTTGCTAAGGGTGGATAGAACTCGAGCTGCAGAGTACCAATATGCTATTCAGATGAGCAGCCATGCGTGCATTTCACGAAAAATTCGCAAAAATCTGCTCTTTCAAGCAAAGTACCCCGGTCTCGACTGTGCAGAACGGCGGCACAGTCTTCGCACATTTCTTTGCAAATCTCAGTTCCCGGGACCCTTCCGTCTATTTCGTAGTCCTGTTACCTTCGTTTGCAGCGTAACTGCGCATGGTTTAACTGAAAAAGAAGACGTGGATGCGGGTTCTAAGGCGTCATTGTCCGCTCTACGGCGTATAATTCTTTGGTTGACGTGGAAAAACCACAGTTTTCTTGAACAAAAGCGTGTGGCAGACATGTAAAAGTACTCAGCCCCACAGCTTTCAGTACCCCATTGGTCACAGTCAAAAACTTCACGCGGTAATGGCAGAGTTTTCTTCACATTGTTCACTCTGAAATGTTGGGCAAATCCATTCATAAGACTCTTGGCATTTGGGTAGAATAAGTCATGAGGGGCACCAAGACCCGCGGAATGGGAGGCCTTGATATCTGGGGTTGCATCATCCCTGGTGAAGGGCCTCCAACTCCTCTGACGGGAAGAGCTACGCATGACTGTGTTTGAACAAGGGGCACCGTGGTAATTCCTTGCATGCTGCTCTGCCTGTCGTGGGAATTAGGGCCTGTCGAAGTTCCGGTGAAAGTTTTGAGATCATCATAACGACCAGATGGATGATTGGCTGCTGCAAGCACAGATTTACGAGAGTTGAGGATAGTTGTGATGCCTGCTTTTGCAATGGATATTCTCTGTTGCTCCATTGCCTTGTGAATAGAAACTCTGTCTTCAGCCCTCATTTTGTCAAGCTCGTCAATACAAACAACCCTTCCGTCTGCCAACACCATTGTACCTCCCTCAAGATAAAACTCACGAGTGCTAGGAATATTCTGCTTGTCGTGGATCGAAACTTGGTGCAGTCTATCGTGCCTGGCACTCGAGTGACTGTGTTGGGAATTTATAGTATCGACCAAGCAAACAATTCTTCCGTTCGTAGGGGGCTTGTTGCGATCAGGCAGCCCTATATTAGAGTTGTGGGCATTGAGCAGGCCACCGAAGCTACTTCTGGTGTTCCTTCTTCCTTCTTCCTTCAGTGTAGACGAGAAAATAGAGATCAAAGAATTTTGCTCAAAGGCCCAATTCATATACCAAGCTCTGTGCCATGGTTGCTCCATCTATATTTGGCCACACTGATGTTTAGAAGGCAGTTTCTTCCTCCTCTTTGGCGGATCGAGGAAGAGACTACCTGATGGAGTTCGATTAAGAGGAGATATCAATCCACTGCGAAATCACAGTTCCTTAAATTTGCTGAGAAGACAACCTCGGTTGCTGTTTACACTTCTGGAAAAGGTTCATCTGGTGGAATGGAAATGGCAAACTGAGGACCTGTGTTGGCGACTTCATGTAGCGCAGCCATCGATGTCGCGCATGCCCGAGGTGAGTCGTTCGTTAAGCGTCGACCAGGCTTCGACTTCCACCTGCTTTATTTACTTCCAGAGCCAAGCCCTCAGTCTGGTCAATCTCAGAACTCAGTGGCAGCGGATGGTAAGTAGGCATGCTATAGGGCAATGCTCATGGAGGATCACTAGAGCATCTAGTACAGCTTATGGAACAATGTCATTCTTTGAATGCAAGTACAGTTTCACTGGACCAGACGAGGAGTAATAAATCAGAGCAGCCCAACATTTCAAAGGATGAACATTTTTACCTGATTGCATGTCCAAACGAATGAGATTTTATCATATCTCCTCATAACAATCTTTCTCATGGTTCATGAAAAACAAAAGAATGAAAGTCAATTTTTTTTTTTTAATAATAATATATATATAAGAGATATATATATTATTATTACATGGAATTTTTTTTATTTTATTTATTTGTTATTTTTTTTGTGTTTTGAAATAACAAATCTTAAAATGAAAATATGAAAACATATTTTTTTTTTATGTGTTGATTTTATTTATTGCTTTAAATTTTTTTAAACAACAAATTAAAAACAAATTTTCTTTAATTTGTTATTGAAGTTGAGATTTTTTTTAAGTTATAAAATCAACAAAATTTTTTATTAAAACCTAATAAAGAAATATTCTAAAATTAAACAATAACTAAAATGAAGTTATTATTTTTTTTTTAAAATATCTAAAAAACAAAAGAAATGGTTTTTTTTTCGTTTTTTTTTTAATATTTTTTTTATTTAATGTTTTGCATTTTTTAAATATCTAAAAAACAAATGGTTAGTTTTTTAAATATCTAAAAAAACAAAGAAAATGGTTAATTTTTTTTAATAATATATATATATATATATATATATATATATATATTTGTTAAACTTTTTATTTTTCAAATCTAAAATTAAAAAACTAAATTTCATCTAAAAAATTTAAAGATGTTTTTTTCATTCACAAAATTATTTATTGTCATGTTGCACATTAGTTCTCCAGCAAGAGTATTTTTATTCGAATAAAATCAATAGATTTTCTGATCTTCCTGATCGCACGAAGCACAGGAAGAGAGCATATTAATCGATTGATTCGTTTTTGTTTATGAGGGGGGTTTCAAAAACGATTGAATTTAAAACTAGCTAAACACTAAAACATCAGAAAACTCAAACTTAAACTCCTTTGTGAAGATCCTGCTGTCACCAGGTTTCACAAATTATTTTTTCTTAAAGAAAAATACTAGTACTGAATTAAATTCTTAATGCCTAATCCCTTAGCACCATCCCCGGGAACGGCGCCAAAATGTTGGGCAATTTATTGGGCTTAAATTGCTGCATTAAATTATCGACCAGGGAAACTCGTAAGCTTGTGATGATGCCAGCAAAATATATGCAAGAGTAGGCAACTAACTCTATGTCTAACTAAATTATTTACGATTCAATATAATATGCAAGGGAAGAGGCTCCTAACTAAGGAGGTCCTGGTTGTCCTTCCCTACAGTATCATAGAGAAATCATTGATTACATAAAACTAGAAACCTGAAATGAAGACAAGAGAATGAACTTTAATTGTTGTTCAGATTCAAAGAGAGAGAAAGACTAACTTAGTCTCTTGATTGTCCTCTCATGTATTAATCCAAACTAAACTAAGATTCATGCATAAGCATAAGAAATTAAATAACTTGAAACTTAAAAGCAAAAGCATGAATTCAATTATCATGCAAATCAAATAGAGAGAGAGAGTCTAACTTAGACCCTTGGTTATCCTCTCATATGCTGATAAGATTCTAATTTAAAACTCATTCATCAATCACAAACAAATCCTCAAACATCAAACATCTAAGCAATTAAATGAAATAAGATCTAATATGAAATAACATGTTCATTTGATCCTTCTAGAGTGAGCTCAATTCTCCTAAGAACAAAGTGACAAGCTATTCCATATACTACATTAAGGCAACTTATGTCTAAAACTACGTAATGGAAATATATGTACAACTATATCTATAACTACATAATGGAAATATATGCAAAATGAAGCTTTATTCTATTCCATCATAAGTTGGATACAATGCTCCAAGAGTCCTCCCTTTGGAATGGAGGAGGTACTCCTATTTATACAATGAGATGAGATAACAAACTCATAATGATGATCCACTAATCTCTCTTTAGTTCCATACATTTCTCAACCATCTAGACACATAACCCTATCCTCCATGAGGTCCATGATCTTCTCCATGAGGCTTATCTTATCAAATTCGAATTTGATCATTCAAGGCCACATAAAGATGTCCTAGAAGCTTCCTTTGTGCCTACACATGTCAACAAACTCATTCTAATTGTTAGGTATAAGTATAAGCATCTTATTTTCTAAAGTTTAGCCATAAATCCACTTAAAAATGTTAAGAATTAATAAACTTTGGAAAAGCATTGTTATAACCCAATAATGAGGTAAATGTAATGATGTGGAGGTGGAATGGAGGTGACATGAAGATAAAATGTGAAAATATTGGTGAATAATGGAGTGAAAATAGGGACTATTTTGAGGCCCAACACCCCTTCACCTCTACCCTGTGAGATTGGGCAGCCTCAGTCTTCAGGAAAACTGACAGGGACAGACTCAGTATCACCAACACTTTGAAGAATTGGAGGAAAAACTTCTCAAGTAATGAAATTATCAACAAGGCTTGGACTCTGATTCCAGGTTTTATCATCTAGGATGTGTGGAAAGAATGCAATGGCAGGATTTTCAAGAACAAAACAGGCTCGCCCAGAATATCATTGTCCAAATTTTACGATAGCTCAAAGATACAGTAGGCGCCCTTATGTGGAAATTCCTGAGGACCCTCTTTCGCCCCAGGATGCTTGCATACTACTGTAGTTGGGTCTCCATTCTCTGGTTCCCCAAGGCACTGTCAAGCGTGTGAGCAAAACAATTGCTGGTAAAGATATCTGGCAACCTCCTCCTCCTCGTGGTTTTTTGAAAATCAATATAGATGGGGCCTCTAGGGGCAACCCAAAGATGGCTGGATTTGGCGGTGTTATAAGAGATGAGCAGGGGCACATAAAGGATATATTTCACAGTCATTTGGAGACTGCCACTAATAACATGGTGGAGCTCATGGCCTTAGAACAGTTCCTGGAAATCCTGACGGAGTCAAATTTATACAATGCCATCATTGAAGCTGAATCTAAATTTGTCATTAATGTGGCCAAGAAAACGTGTAATGGAACGACACCTGGAAAAGTGTCGAGACATTGGAGGCTCTCGCAAGCCTTTTGGCATATTCATTCCCACTTGTGAACCCCGAAAACCGTCAGCTTTGTTCGTGTGCAAAGAAAAGCCAATATGTTAGCTGATCGTCTGGTGAATGAAGGGGTGCTATGTAAGGAAATCTATATTCGATACGACTGGGAGTCTATATCTTCTGGTAAAATGCGTGATGATTGTCAACGACAGGTAGCCAAAGACATGGCGTACCTCCAGACCATGAATAATGAGCAAGAGGAAGACTAGCGGGAGTTGAAGGAACGACATAAACCCGAAGTGAAGAGAAGGACGAAGAGGGGAGGTAACGATGCACAAGAGTCGTTAGATCATGTAAGATAAATGGACATAATTGGTGGGAAAGATTAGTGGGAGTAGGAGAGGGCGGAAGTACTTGTGCTCGATTGAAGTGCCGCATTAAATCCTGACCATCGATCTTATTTCCAAATGCTGACATCACAAGTAACTACAGGTGTTCAGCGATTTGTAACCCGCATGCTAGTTGAAATGTCACAGACCGTAGGATTAAAGTTCCTCCGCTATCGAATGGATGTTGGGTTTTAAAGTGGTTGGACGTTAAGCCTAAGAGCGTACCCGAAGTTTTATATTCCAAGGTTTATAATCTATATCGGCTCCGGGAAGCGGTTAAGTGTCGCGCTAGTTCCTGATGCGATGTTGTGACAACCATCAGATCAAGAACCAGAATGACGGCAGAGTTTTAATCGCAAATCACATTTGATAAAAGAGTATGGTCAGCGATAAACCTAGATTTGTGATATTGCGATGGGCCGAGGTTTTACGATATTGCGATGGACTATGGACCGTCAGATCAAAGGGTTGATCGAACAGTGGAAGTTAACTCTCGCATTTTGTAGGAATAAAGTGTTAGTAGCTTGCGGAAACTGTGATGTGCGATAAACCGAGAATGTGATGAAGCGTCAACAGTTGGATAGTGAAGCTGATCAACGACGGAGATTGTTGGGTCCCTATAATACTAGTGATTACCCCATTACTATTGTAGTTATACCCCTTATTTATATTGTTGTGCCCCTATTACCCCCATATTGTTATTTCTGTGCCCCATAGAATCCCTCTATTGTTATTTTTGTGGCTTTATATTATTATTGTTAGGTCGGCTGGATTATATTGTGACTCCCTAGACTCCTATATATAGAAAGGAGGTTTTTTCATTTGTATCCTCCAAGAATTGTTCATTTATGTAATGTAAAGGAGGCTGCCCCCTCGAAGAGGCTGAATTCTAAGGCGTTGATCTATCTTTTCTTGAGCTGGTTTCATAACATTTGGTATCAGAGCTTTGGATTCTAGGGTTTCGCTGCTCCAAACAGGTCATCGTGGAATTTGCGCTATAACTTTGTTTCTATGACATTTCAGAAGTCACAAAAAAAACCCATTTGAGAAGAAAGCGCGCTGAACCTTGGGTCCGAATTTCAGAGTTTTTCGCGCGATATTTGCGGAGATATGATCTGAGGAAGTTGGTCTTTTTGCAGACTCCTGAATTACATTCAAAACAGGTGACCTGGGGAAAATCGTCATAACTTTCTCTCTGGGGATCGGATTGAAATTTCGTAAGAAGTTACAGAAAGAGGACGGACTGTAGTTTCTTTTGTGTGTGTTTTTCAGATTCAAAGGTTGAAACAATGACTCGTGGCACGTCGTACAAGTTCGCTCTACTAAACCAGTATAAAAACAGGTCACTGTGGGAAATTTTGCATAACGCTTCCTTGGAGAATCCAATTTGGCTCAGACTTGTGGCATTGGAAAGAGGACGCAGAAGGCTACTACAAGTAGCACTTTTAGAATTGGATGATCCGAAATTACAGAGATACATCAGATTCAATATCAGGCTTCTATAAAGTGAAAAAAGGTGTGTAGTTTTTTTTTTTTTTATTTTTGTGTAAGCTTGGTTTAACGGAATTCAAAGGGCATAGTAAAGCATTATTATCGGTAACTGATGCCCCGAGGAAAGAAAATGCAAACACCTAGTAAGGAACCTGAAAGCTCTAGCATGACTCATGAAGAAGAGGAAGAAATGCTACATGATATATCAAAATTACAAGAACAAGTGCAACAAATGTCACGCTCACAAAAGCTAACAGAAGCTAAGATAAGTGGCATGGAATCTAAGATAAATGGCGTGGAATCTAAGATAAAGGGCATGGAAGCTAAGATGGATGATTCGAAGACAGATTTGAAGAGAGACATGGCAGATTTGAAGATAGATATGAAGACAGACATGGAAGAATTGAAGAAGTTGCTACAAGAAAGGGTCACTAATGGTGAAAAGGTAGTAAAGGAAACTCATGATGAGAACAAAAGAAATGTTAATCATGATTCCATAGACGCTAATGTTGGATCGAAGAATCACCATATTCCAAAAATCGATATGAGGAAGTTTGATGGCAAGGATCCCGCCACATGGATATTACAGATGGAGCAATTCTTCGATCTCAATAATGTGCAAAACGCACAAAAGGTACGTATGGCAACTGTATATTTGGAACCAAATCAGTTTGTATGGTATCAATGGCTTTGCTCTCGTAAACAATTTATCACTTGGGCAATTTTTACGGAAGAATTGATAGCACATTATGAAGATACAAAAAGCAACACTTTTTTTAGCCAATTGATAAGTCTCAAACAAAAGGGTTCAGTAATGGAGCACATTGAGGAGTTCCAAAAATTGAACATAAGGGTAAAAGATATTCCAGAGGAGCATAGGATTGATGTGTTCATAGGGTCTTTAAAGGATAATATCCAACATGATGTTCGCCTTTGGGAACCTGATTCATTAGAGAAGGCATTCAGGTTAGCAAGAAAAATGGAAAGCAAAATTATGGCAACCAGGAAGCATACCACTCACAACTATAAAGACGGAAGTGTTGTTGCCCCTAGTCTTCCACAACCTATAAGGTTGACACCACAACAATTGGAAGAAAAAAGAGCAAAAGGGCTTTGTTACAATTGTGATAGCAAATACACTAAAGGTCATAAGTGTGCTGAGAAGAAATTATTCTACATAGATTGTGAAGAGGAAGAAGAAAAGGAGCAAGAAAGGTCAAAAGAAGAAGATATACTTCAGAACAAAGCCTAGATGAAGAACAAATAAATCCGACCATATCTTGTAATGCATTGGCGGGAATTACCACTCCTCAAACCATCAAGATAGAAGGACAAATCAAGAAGAAAAAGGTAATAGTGTTGATTGATTCAGGAAGCACCCACAATTTTATTCATTGTAGGGTAGCAAAAGAATTGAATTGCTTCCTATATCCAGCACCAGAGTGTCAAGTGATGATTGCAAATGGAGGAACAATAAATTTCTCTGGAAAGTGCCATAATATCAAGCTATCCATGGGAGAATATGTATTGACTAGCCCAATGCTTTCCATTCCAATGGGAGGTGCTGATGTTGTACTAGGAGTCCAATGGCTACAATCCTTGGGTACAATAGCTTTTAATTTTCAAGAACTTTTCATCAAATTTTCTACGGAAGGAAAGGAAGTTGAATTAAGGGGTATTGCAGGGAAACCAGGAAAGATAATCAGCTCTAATGGTATGACAAAGCTTCTAAAAAAGGAGCAAAGAGGTGTAATTGCACAATTATGTTCGCTAGATGTTTCCACATTGGAATCATCTATTTCTCCAGATCTCCAAAAAGTCTTGGACAATCATTCCAAGGTATTTGAGACTCCCAAGGTCTCCCACCTATGCGTGATCATGATCATGCTATTCATCTGATTCCAGGAAGTGTTCCTCCAAACATCAGGCCGTACAGATATCCCTATGTCCAAAAAAGTGAAATTGAACGTATGGTTGCAGAAATGCTAGAGGCTGGTATAATTCAACCGAGTCAAAGTTCTTTCTCAGCTCCAGTAGTATTGGTGCACAAGAAGGATGGATCATGGCGCATGTGTCCGGATTATAGGGAGCTCAACAAGCTCACTATTAAAGATAAGTTCCCCATTCCTGTTATTGATGAATTACTGGATGAATTGCATGGATCAATTTACTTCACCAAGTTGGATCTTCGTTCGGGATATCATCAAATCAGAATGAAGATTGAAGACATTCCGAAAACGGCATTTAGAACTCATGAGGGTCATTATGAATTTTTGGTCATGCCTTTTGGCCTTACCAATGCACCTTCAACATTTCAAGGTTTGATGAATTCAATTTTCAAACCATTCCTTAGAAAATTTGTGTTAGTATTTTTTGATGATATACTAATCTACAGCAAGTCTTGGAAGGATCATGTTGAACATGTTGACAGGGTGCTACAACTATTGGAGGAGAAACAATTATATGCAAAAAGATCCAAATGTTTCTTTGGAGTCCAGGAGGTGGAATATTTGGGTCATATTGTATCTCATGAAGGAGTTAAGGTAGACCCTAGCAAAATTAAAGCCATTAAGGAATGGAAAATCCCCACATCCATAAAGCATCTGCGAGGATTTCTTGGGTTGACAGGGTATTATCGCAAGTTTGTTAAGAATTATGGGAGAATAGCAGCACCTCTAACAACATTATTGAAGAAAGATTCATTTTCATGGACTCCGGAAGCAACAAAGGCCTTTGAACATCTTAAAGAGGCAATGTGCCAAGCACGGTCTTAGCTACACCGGACTTCACAAAAACCTTTATTGTGGAATGTGATGCTTCAGGAAATGGAATTGGTGTTGTTCTAATGCAAGATGAAAGACCCATTGCTTTTGAAAGTCGTCCAATCAAGGGAAAGTTTTTAAGCAAAGCTATTTATGAGAAGGAAATGTTGGCAATACTCCATGCACTTAAGAAATGGCGACCCTACCTAATGGGAAGACACTTCAAGGTAAAAACGGATCATGATAGCCTTAAATACTTTTTAGAACAAAGATTATCCTCTGAAGAGCAACAAAAGTGGGTCACAAAGATGTTGGGTTATGACTTTGAAATCATCTACAAAAAAGGGAAGCAAAATGTGGTGGCAGATGCACTCTCAAGAAAGGATGAGGATGTGGAAGCATTGTTGTGTGCCATTTCTATTATCCAACCAGATTGGATAAACGAAGCAAGGGAGGAATGGAAGAATGACGAAGAAGTGTGGGCACTTATTCGAAAGCTACAACAAGATTCCAGTACTTCTGATACATTTAGCTGGCAAAATGATTCGTTATGGTACAAAGATCGCTTATACCTCTGTAAGAATTCCCAGCTAAAACAAAAGATTCTTATGGAATTGCACACTTCTCCCTTAGGAGGGCACTCAGGATTTTTAAAAACTTACCACAGGGTTAAGAAGGAATTTTTTTGGGATGGCCTTAAATCAGATATTCAAAAGTTTGTGGCGGAATGTTTGGTTTGCCAGCAAAATAAAGTTGAAACAATTAAGACACCGGGTCTATTACAACCTTTATCCATTCCAAGCCAACGTTGGGAGGAGGTTTCAATGGATTTTATCACAGGTTTACCCAAGTCTGAGGGAAAGAGTGTCATCATGGTGGTAGTTGACAGACTTACCAAGTATGCACACTTTTGTGCATTATCACATCCATTTAAAGCCAGTACAGTTTCTACTGCATTTATGGAAACAGTTCAAAAGCTACATGGAAACCCAAAGATTATTGTAAGTGACAGAGATCCCATTTTCACTGGAAATTTTTGGACAGAATTATTTTCTTGTCTTGGTACTCAGTTAGCTCATAGCTCATCTTATCATCCTCAATCTGATGGGAAAACTGAGATAGTAAACAAATGTTTGGAAGGATATCTTCGTTGCTTTGTATCTGATAAACAGACACAATGGGTCAAATGGTTGCCTCTGGCTGAATGGTGGTATAACACTTCCTTCCATACAGCAACAAAAATGACCCCATTTATGGCACTTTATGGGTATCAACCACCATCCATCACATCATATTTAAGAGAAAATTCTAAGGTTCAGGCAGTGGAACATCACATCGAACATCAACAACAAGTCCTCCAACTCTTAAAGGATAACCTCGTGTTGGCACAAAATAGAATGAAACAACAGGCAGATCAACATCGCAGTGAAAGAAGTTTTGATGTAGGTGATTGGGTATTCCTACGGCTACAACCATATAAGCAAATGTCCCTAAAGCAAGCTAAGAAGGATAATAAATTATCACCAAAGTATTATGGTCCGTACAAGGTGTTGCAAAAGATTGGTACTATGGCATACAAATTGGAGCTTCCTGCAGCTTCTCGATTGCACCCAGTTTTCCATGTTTCATGTTTAAAGAAGGTTATAGGTGACAAGCTCCCAATTCAAACAATATTGCCAGAACTTGACGAGGAAGGAAAAATTATATTGGAACCGGAAGCAGTCACAAAAACAAGAACTCGACAGCTACGAAATCGATCAATTTCAGAGTATCTTATCAAGTGGAAGAACTTATCCGCTGAAGATTCCACATGGGAGGATGAGAATTTTATGCAGAAGTATCCAGAACTACTCAAGCGTTGAGGACAACACTTTTTTGAAGGAGAGGGGCATGTTGGGTCCCTATAATACTAGTGATTACCCCATTACTATTGTAGTTATACCCCTTATTTATATTGTTGTGCCCCTATTACCCCCATATTGTTATTTATGTGCCCCATAGAATCCCTCTATTGTTATTTTTGTGGCTTTATATTATTATTGTTAGGTCGGCTGGATTATATTGTGACTCCCTAGACTCCTATATATAAAAAGGAGGTTTTTTCATTTGTATCATCCAAGAATTGTTCATTTATGTAATGTAAAGGAGGTTGCCCCCTCGAAGAGGCTGAATTCTAAGGCGTTGATCTATCTTTTCTATCTTTTCTTGAGCTGGTTTCATAACAGAGATTGAAAGGCCGCAGTGCCTTCAATAAAATCCTGAACACTCAGGGATAATGACCAGGGGTCTATTTTTTTTTTTGTGTGAAATGTTTTGGGTTTTGTTGACCTTGTTGTTTGTTTGTCATCAACAACTCTGTCTTGTGCTCGTCTTTACATTGGTAAAGACGTGTACCATATGTAATCTTTATTTCAGTTAATTGAAGGTTCCACTCTTATTTAAACAAAAAACAAAAAAAATTATACACACTCATTCCCAGAAATGAAAACTACTCTTACTTAAGAAATCTCATACTTAAATAAAATCACACATTTGCATAAATAGAAATCACACTTGCATGAATAAAATCACTCTTCATATTTTGAAACGAATCGGCTTTCATAAAGGAAGATTAACTATACAACTGAAAAAGTTATCTAGCTTATTACAGTGTTAAATTCCACTCTTATCCATACTCATCTAAAATCTATGAATAATAGAAATGATTAGAAAAATGATCTCAATTCAAATTTGAAAGAAATAAAAAACACAAATACTTAATCAAATAAACAAAAATCTATGGAAAATATGAAGCTAATTACTAACTACTAAAAAAGAATGGAAATCCTTATTGTCTCGAAGGGTCCCTCCACGAGAAGCAGGAAATCACTATAACGCTATTGACCAAGCACTTAACCATGCACTAATTCTCACCGAGAAAATGAAATAATTATTTAAAAACAGAGTATCAAGAACAAAGTTTTTAATCTTGATGTCACTCTCCCTTTTCATTTCTGTCGAGAGGCATATTTATAGATCTCATGGCAATTAATTGTTCAGATCTATATGCCTAGTCACTATCAACAAAAACTAATTTTAAATTTAAAAGATAACATCACATAATTCACTCATGATATGTTATCATCAAAGCAAATCATAAGCCATAAATCTCGTTCTCGCTCGCCTGTTGCCAATTACGAAGGTTGACTTTGCCTTTGACTGCATTACTACGATCTGTTTCCATCGATCTAGCTCATGAGAGTAGGTGAAAATCATTGGGTGCATCAATTTCCACCTACCCATATATTTCACCGTGGGAGATTTGGCATAACTCTTCCTTGGAGAATCCAATTTTGATCAGACTGGTGGCATTGGAAAGAGGATGTAGAGGGCTACCGTAGCTCATGATTTCAGAACTGGGAGATCCAAAATTACAGAGGTACATCAGATTCAATATCGAGCTCCTACAAGTGAAAAAATGTGTGTATTTTTTAAATTTTTGCATAAGCTTGGTTTGAAAAAATAGTTTGAAGGAATTCAAAGGGCATAGTGAAGCATTATTATCAGTAATTGATGCCCCGAATAAAGAAAATTGATACACCTAGTAAGCAACCAGAAAGCTCTAGCATGACTCATGAAGAAGAGGAAGAAATACAACATGATAAATCAATATTACGAAACTAAGTGCAACAAATTTCACTCGCACAAAAGGTAACAGAAAATAAGATGGATGGTTTAAAGAAAGATGTAGAAGCTAAAATGGATGGTTTAAAGAAAGGCATAGAAACTAAGATGGATGGTGTGGAAACTAAGATGGACGGCGTGGAAGCTAAGATGGATGGCATGGACGCTAATATGGAAGATAAGATTAATGGCATGGATGCTAAGATGAATGGCATGGACGATAAGATGGAAGAATTGAAGATAAATTTCAATAAGTTGCTACAAGAAATGGTCACTAATGGTGAAAGGGTAGTAAAGAAAACTCATGATGAGAACAATATAAATGTTAATCATGATTTCATAGACTCTAATGTTGGATTGAAGAACCACCATGTTCCAAAAATCAATATGAGGAGGTTTGATGGCAAGGACCTCGGAACATGGATACTACAGATGGAGAAATTTTTTGATCTCCATAATGTGCAAAACACACAAAAGGTACATATTGAAACTTTATATTTGGAACCAAATCAGTTTGTATGATATCGATGGCTTTGCTCTCATAAACAAATTGTCAGTTGGGCAATTTTTACGGAAGAAATGTTAGCATATTATGAGGATACAAAAAGCAACACCTTTTTTAGCCAATTGATAAATTTCAAACAAAAGGGTTCAATGATGGAGCACATTGAGGACTTTCAAAAATTGAACATAAGGATAAAAGATATTCCAGAGGAACATAGGATTGATGTGTTCATAGGGACTTTAAAGGATAATATCCAACATGAGGTTCACCTTTGGGAACCTGATTCATTGGAGAAGGCATTCAAGTTAGCAAGAAAAATGGAAAGCAAAATGATGGCAACCAGGAAGCCTACCACTTACAACTACAAATATGGAAGTGTTGGTGCCCCTAGCCTTCCACAACCTACAAGGTTGACACCACAACAATTGGAAGAAAAAAGAGCAAAATGGCTTTGTTACAGTTGTGATAGAAAATACACTAAAGGTCATAAGTGTGCTGAGAAGAAATTATTCTACATAGATTGTCAAGAGGAGGAAGAAAAAGAACAAGAAATGTCAAAAGAAGAGGATATACTCCAGGAACAACCCTAGACAAAGAAGAAATGGATCCGAACATATCTTGTAATGCATTAGCTAGAATTACCACTCCTCAAACTATCAAGATAGAAGAACATATCAAGAAGAAAAAGGTAATAGTGTTGATTGATTTGGGAAGTACACATAATTTTATTCATTGTAAGATAGCAAAAGAATTGAATTGCTTCCTATATCCAGCACCAGAGTGTCAAGTGATGGTTGCAAGTGGAGGAACCATAAATTGCTTTAGAAAGTGCCATAATATCAAGTTATCCATGGGATAATATGTATTGAATAGCCCAATGCTTTCCATTCCAATGGGTGGTGTTGATGTTGTACTAGGAGTCCAATGGCTACAATCCTTGGGTACAATATCTTTTATTTTTCAATAACTTCTCATGAAATTTTCTGCGGAAGGAAAGGAAGTTGAATTAAGGGGTATTACAGGGAAACCGGGAAAGATAATCAGCTCTAACATCATGACAAAGCTTCTAAAGAAGGAACAACGAGGTGTAATTGCACAATTATGTTCGCTAGAGGTTCCCACATCGAAATCATCTATTTCTCCAGATCTCCAAAAAGTCTTGGACAATCATTCCAAGGTATTTGAGACTCCCAAAGGTCTCTCACCTATTCGTGATCATGATCATGCTATTCATTTGATTCCAGGAAGTGTTCCTCTAAACATCAGGCCATACAGATATCCCTATGCCCAAAAGAGTAAAATTGAATGTATGGTTGCAGAAATGTTAGAGGCTAGTATAATTCAACCTAGTCAAAGTTATTTCTCTGCTCCAGTAGTATTAGTTCACAAGAAGGATGGATCATGGCGCATGTGTCTAGATTATAGGGAGCTCAACAAACTCACTATTAAAGATAAATTTCCCATTCCTGTCATTGATGAATTATTGGATGAATTGCATGGATCGATTTACTTCACCAAGTTGGATCTTCATTCAGGATATCATCAAATCAAAATGAAGGCTGAAGACATTCCAAAAACAACATTTAGAACTCTTGAGGGTCTTTATGAAATTTTGTTCATGCCTTATGGCCTTACTAATGCACCTTCTACATTTCAAGGTTTGATGAATTCTATTTTCAAACCCTTCCTTAGAAAATTTGTGTTAGTATTTTTTGATGATATAATAATCTACAGCGAGTCTTGGAAGGATCATGTCCAACATGTTTACATGGTTCTCAAACTATTGGAGGAGAAACAATTATATACAAAAAGCTCCAAATGTTTCTTTGGAGTACAAGAGGTGGAATATATGGGTCATATTGTATCTCATGAAGGTGTTAAGGTAGACCCTAGCAAAATTAAAACCATTAAGGAATGGAAAATCCCCACATCCATAAAGCATCTACGAGGATTTCTCGGGTTGACAGGGTATTGTCACAAGTTTGTTAAGAATTATGGGAGAATAGCAGCACCTCTAACAACATTATTGAAGAAAGATGCATTTTCATGGACTCCGAAAGCAACAAAGGCTTTTGAACATCTTAAAGAGGCAATGTGTCAAGCACAAATCTTAGCTACACCAGACTTCACAAAAACCTTTATTGTGGAATGTGATGCCTCAAGAAATGGAATCGATGTTGTTTTAATGCAAGAAGAAAGACCCATTGCTTTCAAAAGTCGTCCAATCAAAGGAAAGTATTTACACAAAGCTATTTATGAGAAGGAAATGTTGGCAATACTACATGCACTTAAGAAATGGCAACCCTACCTAATGGGAAGACACTTCAAGGTAAAAACAAATCATGATAGTCTTAAATAGTTTTTAGAACAAATATTATCTTCAGAAGAGCAGTAAAAATGGGTCACAAAGATGTTCAGTTATGACTTTGAAATCATCTACAAAAAAGGGAAGCAAAATGTCGTGGCAGATGCACTATCAAGAAAGGATGAGGATGTGGAAGCATTTCTTTGCGCCATTTCTATTAGCCAACTAAATTGGATAAACGAAGCAAGGGATGAATGGAAGAATGATGAGGAAGTGTGGGCACTCATTCAAAAGATACAACAAGATCCCAATACATCTGATACATTTATCTGGAAAAATGATTCGTTATGGTACAAGGATCGAGTATACCTATGTAAGAATTCCCAACTCAAACAAAAGATTCTTAGGGAATTTCACACCTATCCCTTAGAAGGGCACTCGGGATTTCTAAAAACCTACCACAGGGTTAAGAAGGATTTTCTTTTGGGATGGCCTTAAATCGGATGTTCAAAAGTTTGTGGCTGAATGTTTGGTTTTCCAACAAAATAAAGTTGAAACAATTAAGACTCCAGGACTATTACAACCTTTATCCATTCCAAGCCAACATTGGGAGGAGGTTTCAATGGATTTTATCACAGATTTACCCAAGTCTGAGGGAAAGAGTGTTATCATGGTGGTAGTGGACAGACTTACCAAGTATGCACAATTTTGTGCATTATCTCATCCATTTAAAGTGAGTACATTTTCTACTGCATTTATGGAAACAATTCAAAAGCTACATGGAAACCCAAAGATTATTGTAAGTGACAGAGATCCCATTTTCATTGGAAATTTTTAGATAGAATTATTTTCTTGTCTTAGTACTCAGTTAGCTCATAGCTCATCTTATCATCCTCAATCTGATGGTCAAACTGAGATAGTAAACAAATGTTTGGAAGGATATCTTCATTGCTTTGTATCTGATAAACAAACACAATGGGTCAAATGGTTGCCTCTAGATGAATGGTGGTATAACACTTCCTTCCATACCACAACAAAAATGACCCTATTTATGGCACTTTATGGATTTCATCCACCATCCATCACATCATATTTAAGAGAAAATTCTAAGGTTCAAGCAGTGGAAGATCACATCGAGCATCAGCAACAAGTTCTCCAACTCTTAAAGGATAGCCTCACCTTAACACAGAATAGAATGAAATAGCAGGCAGATCAACATCGCAGTGAAAAAAGTTTTGATGTAGGTGATTGGGTATTCCTGCGGCTACAACATATAAACAATGGTCCCTCAAGCAAGCTAAGAAGGATAAAAAATTATCACCAAAGTATTATGGTCCGTACAAGGTGTTGCAAAAGATAGGTACTATGGCATAAAAATTGGAGCTTCCTGCAGCTTCTCGAGTGCACCTAGTTTTCCATGTTTCATGCTTAAAGAAGGTTATAGGTGACAAGCTTCCAGTTCATACAATATTGCCAAAACTTGATGAGGAAGGAAAAATCATATTGGAACTTGAAGCAGTCAAAGAAACAAGAACTCGACAGCTACGAAATAGATCAATTTCAGAGTATCTCATCAAGTGGAAAAACTTACCCATTGAAGATTCCACATGGGAGGATGAGAATTTTATATAGAAGCATCTAGAACTACTCGAGCATTGTCGACAACACATTTTTTAAGGAGAGGGGCATGTTAGGTCCCTATAATATTAGTGATCCCCCCCTTACTATTGTCGTTGTATCCCTTATTGTTATTATTGTGCCCTTATTGTCCCCATATTGTTATTATTGTGCCCCATAGAATCCCTCTATTGTTAATTTTGTGCCTTTATATTATTATTGTTAGGTCGGCTTGGTTATATTGTGACCCCGTAGACTCCTAAATATAGAAAGGAGGTTTTCTCATTTGAATCATATAAGAATTGTTCATTTGTGTAATGTAAAGGAGGTTGCCCCCTCGAAGAGGCTTATTTCTAAGGCGTTGATCTATCTTTTCTATCTTTTTGTGAGCTGGTTTCATAACAAAAGAGATCAAACAAAGAGGAAGCTCTGGTTAAACCAGAGGAGGTATGTCGAGACAATATTGCAGAGATTTAATATGTAGGATAGTAAACCAGTGAAGGTTCCTATTCTTGTAGGTGTAATGTTATCTGCTGAAGAGTGTCCCAATACACAAGAAGAGGAAGATGACATGTCCCATGTTCCATATGCAAGTGCAATTGGTAGCTTGATGTATGTGATGGTCTGTACTAGACCAGACATTGCACATGTAGTGGGAGTTTTGAGTAGGTTTATGTCAAAACCAAGGAAGGAGCACTAGACAACAGTGAAGCGGGTTTTCAGGTATTTGCATGGCCCTAGTGATTATGGTTTGTGCTACCAAGGAAGACTAGGATTGGATAGAGTGTTGGATATTTGTGGCTTTGCTGATGCAGACTGGGCTGAAGATTTGGATCAAAGAAGAATCTCTACAAGTGGGCATGTGTTTAACCTATTTGGAGGTGCAGTCAGTTGGATGAGTAAGAAACAATTTGTAGTGGCACTATCAACTACAGAGCTAGAATACATGACAGCCACTCATGCAAGCAAGGAAGCAGTTTGGTTGCAAAGATTGTGTTTAGTACAGGGAGCTATAAGGATAGACTATGACAACCAAAGTGCAATTTTCTTGGCAAAGAACCCTGCATATCATTCAAAGACAAAGCACATTGATGTTTAGTATCACTTTGTGAGGGATATGATAGAAGACAAAAAGGTGTTGCTGGTAAAGGTGGACACTTTGAACAATACTACAGATGCATTGATAAAATCTGTGAGATTTGAGAAGTTCTCTTGGTGTAGAGAAACAATGGGCATTGCAGGGCTGGATAAATGACTAAGCTCTCCTATGGCCCCCTGTGGAAAGAAAACAACAAATGGGAGAATTTTGGGTTGTGTTATATGCTTTCCACGACTAGCCAACGTAGTTAACCAGGGGGTTAGAAGGGGCGCGGAGCTCCCCCTTCATTGCGTCGATTGCGTAGCGAGGGGGATCACAGGGGGTTTGAGGGGTGCAGGTAACCCCACTCTATGGGTTCTGGGGCAGCGCCCCAGAAAATTTTGTTTTTGGACCCTATATTAGGTTGGGCGGACCTACCTATGATTTTGTGTATGATTTTCACATATGGTTTTGGACGCAATGGTTTTTGATCCATGGTTTTGGACGTGATGGTTTTCGATCCATGGTATTGGATGCTTCGACATGTATAAATATGTACTATAAAATTGAAAGGAACATAATGAAAAATCAAGCTGGTAGTCCCGGTTTTGGGATCCAGGGGAAAATCTCTGTGTATATGTGTTTTATGTGTTATGCTTTTGCATTGTTTATTTTCTGTGTTTTAGAATTCATATGCAAGTAATTTCTGTATGGGGTTAAAACCTACAATTCTTTCAACTTGGTTGCTCGAATATGTGGCCATGAGATTATGCTTCTTATTATCTTTCTTTTTGTTCTCCGGGTTTAGCTCTAAATGCAACTTCCAACACTTCTCCTTTCTATGGCCATCAATGTTGTAGTGGTTGTAATGGTTGTTGGGATATTTGCACTAGTGTGTTGTGACTGCCAGCTTATTATCAACCTTTTCTCCTTTTTTCTTCTTATTTCCCTCCTTAGAAACATTTTGTTGTTCCTTCTTCTTCGATCTACTTGACTGTGTTGTCTTCATGCCTATTTTCTCTAAGAACTGTTCCTGTACACAAGCCTCATCCACTAATTTAGGATTAAACAACATCACTTTCTCATGCAGATGGCGATTTAGATCCCCCAAATACTTGAGGAGTATATATGGGTTATTTGGGGAAATACCCAACATTATGGCCATCTTTCTAAACTATGTGGTGTACTCTTGTATATTTTGGCCTGGTTTTTTCTTGAAGTAGTTCCATTGGATCAACTAGTCCTCTATGTACCCAATAGGGTAAAACTATGACTTAATGATGGTTTTGAAGTCCTCCCACTTAGTCACTAGAGGCTCTCAACCTTAGGGGCTCTGTTCAACTCTCCCACCAAGTTCTTCCTCAATTTGATGGATGTTGAAATAAATTTTTAGTTGCTACAACTAGTGATTCAACTTCAAGGTGTCGTTCTTGCTATGGTATGAATTAATCTCAACATTTGCTTCCATTTTAAATAGGGGTTGTGATTAAGTCACGACACTCAAATTGGGTTAACCTTTTTTGGGTTCTTTATTCGAATGGTTCTCCATTTCTTCCTGATTTGTTGATCCCCATTTTGATTTATCCTTGGCATTTGAACCCCCATCTTCTCCAACTATCCCAAGGTTATTATTCAAGGCCACCATGATGAGATTTACATTTGGATTTGTTGTTCCAAGCACGAAAACCTCACCTTTATGTGATCACGAGGATCATTCACAGATTCGTCAACCATGATTAGGGTTTTATAATTTTTGGCCTCGTCAATCTAGATCCCCTGCAAATCTCCACAATATACCCAAAGAAACTTTCTTTGATACTCATATGATCCATAAAATATCGTGCATATTCCATTAGATAGTTCGTCATAATAGATCTGATAATATTATACTTAAAATATGGAATTCTACACTATTACAGTTTCATTAGATTTCTAGATTTGTAGTTTTACTATTTACAGTGCATGCGTGCAATTGAAAATTATGCATAAAATAGAAAATGGAAAAATAAAAGCTCGCACACACATAAGACACAAGATTTTCTTTGGCAAACCCTTTCAGGAGGAAAACCGAGCCGGAAGGTGAGGTAGTTCCATTCTGTTTCTCTGCTTGGAAATATGGATGCGAGTACAAATAAGTATGACTTGTGGCCCATGGGTTGTTGTATTACACAAATCCCTCTTGGTCATTTTTGCTTAGCTATGGAACAAATGCGCTCAAAATAATAGAATATCTCTTCTTCCTAGTGGCCCAATTATAACACAGCTTGATAGCCTACTAGTGGTTAAGTTTGACTACCTCAATTGTTAACCAGAGTTACAATATAGACTCTTCTAGAGTATTTTACATAATAATCACGTAGCTCGTCCATTTTTCATGAATAATGGTGGCTGACGTGACATCCTCCTAAATTGTAGGTGTAAAAACAGGAAGGTCAACTTTTTCAGTGGCAAAACGTTTACATAAGGATTCTGATTGACACACTTCTTACGTCGTTGGAAATATCTTTGCGTGTAAAATAGCATAAAAATGTGTTGCGCTAAAGTATAAAAGTTTTACCCCCAAAAATCATCATTTAATGTCTCAAAACGCTCCTGGAAGGTTTCAAACCCTGTTTTGCCAAACTCGGTCCCGCTAGTAAAAATGGTCCAGTGAGTTGATTCTTTGACTTTTTTGCCTCTGAAAGAATCCACATGGATGACAAACAATTTAACGATCCAATCTGGATCACCTGTTTTGCCAAACTGGGTCCCGCCAGTAAAAATGGTCTTGTGAGTTGATTCTTCGACTTGTAAAAATGGTCCTGTGAGTTGATTCTTCGACTTGTAAAAATGGTCCTGTGAGTTGATTCTTCGACTTTTTATGCATCGAGATGGATGAAAAACAATATAACGATCCAATATGGATCACCATTGTACATAACGAGGGTTTGAGATTTCTGCATACTATGTGGAAAAGCCTTGGAGTAGGAATTGAGAAAAGCTATAGGTGGATTGATATGGCGGATGCTAGTAATGTTTATACAATATATTAATGTTCATGTTGCCAGTAAATTGCGTACATTTCTCTTATTATTTTTAAAATATATAAATTAGTGTAACCGTATAAATTAATTAATTCTTATATTTTTAATATTATTGAAGTTAAAATGTATCTTTTTTAACCAAATAAACTTTTTATTATCTCATTCCAAGACAATGTCGAGATAAAAATTTTATTCAAAAAACTAAAATCTTATTCCAGAATAAATATACTTATAAACATATTTTTCAATTCTTTTTTTAATTAATTAATTTGTTTTAACCTTTTAAATTAAATTAAAATTAATTAATCAATTATTACTTTTACTAATAAATTCAACTTATTTCAAAATATTTTTTATATATTATATTTAAAATAATAATTTTACTTCAACAATGGAATTTTTCGAAAATTAGATAGCTCATAAAAAGTCAAATAGAAAAAATTCAACCTATTTTAAAAATTCTAAAACATTAATTTATCTTATATATTATATTTAGTATATAATTTTGCTTAAACTCGAGCAACTTTTTAAAAAAATACACCACACATACAAAAGTCAAATGAGTTTGACACTAAACCCAAAGGTGATTGGAACTACCACATTGGCTTTGGAATCTTCGTTAAAAATGTTGACTTGTGTACCATACTTATTAAAAAACAACTAAGTATGGTTAGTGGGCAGGTAAATAATTTTAGAGTCGTCTATTGGGTAGAGGAATTGTTTAGTCGGCAGGTAAATAATTTTAGAGTCGTTTATTGAGGTAGAGGATAGGTAAATAATTTTAGAGTCGTTTATTGAGGTAGAGGAATTGTTTGGACGGTCAAAAGTTGTTGGAATTTGGTTAAAAAAAAATTAAAAAATCTTGTAAAGGCAAAGTTTGAATCGTGTTTTTGATAGTGGAAATGGATTCAGCGCCATCAAAAACGTGTAAGACACCTAAAATTTTGAAATTTAACAACTATAACTTAGATTTACAAAAATCCTTGTCAAATTTTCTCTAAATATGATCAAAAGTTCTATAACTTTCCAAGCAATTCTTCCACCTCATTACACTACGGCAATAATTCCATTTGCAAAACATCTACTTGTTCTCCATGTTTTCAAGGCCACTCGATCCAAGAAAAGGAACCAAAAATGCGAGAATCCCTAGAAAGTGAAGTTTGAAAACAAGGCGGTGTTGAATTAAAAAGACAAGGCTCTCCCTTGACTTTAATTGGAGATGACTCACGCCTTCGAACCTTCCTTTTTTGTGCCCCATCCGTCAAAAAGTAGAAGGGCCGTTATCTCCGCTTGGGGCGGCAATTCCACAATTAAACATTTTATTATTATTATCAAATACAACTTTATCGTTACAAAAATATTACGTACACGCTCTCGGTGCTGAACACCCCTGATTGCGGTTCAGCCATCGTGTCAGAAATAGCATGTCAAAAACCATTTCGGAATCCGAAAACTCAGGTCTATGGCAAGGGCTAACCAGCCATATATTGAGTCATAAATGCCCTTGCCATCTATGTATGTGGTGCATGTCAGTGGGATGGCATACATAATTCCGGCGGGCGACCTCGCGTTTCCGGTGACATACGCGGGACCCACCAACGAGGGCCCGCCCGCCCCGTCTCGTTTTTGACTCCGGCGGCCAGCATCTGTTTCCGGTGGAGTATGCGGAGGAGTAGTCGGAGAATGTGTTTCAGGCCGCGTGGGGATGAGCATTGAGGCAGATAATTAATTACGTACATTTCTCCGCAGTCCGTCGTTTTACTCGCTGCTCCCAACACCAATCATGAAGCCGCGCGATTCACCGATTTGAATTTGAATTGATTTATCGCGCCAATTTCATTTTCATTTGCAGTCAATATCCGAGGATTGAATCGTGGAGTTTGGGTTGTTTTGTTACAGTGTTGTGGAATCGAGTCTGTTTGAGGTTAAGGAATGGGATGCAATGGACAAAACCTTTATGGGGCACCAGGGCTCTTCTTCCTCAATCACTTTGGATGGGTATGAAGGGTAATTCACATGTTGGAAGTTGCTTGAGATGGTTGGATTGCCAAGCTCCTTATTGCAGGTGCCTCAGATGTTGTGATGAAGGGTTTGATCTTATTTAATAATGGAAGAGTTTGTATCAACAAATGTGGGTAGGATATTGCAGAGGCGTATTCAAAGTAATCTAACAATGATCTCAACGTTCTCATAAAGTGCAGAGCTCGGGAGATGGCCGCAAGAAGCATGCTCTTCTTGTGTATGATGGGGAGGCCAGACACTTGGCCTCCTGCAAAACAAGTCTCTGTGGGAGGAGAATTTTGTGGCCAGACTTTGAAGATGCATGAGATGAATTGGTGACACAGGGAAGATGACAAAAAATAAGTCTTAAATTCTTATCAAATCATTTATAGTTAACAATGTGGACTGAGAATGAAAATATTAATGGTATTAATCTTTTGGTGTTGTGATATCGATTGCAGGGGATTATTGGAAGAGATTTGAGAGACTTTTAAAATATTCCATGGTATTTTCCGAATGCAGATGAGCTTAGAAAAACGGTAAATAAGTGTGGAGCTTTTGAGATTGAGAGTTTAAAGTGTGCGAGAGGGTGCCGAGTATGCGTGAGGAAGATTTTGAAGAGTATATTAAGAACCCAAAAATGTTTAGTTGTGTGAAATCCAATTTATTCAAGAGCTTTGTGTGTAGTTTGGTTGAAGCCCACATTGGCAAGGAATCTACAGAGATTTTTTCAGGTTTTTTCCTGAGAAGGCCTTAGCACTTCCACTGTGCAATCCACCTTCTAGTCTGTCCCATACATTGTCGCTTAACTTATAAGAAAGTAGTCGACAATGTCTACAAAATCATTTGAATTTTTATATGAGAAGGAATAAATTTACGTGAGAGGTAATCCTTTTGATCAAGATATTTATGTGGATTTGTAATATTATTTAGTATTCTTATTATTAAAACGACGGGGCCAATCTGTTATAACAAGTGATAAAATTTGAGATTTTTTTTTTAATTGTATATTTAAAATGCAAATAAAATAGTCCAATTTCATTCTTGTCAATTCAATTAGGAAATATTTTGAAATTTATAATTGAGTTACCCTCAAGTCAAAGTTAGTAAAGTCGGACTTAAAGGGAAGCCAATAATTAAACCTGCTGATTTTGAAAGCTCTGCTAATTTTGTAAGCCTCTCCATGAATTGTTTTTTATTTTTAAATTAGTGGTTTGTTTGGTACATTTTACTGATTTAAAATTTTATTTGAGGTATAAAAAGCTAACAATTAGTTGTTTTTTATTTTATTCTAAAATAGGTGATATATATATATATTTTGGGAAATAAAAAACTAACCGTCATATTTAATTTAATTTTTAATTATGTTTTGTGGAGATGATAAAGTGGATTCATAGTAAATTATAAAATTATTTTATGTAAATGATATTATTTTAATTATAAAAATAAAATTAATAAAAATTATTACTATTATTATTTAATAGTTTGTTTTATTTTTTATTTTTAAATTGTAGATAAACATTTGTATTTATTTTATTTTAATTTTTTCAAAAATTTTAAATAATAATTGATTAATTTTGTATTAGTAAATAGTTTTAGTAAAAATGAACTATACGTTTATAAGTGATGTTATAAGGAATTTTTAATTATAAGTTACTTTATAAGGAAATTTTAATTAAAATTTAAATATCTAATTTAAATTTAATCTAATAAATGTAATTGATCAAGAGGACTCTTTTAAGTGATGTGATTGAGAGGATTGGAAGGTTCAATATTGATGCAACCCCATAGCGATCACTGAAGAAACCTAGACCATCTCAAAAAGGTCCCCCAAAATGGCTCACCAAAACACTTGAAAGTATTCATTTTGATGAGGTCGAAAAGAGAGGAACCATATTAGGTATTTAAATTTTAATTAGAAATTAGTTATCATATTATATATTGATTGAACATGCTTAGATTTTATTAGCATTTTTTGATGAGTAAGGTTTCATTATGTTAAATATATATTGGCTTCATTGGCTTGTTATATTTGGCTTGATTCTCATAGATATCATAGTTACGTTTGAAGAGCTACGTGATAATTCCAGTGCATCAATGAATTTATATTTTTGCATAGCCATAGATTCCAGTATCATTTTTTATTTTTTATTATTATATGCGAGCTGTTGTTTGAAAATTAGCCTAATTGATAAAAGTAATCAAGGCAGTGAGAGTGCCATTCACCAATTTTCTAAGAGAAGAAGGCCCCAACCTCTTGAAAATTGTCTTTTTACCTTAAACCTTTCAAACACCATAGTTCTTTGCTTTCATTTACTTCTCTTCTAGAATAGAATGATGATTCAAGTACATGCTAGTTAAAGAGATGAGTAGAAGACTATGAGCAACCACTCATCTTCACTCTCATAGATGAGGAAGGTTGTAGTGCATTCTCATCCCTATAACTAGTATTGGCTCTATATTAACTAAGTTGAGTAAAAGATTGTCAGAATGTCCACTTGCCTCCACCAAGAAGGAAGGCCCTAGTGCATTAGTTATCCTTTTTGATTGAAAACCCGTTTGATCATTTTCCCATCATTTGAGTGAAAACTTGGAATTTTTGAGATGATTGCATAGAGAAGTTGGATTTGTGTGAGAGATCATAGTATATGCCTAGTTTGAAGTATTCTTAAATCAAGTAAGAGTGATTTCATTACAAGCTTGTGTGAATATGTTAAGAGTTTTGTTTCATGATTCTTGAATTGAGTTGTTAGTTTTGATTTAGAAGTGACAAATAATCTAACTTAACTCATATTACATACTTTAGTGTGCTTCAAAGTTTACAAACACTAAATTGATATAAAATCATGTCGACTCACAAACGCCCCTTCAAATTAGGGGCGGGGGGGAATGTTATACACCTAATCCTTTGGGATTGGTTAGATAACTTGTAAATATGTAAATAAAAGGAAATATGAATAGTTATAAAAGGAATCGACCTTGGAAGATGAAATAAAGGGTCACTCTTGTATGTTATATAAGTCTATTTTCATCAATGCAATATCAATATGATTCACGACTCATATTCCTTGGCTCGACAAATTGAAACATGAAAAACCATATAATTCTTCTCTTGAATCAAAAATCGTTGATCTTAGATGAGTCATTAGTGATTTGGCTAAGCAAAGGCAGAATGATGTTCATTCCATGGCTCCACCCTCATCTTCTATATTGGATTATTTAATTATGTCAATTTAAGCTTGTCAAATCATTGACATAATAGCCCCAATAAATATGCTAGAGTCTAAATGATATTCATGGTAGAAAACACAAGTTTTTTGGCCTTATTAATCAACTTTTGTTATAAATTTTAAAGTCTTAAATTTTCTCCCTTGTAACAGGTGCACAATGGCAAAACCTCCCCTCCCGCTTTGTTGATGTGTTAATGCGTCAAATTTAAAGCATCGACATGAAAAACATCTAGCAAACGATCAGTTGGTTGGTCACCTCATAGGTGTGGCTAGATATGCAATCTAAGTTATGGAAGAATGTTAAGTATCGATTTGGTACACTATTGAACGAATTAAGTTTATGTCAGATGGTGGAAGCATAGATCTGATGAATGCCAATATGATGGAACCCAATAATTATTTGAACACAGTGATTCATTTCTTATGGGAAGAAAAAATTATGAGAATTCCTGGCTATGGGTTTGATGGAACACTAAAACATCATACCCATAGCTATGGGTTTAATGCTTTGCATGCAGAGCATTAAATGGGGATGCTACATTATGCTTGGAGGTGGTTATGCTTTGGATGCTACATTTTACTATATAACCCCTTTTATACCCCGAAACATATACACCCATCGATGCCCTATATCACTCCCCAATACCTATAGACCCCTTAATTCTCTACATCACCCTCCAATATCTATACACCCCTCGATACCCTACATCAACCTCTAATATCTATACACCCCTTGATACCCTACATCACCCCCCAATACCATTATGTTGACTTTATTTTTCGCAATTTTAAATGTCCCTTTAATAAGGTATTGCTCCACAATATGAATCGCTCCAAGTAAAAATACCCCTTATTTTTACTAGAGATGCTCTTTTATTCTGCCAATACCAATAACCACCCCGCCTCCTCTCCCCCCCCCCAACACCCCCCAAACCCAATACCCTACACCCCCTTCCCAATACTTACAATTCATTGACTTTATTTTCACAATTTTAAATGCTCCTTTATGGATGAATGTAATAAGATATTGATCCACAGAGGGAAGCCCTCTTAGAAGGCGAGTGATTAAAGTCCTTAAAAAGATCCATTTTCGTATTTAAATAAGATGTAATAGTTTCATGATGCATTTTTGTTCCACTAATGGAGCAATAGCTACAACCCCCTTGAGGAGGAAAGTCCTCTATATATATCTTCAACTTTATCACTCAAGAAAGAAGTGGATTCCCCAATAATTTACCTCATTTTGACTAAAGCTAATATCCAAATTCAATTCATTTAGACAAAATTATCTCTTTGATTTTGATTTGGTTTCTTTTTTTCCTAATAAAAAATTATCTAAAACATAGCATCAAGCAAATTATAAATATCCTAAAAAATATCATTTGTTACACTTAAATGTTATGTTCTCATAATCCAAAGAATATCTTTAAAAAAAAAAAAACATATAACTATATTTTATACCAATTATGATTATCTCCAACTTTACATATATTTTCACATAAAAAACAATACCCTTGTTATATTAAATTTAATTAATTTAAGAAAAAAAATGAAGTCCTCACCACATATTCCTAATTGATTGTAAAAAAATATCAAACTCGCACAATCATTTGTTATACTCTATAATGAATTTCCAAATTCCCATCTTGCCAAATTTTGTGGCACTGTCCTTCTCAGTCAGAATCTATTTTGAAGTTGCTAAATTGATTTATAGAAGCAATATGGACTGACCATGCAATGATGTCCTGTCAAAGGTACATTGAAGAATTAAGAGCAATAGAAGATAGTCTCATCCTTATCATTGATGAAGCTTCTGAGGGTTATCTCACGGAGAATACAAAGGATAGACTTGTTCAGCTGGAATCTAGAAAAAAAAAAAAATTGTATGAACAAGAAGCTACTTGGAGACTTAAGAGTAGTATTGTTTGGCTTATGGCAAGAGATGACAATACAACAAAAATTCATAATGTTGCAAAAGGAAAGAAATCTACAAATACTATATGGGAACTGCATGACCTAGAAGGTAATAGAGCCTCTTTGTTTGAAGATCTTGCAAATATGGGAAAGTCTCATTTTGAATCCTTGTTTAAATAACCTCAATAAGCAATGATAACAGAAGTTGTGTGATTGCCTTCTTTTTTCCTAGTTTTTCAAATAATGTAAAGAATGCGCCTATAATGGAGGAAATGACATCTGAAGAATTAAAAGAGGTGTTCTCAATTTTTCAAAAGGACAAGAGTCTTGGTCTTGACAAGTGGTGAGTGAAAATTTTCATTGCTTTTTATGAACTAATTGGAGATGATATTCTTTGTGTTGTGGAAAAATTATGAACTACAGGGTTGGTTCTATATTCATTTAATAGTACTTTTATTGCTTAAATTCCAAAAGTAGACAACCCTACTACTTTTGACAAGTTTCAACACATATCTCTATGTGATTGTGTATATAAGGTCATTGCCCATCATTTAAAGCCAATCTTATCTAAAGCGATATCAAAAGAGTAGTTTAGCTTCCTTGAAGGGTGTCAGATCCATGAAGCTATTGGAGTAGCCGAGGAAGGACTACATAGTCTAAAATTAAGGAATATCAAAGGTGAGATTCTAAAGATTTACCTTTCAAAAGTATATGATCGAGTAAGTTGGATCTATATTTGTCTCTTACTTACACATCTGGGGTTTAGTATTCCAATTGTAAACTGGATTATGAGCTACATAACCTTTATTTCCTTCATTGTTCTGATAAATTGATCAACCCATGATCAACCTCACCTTTCTTTCATGCTCAAAGAGGTCTTTCGGCAAGTTTGATGTCAATTATCACCTCTTCTATTTTTATTGGTCACTAAAGGATTAAGTCAAATTCTTGGGAGGCTAAAAGAAGTGGTTCTTTGAAAGGATTATTGTTGGCATTGTGATGCATGCATTGTACTTGATGGCAACCCTCTCATAGACGAACATCTCACTTATATATGCCAAAGAAGCAGTTATCGGGAGGAATCGGGCCTATATAACCCTTGGATGCATGGTTTAACTCTATCGGGAGTTGTTCGGGTGATCAAATCCCATATATGCATTCATTAATACTATCGGGAGGTGTTTGGGCACTTAAAACCCATATATATATGTATATGTATATGTATATGTATATATATGTATATGTATATGTATGTATGTATTACATAATAATCAATAGCATGTATGCATTGGACCCGACGGCATATCGCTTTTGGTTTATAATAATATTGCATCCGCAGTATATCGCAATGCATAAAGGGTTGCCCACCCCAATCCTCCGATTGCGATAAGAGGTGGCGGACCCGATGGAAGCATTAAAGGCAGCATATATTAACATCGCATTCGTGGTAATCCATTGCGATAACATATGGACCCGATGGCATTTCAAATGTGGTTTATAATAATATCGCATTCGCAGAATGTCGCAATGTATATAGGATCGTCCACCCCAATCCTCCGATTGCAATAAGAGGTGGCGGACCCGATGGAAGCTTTAAAGGGATTTTATAATAACATCGCATCCGCGGCGATCGCACAGTTTATAAAAGCCTTCCACTTCAAATGTCCGATAGCGATGAAAACAGCGGACCCGATATATATATAAAGGCTGGTTAATGGGCATGTCACATCCGATCCATCGGATCGGACGTCAGGAATAGGCCATGATATGGGCATGCGCTGGTAGCGATGAGAAGCGGACCCGATATAGTATTATTATGGGTTCATTCAGTTTAAAGTCCGCCTTTTTTTGTTTGGACCGTTTTCATCGTTTTCCCGCTTAAGCCTTTTTCTTAAGAGATCGGTCAAAACAGTTGCGCCACAGGATTTCGGATCCTCTGGTTTCGACTCATGGTTTTATCAAAATCATGACTATATAAGAAGAAAAGAGATCCTTTGGCAATGCATTGATTATGAATTGAAGATCTTAAGGGAGAATTGATTGGCATTCTTGTGATCGGTTAAGGAGCAATTACTGATCAAGGAGAATGCGCGTAGAACAGAGCAAAGGATCGCAGGCTTGAAGTTCAGACATTTCTTCGAGAGAAATCGCATTGCTTCAGGTGTATTGCAGTTCAGGTTCTGGGTGCGCACATTGGGTTTGTCTTGTGCCTAGCCTCCGGGTGCACTGTTATATGTATATCTTCTGCATTGTGTTCTGATTTCAGCATAAACAACCTCTGTTTTAATGGGTGACCAGATCGAGCATTTATTTATATTTTGATATAGTGCTTGGGTTGGCGCTTGGGTGATTTTGAAAGATATGTTGTATAAAGAAAATATATATTGATCTAATGCCTGGGTAATTCTGAAGATTTGTTTATACTTGATGACCATTTGATCTTCTTGGATCCAGTCTAAAAATTAATGAAACGTGGTCCTTGAACGAAGTAGGGGGTTGTAGCTCCTTCCAGGAGAGACTGGAAAACGAGAGAGGGTTGTAGCCCTCTGCAGGTTGCAGCCTGCGTACTGGTAAAGGACTGCACCAGTAAAAATTCATTGTAAAAGAAATTCTATTTGAAAGAAGACAGAGACATATTGCAGCAGGTGGTTTTCACCCACATTGGGTTTCCACCTTATATCAGGTGTTCCGTTGGGTGACAATCTGTTTTTAACTGTTCTTGTTCATCATTTTATGGTACTGACATACAAGTTAATTATCAATTTTGGAAGAATAATTTAAAGCATAAATCTGGATAATTTATTGAAAAGAAATTAATAATACTGATTCACCCCCCCCTCTCAGTATTATTTCCAACAATTATGTGTATTTTTTGGGCTTCTCACTTCAAATTTACTATTTGTAGATAACATTCTCATCTTTTGTGATGTTATAAGAAGATATTCTACAACCATCAAATATGCACTTGCTCTTTTGAAGTTGTTAAAGGTATTAAGATTAACATAACAAAATCTACTTTATCTATTTGTGGGTTGAATGTTGAAGATATGGATTTTTATCAAGGTATGTTTCCCTTTGTCACAGATGAGATTGTTGTGGGATTGAAATATTTTGGATTTAAGTTAAAACCTAACTCATATAAATTTGCAGAAGGATTTTGGTTAATAGAAAAAATTGAAAAAAGGCTTAAAAATTGGAGCTTAAGATGGCTTTCTAGAGCTGGAAGACTTTTTCTTATTAAATCAGTCCTTGAGGCAATATTAGTTTCTTGGATGTGGCTTTCCTGGATTCCAAAAGGCATATTAAACAAGATAAAAAAAACGTTGTAATCTTTTATGGTCAGGTTTATCAGATCAATCTATTCTTCCATGGGTAATCCAGAGAATAATAGTTGCTCCTAAAGATTTTGGAGGTTAGGGTTTAAAGGACTTACATTTTTTTTCAAAAGCTTTAGCAACTAAAGTTGGTTGGAAATTACTAAAAACTCACTCTCATTGGACGAAAGTGGTGTATATCTAATATATACACCCTATGCAGTGAGAGGACTAGATTTGCTTACCCAATAAATTGAAAAGCAATGTTTTTATCATTTGGAAAGTTGTTCTCTCGTAATTTTTATTGATTGATTCAAGCCTAGCTTGGAAAGTGGGTGATGGATCACATTTAAAGGTTGATCAATCCTTGGATTGGAATTCATATTGATCACAGACTTCTTGAACATTTGATTGAATATCTACATGGTAATGACCTCGCTTACTTGAGTCAAATTGTAGATCTAGCACAAACAAATCTATGGAATCGAGGTTGGGTTTTGAAAGATCATTTAGGCATACCCATGCATCTTCATCAATTCTAGATTAGATACATTGGCAGTTTACCTGCAACACATCTCATATTAGCTCAAGAGGAGGATGAGTTGGTTTGGTCCCATGATTCCTAAGGGGTTTATACGCTAAAATTTGGATATGCTTTTCTTATATCTGATAGATTGTAGGATGTTCATGAGGACTGGTGGGAACTTTTATGGAAAATTAAAGTTCCCAACTTGGGAGAATTTAACAAGGAGATGTTTTCAAGGCCCAAACAAATGTGTCCTATGCAAAGTTGATGATTCAAGAATTTCTCAATCATTTATTCTTACTGTGTCCTTATTTTAAAGGTGTTTGGAAATATGTTATGAAAAAGTTCATATTTGCAGATATTTGGTTAGGTGAAGAGTTAATGGAGGTATGTATTCAGTGGACTCATTGAGGGAGAACAAATTGTATCAAGTATTGCCTCTTTTAATAGTTTGGGGAGTTTGGCTTGCAAGAAATAGAGCTATCTTTGAAGATGACATCTTTCCCATTGAAGTTTTTGCGACACAAATTTTAGTTGTTTATGACCTTCTCTTGAAGGACCAAAGAGATAATAACAATAGAATCCTAAATCCAACAGTCGTTGATAGATCTTATCCTTGGGAATTCTTTGATGGGACTTCGCAAGGAGACACTTTTGGATGTGGGGGAGGATTTGTATTACATATTTTGGAAACTCATTTATTTTCTCTAAAAATGGGTTTGGGAGCAAGTTCCAACAAACTATGCACAACTCTTATCCTCAAAATTGTTGTTTATGTTTACAATTGAGAATAGAGTAGATAGTCTTTCTAAAAAAAATTATGATTGGATTTTGGGACCTCATAGATCAAAAAACAACAACAAAATGATCAGCTCTATCAATTTTATCATAAACCATTCATTAATAAAACTGATTAAATATAACAATTTTCTTTAAGTTCACATACTTCAACAACATTTTGTAAGACTTTTTAGTATATCTCCATTTATTCATACTTATCTCATATAACAATTACACGTACCAACATTGTTTTGATATTTATATTTAGTTTTATTATAGTTATTTTGGAAAACGATGACTATATAACCCCTCTTTCTAGAATCCTAATAAATCATCATATTTAAATGCATATATATATATAAATAAAATTACACCTTTTTCCTACCCAAAAAAACTATATAACATTGCTGATGACTAATGATGAAAGATACCAGTGAAGTTTGGCTTTTACTAGCCATCAGGGTTTACTAAATTTTATAATAATTCATAATTACGTCACATTGCATGCGTGTAAATATTTTCATATCGATGCAGAATTAAATGAAAATTAAATATTTTTTGAATTACAGAAAACGAAAGAGTAACCATGTACGTCCAGTCATACAAATGTCAATTTGTATATTTACAAATATTAAATAAATTCGGTTAATTTACAACCAATAACTGTAAGCGCAACAGCAATATCCTCATCTTTGAGGACATACAGTATGATCTTCTGTATGATATACAAATTGTCCCCGTCTATGCCGGTGGATTAAAATATACATATATAAATATCTTATGCTACAGGCGACTTCTGCAAATTTGAAATCTCTTAAGCTGCAGGCGGTGCAGGCATTAAGTTGGGATTTGTTGCCGTCGCAGCAGCAAAGAATTAATTAGCAGCCACTCCTTGCAGATCATTTGATTTTCCATCCAACTCTGAAATTGGATCTGGAATTATGTCGCATGATCTCGAGTGATCCAATGAGGGGTCATTGTATATATCCCACCATTTCTGCACCAGCGTCTTTATATCTTCCCTCTCCATATTTTCCTCCTCCCCACTGTACCTCCACGGCTTCGATCCCTGCACATCCACATTCATCCATTAATATAACCCTGTACGCTCAGAACACCTATCTCGTCTTTCATATATAAATCATATTGTTTCTATCGAACCCAAATTTGCAGTGAAAAGAAAGCTTACAGCAGCACAGTAGTGAACAACTTTGACAGTGTCCAAGTCCACGTTCTCGGGATGCCGCCACATCATGGCTAGAACCAGATTGTACACCAGAGGAATGGGCTTGTATATCTTCTCAAAATACATATTCAAGAAATCCTACAAAACATATACCACAATTTAGTCAAAATCAGATCTGGTAAACCAAACAAAAATGTGCATGATCCTCACTGAAATGAGAACAGATCCAGACCTGTTCTGCGAAGGGCGTTGGCACAGTAGCCATCAGAGTTTCCAAAAGGCAGTCGAATGTCAGCTGACTCGGCTCAAAAACAAACATTCCAGCGTTGAAGTATGGAGAGGGCCGTTGCCCTAATTCCACGGGCCATGACACCTTCTCTGGACACTGCTGGCAGTATCCGATCTTGTACTGCGAAGTGTGGCTCCATGTCTTCTCGCAGAAGCAATCCATAACCGCGTAGAAATATCCATGGGGAATTACCCTTCATACCCATCCAAAGTGATTGAGGAAGAAGAGCCCTGGTGCCCCATAAAGGTTTTGTCCATTGCATCCCATTCCTTAACCTCAAACAAACTCGATTCCACAACACTGTAACAAAACAACCCAAACTCCACGATTCAATCCTCGGATATTGACTGCAAATGAAAATGAAATTGGTGCGATAAATCAATTCAAATTCAAATCGGTGAATCGCGCGGCTTCATGATTGGTGTTGGGAGCAGCGAGTAAAACGACGGACTGCGGAGAAATGTACGTAATTAATTATCTGCGTCAATGCTCATCCCCACGCGGCCTGAAACACATTCTCCGACTACTCCTCCGCATACTCCACCGGAAACATACGCTGGCCGCCGGAGTCAAAAATGAGACGGGGCGGGCGGGCCCTCGTTGGTGGGTCCCGCGTATGTCACCGGAAACGCGAGGTCGCCCGCCGGAGTTATGTATGCCATCCCACTGACATGCACCACATACATAGATGGCAAGGGCATTTATGACTCAATATATGGCTGGTTAGCCCTTGCCCAGGTCTACTGGCAACTACAGGTCTCTCCTGCAACGTCCTACGGTTTTGACTTTTCATATCACATTTTTTGGAAATTCGAGTGGTTGGTGGTAAACAGGTAGGTTCACTTGGATAAAGCGATTGTGCTGAGCATAAGGGCGTTGGGGAGTAGCGTAACAAATTTGTATTAACAAAAGATTTCTGGGTGGAATTTGGTAAATTTAAAAAATGGGAATGTTGGAGTGTTTGAATAGTTTTTTGTAATGGTGGAAATAGATTCTAAAAAATTCTGATAGATTTTGTGATAATTTTGTTAGAATTTACATTATTGTCGAACTTAATTTGTAAGATTTTCAAATATTTCTGCTAGTTTTTGTCATAATCTTAACAAAATTTCCATTATTTTCCAAGCTAATTTGTAAACTCTTTCGAACTTAAATCTTTTTTCTTCACAGTTAATATACTGTCATAATCAACTAAATCATTTCCCTATTTATTTTTATTGTGTCCTCATTTAAAATATTTATACTCTGCACCATCATTTCTATGACTTCATCAATTATTTATGCTATCTTTACCTGAGTAGTTGTACTATGCTAGAAGAAGAAGCAATAAACAACCTACAAAAGACAATGTGAGGAAATATGGCAGTGGTTGAAAAATCAGTCCAAAAAATTCTTTGTTGAAAGTTGCAGCCCTGCCATCAATTGAGTTGATCTACCCTAGTTAGCTATGAATAAAGCAAATAAAAAAGAGAGTTAAACCTGCATCTTAATGGGCTTGACTTGGACCTGCATCTTTAGACATACAAGAGAGTTAAACTTTGAAAGAAGAAATATTTTCCATCTGTTAGTGGTCCACTGAATATCCAGCTGCATGCCCAATTAAAAAAAAAGAATAAGCAAGTCTCCTCTCTAAACTGAACTAAGCTTAGTTTCTCATTATGATACAGAGTCATCTTGTGGGAATGACCTATTATCTTCTTTGCCACTTCTGTTCTCCAGGTTTACTCATCCATTGTCACCAAGAAGCACAAGGCAAATCTTTTAGATATTAATCACAAAGCTATTTTTCTTATCAATTGGAACTTTTCAGTAGTAGATTTTGAATTATACTCAATTGGAACTTTTCAGTAGTAGATTTTGAATTATACTTAATTTGCTACTTGGGCTACATTCCCACCTAAGTTTCTTAATGTTGCTGTAAGGGTAAAACTAAATTTTAAAATAAAAAAGCAACAGAGAATCTCCGAGCAAAATTTAGACCTATTGCATGTTACATTAAATATGGAAAGCTGTTACACAGAACTTTGACTTGAGACGCAGAACAAATTTGAAATTACAAGCATGTTCCCACTGTCATATTAAGAAATTTTTGCCTAATTTAACTGGGCCTCAGATTACCATTATTGCCAAACCATGTGCTATCTTGAAGTAACTCAGGTCGCGTAAGTCTTACGCTATTCAATCCACAGCTATAATTATAGCTATAGCCGTACTGCTATACACATTGTATATACTTCATCCACAGCTATAATTATAGCTATATCCGTAGTGCTATACACATGTATATACTTCATTTGCCGATCCCGAATCCCAATTCCTGTGCCATCCAATCCTTCATAATTTCTTGAAATAAACGAAGTTACAGTAATATCATACGCATGACAGAATTTTTCCTTCTTGCCAAATATGCAGGTGGAGTTCAATAGTGGATCTCAACCCAAATTCGATATATATATTTCACAGAGGATATAAATATATAATGTCGTATACAGGTATTTACCTGTTGTATCTTTTATTGGGCAATCGGCTTTATTCTCTTTATGGCACCAAGCACAGGCCCAGCATGTTAGCCTTGGCAAAGCCAACTGTGAATTATGGGTAGCGTGGAGTATTATGTTATGTTGTAAGTAAATGCAGGCGCTGAGTGGACCACTGAAACTGGGCAGTAGGAATTTCTATTTCGGATTTGCTCCAACCTAGAAAGTATTTCTCTTTGTTTTTTCTGTTTTTTTAAGGGCGTTCCTACGGTCAAGGAAGCCACAGCCTTCAAAGAAATCCTGAACGACTTTGCATTGGCTGCTGGTATAGAGGTAAGCCTTGACAAATCAAAGGTGTTCTTTTTAACACTTACATTGCTATTCAGAGGAACCTCATCAGAATTCTTGGGTTTTAAAGGGATCAGTTACTTTCTAAGTACATGGAAATGACTCTTACTGGCAAACCTCTGAGCAAGGGAGTATGGGAGCCGGTAACAAATAAACTTCAGGATAAACTTGGGAAATGGACCTGCGGGTCTTTGAATGTCTTGTGCTTACTAACGCTGTCCTATAGGCCATACCCATTTTTATGTTTTCAGCTCTTCCTGTTTCTAAAGGAGTTATGCAACAAATCGGGAGTATTCAACGAGAGTTTCTTTGGGGCAAAGGGGAAGAGAAAAGGAAGTGGCCTTTGGTAGCTCGGGACAAGCTTTGTAAACCTAAGGCCCATGGTGGTTTGGGGCTACATGACCTTGAAATCCTTAGCAAAGTTTCGGGAGGCAAACTTTGGTGGAGGTGGCTCAAGGAATCGGCCACCCCTTGGACCAAGAAATATGCAAATAATTGGTAGGAGAGGGATCATATCCAAATGTCAGGGCTCATCAAGGGCTCCCACATTTCGAACCTTTCTTGGGAGAATAGAGCCACTGTCTAGAAGCATAGTTTCTGGTAGATCCGAGAAGGGAATCTTGCACGGTTTTGGGAGGATAACTAGCAGCAGGAACCAATTTTGTTTAGAGAAGGACTAACTACTCTTAAAAATGACACTGACAACAAAGGTTTACTTATGGTAAGTGACTTTTGGGATCAGGTAAGGAACAATGTTAAATGGAAAATGTGGAAGGATCTTGGTTATACTAAAAAAAGTCCTTTGAAAGCCCAGGCAGAGTCTCTTGCTCTTGACTTGGAGTAGAGGAAGATTCTGGTGTCATCCTCGTCTGACCAACTAAGATGGGGTTGAAACACTGAAGGCACCTTTAACCTCAAAGAAGTTAAACGCATGGCCCTAGGTTTCGATTATCCAAACCCTGATCAGGTTTGGAATGACCTATGGCAGAACTCGCAATTGATGAAAATCAAGTTGTTTATGTGGTTAGTTCACCAAAAAAAAATTCTCGCATGGGAGAATCTTCTGAAAAGGGGCTTTGTTGGCCCATCCAAATGTCATCTATGTGGCTTATAGGAGGAGACGATGGAACATTTACTAAACCTCTACCCCTTCACCTCTACCCTGTGAGATTGGGCAGCCTCAGTCTTCAGAAAAACCGACAGGAACAGACTCAGCGTCACCAACACTTTGAAGAATTGGAGGAAAAACTTCTCAAGTAATAAAATTATCAACAAGGCTTGGACTCTGGTTCCAGGTTTTATCATCTGGGATGTGTGGAAAGAATGCAATGGCAGGATTTTCAAGAACAAAACAGGCTCGACCCAAAACATCATTGTCCAAATTTTACGATAGCTCAAAGATACAGTAGGCGCCCTTATGTGGAAAATTCTTGAGGACCCTCCTTCGCCTCAGGGTGCTTGCATACTACTGTAGTTGGGTCTCCATTCTCTGGTTCCCCAAGGCACTGTCAAGGGTGTGAGAAAAACAATTGCTGGTAAAGATATCTGGCAGCCTCCTCATCATGGTTTTTTGAAAATCAATATAGACAGGGCCTCTAAGAGCAACCCAAAGATGGTTGGATTTGGTGGTGTTATAAGAGATGAGCAGGGGCACATAAAGGATATATTTCACAGTCATTTGGGCACTGCCACTAATAACATGGTGGAGCTCATGGCCTTAGAAAAGTTCCTGGAAATCCTGATGGAGTCAAATTTACACAATGCCATCATTGAAGCTGAATCTGAATTGGTCATTAATGTAGCCAAGAAAATGTGTAATGGAATGACACCTGGAAAAGTGTCGAGACATTGGAGGCTCTTGCAGGTCTTTCAGCATATTCATTCCCACTTGCAAACCCTGAGAACCGTCAGCTTTGTTCGTGTGCGAAGAAAAGCCAATATGTTAGTTGATCGTCTGGTGAATGAAGGGGTGCTATGTAAGGAAATCTATATTCGATACGACTAGGAGTCTATACCTTCCGGTAAACTGCGTGATGATTGTCAACGACAGGTAGCCAAAGACATGGCGTACCTCCAAACCATGAATAATGAGCAAGAGGAAGACTAGCGGGAGTTGAAGGAATGACATAAACCCGAAGTGAAGAGAAGGACGAAGAGGGGAGGTAACGATGCACAAGAGTCGTTAGATCATGTAAGATCAATGGACATAATTGGTGTGAAAGATTAGCGGGAGTAGGAGAGGGCGGAAGTACTTGAGCTCGATTGAAGTGTCGCATTAAATCCTGACTATCGATCTTATTTCCAAATGCTGACATCACAAGTAACTACGAGGGTTCAGCTATTTGTAACCCGCATGCTAGTTGAAATGTCGCAGACCGTAGGATTAAAGTGCCTCCGCTATCGAATGGATGTTGGGTTTTAAAGTGGTTGGACGTTAAGCCTAAGAGCATACCCGAAGTTTTATAGACCAAGGTTTATAATCTATATCGGCTCCGGGAAGCGGTTAAGTGTCGTGCTAGTTCCTGATGCGATGTTATGACAACCATCGGATGAAGAACCAGATCGACGGCGGAGTTTTAATCGCAAATCGCATTTGATAAAAGAGTATGGTCAACGATGAACCCAGATTTGCGATATTGCGCAATGGGCCGAGGTTTTATGATATTGCGATGGACTATGGACCGTCAGATCAAAGGGTTGATCGAACGGTGGAAGTTAACTCTCACATTTCATAGGAATCAAGTGTTGGCAGCTTGCGGAAACTGTGATGTGCGATAAGCCGAGAATGTGATGAAGCGTCGACAATTGGATAGTGAAGTTGATCAACAGCGGAGATTGAAAGGCCGCAATGCCTTCAATGAAATCCTGAACACTTAGGGATAATGACCAGGGGTCTATTTTTGTTTTTGTGTGAAATGTTTTTAGTTTTGTTGACCCTGTTGTTTGTTTATCATCAACAACTCTGTCTTGTGCTCGTCTTTACATTAGTAAAGACATGTACCATATGTAATCTTTATTTTGGTTAATTGAAGGTTCCACTCTTATTTGAACAAAAAACAAAAAAAAATATGCACACTCATTTCCAGAAATGAAAACTACTCTTAAGAAATCTCATACTTAAATAAAATCACAAATTTGCATAAATAGAAATCACACTTGCATGAATAAAATCACTCTTCATATTTT
Organism: Pinus tabuliformis; assembly: GCA_031772625.1. NCBI lineage: Eukaryota > Viridiplantae > Streptophyta > Pinopsida > Pinales > Pinaceae > Pinus > Pinus tabuliformis. Next base: position 1,159,140,407 of record CM062807.1, on the reverse strand, counting down.
GAAATGAGTCGGCTTTCATAAAGGAAGATTAACTATAGAACTGAAAAAGTTATCTAGCTTATTACAGTGTTAAATTCCACTCTTATCCACACGCATCTGAAATCTATGCATAATAGAAATGATTAGAAAAATGATCTCAATTCAAATCTGAAAATAAAAAACACAAATACTTAATCGAATAAACAAAAATCTATGGAAAATATGAAGCTAATTATTAACTACTAAAATAGAATGGAAATCCTTATTGTCTCAAAGGTTCCCTCCACGAGAAGCAGGAAATCACTATAATGCTATTGACCAAGCACTTAACCATGCACTAATTCTCACCGAGAAAATGAAATAATTCTTTAAAAACAGAGTATCAAGAACAAAGTTTTTAATCTTGATGTCACTCTCCCTTTTCATTTCTGCCGAGAGGCATATTTATAGATCTCATGGCAATTAATTGTTCAGATCTATACGCCTAGTCACTATCAACAGAAACTAATTTTAAATTTAAAAGATAACATCACATAATTCGCTCATGATATGTTATCATCAAAGCAAATCATAAGGCATAAATCTCGTTCTCGCTCGCCTGTTGCCGATTACGGAGGTTGACTTCGCCTTTGACTGCATTATTACGATATGTTTCCATCGATATAGCTCATGAGAGTAGGTGAAAATCATTGGGTGCATCAATTTCCACCTACCCATATATTTCGCTTCCCAGCTAGCATCTTGGAACATGTCAAACCATGGACTTGGCTGCATAATCATGTGTTAGCTGCAGAATCACTGTAATTCGGTAGCTGAAGTAAACATTAAACTAAATAATAAAGAACATTATCATTTTATGAAATAAAAGACAATTGTATACCTACCATGTCATAAATCCTATAACTTGATGCCCAATGTGTTGTTATGAAGATAAAAAAGAAAGAGATGGGGTGAAAAGGATATAAAAAAGAAGCAATTGTGAGGTTCACAGTTGACTACCATTGAACAACTAGAGGGTGGAGGTAGCTGGCCTCTGGATTCCCTACATATTGGTTAACTACTTAGTGGTTGGTGGATGGGGGAAGGAGAATCTCTGGAGTCTTTGTTTCAACTAGAAGTTGGTGTTTTAATCCAAGTTTGAGGAGTCGGTGTTGTTTTAGTTGGAATCTAGCTTGGGGGTGACAACTGCAAATAAATTATGGCTACAATTGTCTATGGATGGATGGAGAGACATAGTCCTAGACTCAGTTTCCTAAAGCATTCCAAGATAAGTTTTCTTATCTATTTGCGGTGCTAATGAACATGTGTTTTCATTTTTGGATTGAAATGGTGCATATAATGTAATGAACATGGATTGTGCTCTTATTAGTCACATGAATAACTAATATATTGTACAATTTTTAAGGGAACTAGAACACGATGCAAGAATGTCTATTCTATTGTAGTAATACTTAACATTATAACTTATTTTATTACAATAAGATGATTACATCGAATATCACCTATTTTGAAAGGGTCTATGTACAACATGATAAAGGTGTTGGATACAAGCCCTTGTTTTTGTTATGAAGAATTGGGATAATGCTAAGTATATCCTTCCTTCTCAACCTTAATAAGCTATGATTTTACATGAGGGGCTTCTTTAGCCTGTTGCGACAAGTACCCTAGTATTGGGTCTGCATGTTCACTTGACCATGATTTGGTCCATAGGACTTATGTGCACTCTTGAGTAGGGCACGACCTCATAAGAGGAATTGAATTTCATTGCATAGTGGTTGATCCTACTTAGGATGGAAACCTCGACCTATGGAATATCTCAATATTGAGATGATGTGGTAGCTTATCCCCTGAATGGTTGGTAGTAGCCATGGTGTTCGAGGTGATAGTATCTCATCTAGGAGGTATGGTTGTGTGTTACAGCTAGTAGCCAAATGCCCCTGAGACCCTTAATAAGTGCAATAGTGATACTCATAGGGTTGTTGCGAACCATAGGGTGCACCTTATCATGTGGAAGAAGAGTTGGAGGCCCTTAAGGAGTCGACAAGTTCTTAGTTGGGGGCAACCGAAAGATCACCAGTGCAGCTATGCCTAGAATTCTCTATCCCTAAGCGGAAACATGCTCAAGGAAAAGAAATTATCCATTATATGCATGTCCATAAGTCATATTAATATATTTGAACCCTCAAAAGTATTTCCCCATCCCTTCAAGGAATGTTAATATTTGTGTGGCCCTTTTGGTATCCTACGAATTTCATGGACTTGGGAATAATACCTCTATTGTAAGATCAGGAGGATAACACCACCAGGTGTCTTAGTAAACATTATTTTCCATGGAAAAACTTTTGCACAAGTCCAAATGTTTGCATAACCACTGCAACCAAGCCATGAATTAATCCATGCTTGAATGGTGAAGTTCTTCAAGGAGAAGTGTTGTGGCGAAGTTGGGTGAGGACTTAAACTTATAGTTTAATCGGATGAACTTAAGTGACTAGTATGATGAAAGACCTAGTCTTGGAAGCTCTATATTGGATGCCTAGATTTTCCTTATCATGATTGGGTGGGGGGGAGGGGGTTGACATGGCCTAGAGGTTCATCCCAGAATTTGTTTTAGCAACACAAAGGAATGTTAGGGTTGCCCTGGCATCGGGCTAGTTACGCCTATGGCGTAGAGGTAGAGAGTGTTCACATTGGAGGTAATGGAACCCACACTAAAACTCAGCTTGACGGTAATATTTCTTTTAGATATCACAAGAAAGCTCTCTTTGGAGGGTTGGGATGACATGGGACCAAGACAAGGTGGCCTCCATGTAACCTCAGTTTCATTGGGATTCGTGCAAGGCAAGACATAAGAAAACTTTTCCTATAGGGCTTTCTCAGAAGTGGATTATGAAATTTAATAGGTAAGGGTCAGGATTATTCAGCATAGGGTGCCACAACATTGCAATGTGGTGGACCAACCAGAAGCAAGGGTGTGCGGAGGTAAGGCCCTCCAACCCACGTGTCCTGGAGGTCCCACCCCAGAGGTGCAAAGAGGGGCAAGTAAGGAGTCATCGAGATGGTAGGGACCGGGATAATGTGTCTCAGAGTTCCCCTCCTGGATGGTTAAAAATGAGAAGTCAAGAAGAGTCGTCAGGAGGGCAAGGATTGGGGTGACGTGTCCTCAGGGTATTACCCCATAGGTGCAGAAGAGAACAATGGAGGAGAGTGCCAGGATCAGAAGTTTAGCATGAAGATGCTAGGGAAGCAGCTAGAGGGATAATCCTCACCATGTTGTAAGCACAATTCAAGAATCCTGTTAACAGCTGTGGGGAAAATTGGAAACCGCCTTGCGACACACCTCTATAATAGTTTCAGAGAATGTAGGGAAGGGGTGGCACAATCAATATTGGATGTCAGATGGTTAGAGGCATTATGATCTATTGGATGATGGCCCTAGAACCCTAGCCTTGAAGCATGATTGGGCTAGGGTGTCTGCCCATTAACAATCAAGCACATCATCCCAGCACAATCCAATTGTGGACTATCAATCTCTCGGCTTAATTCATAGTTGTCATATCTAGTGGTGGACAGTGAGAACCGCTAGGGCATAGCAATAGAGTGAGGTTATATATATATAATAAATTAAAACCTTTATCCCATTCTTCTAATGACATAAGAGGAATTGGATTTGGTAGTAGTCATTCTACGAGGTGAAGTGGTGGGGTGTGTTACATATGGATGCATCAAGATGGATGAAAACAGTATAATGATCCACTCTAGATCACACTTTCCCATTTTGGGAGTCTTTTAGTATCCAAAGGATTCTAATGAATCTGGTGAGGAATTTTCTCATCCACCTTCTCTTTGGTGTACCTTTTAGCCTTTCCTGGAAGCTATCATTTCAAACTAATCTTCCAAAGGTAATGTTGTCCCTGTCTCAAAATGATGGACCTCTTCTGCAAAATTGTATCTTCTGTCAACTCTACCTAAGCATTTGGTGTCAAATCATCCACAAAAGGTAAGATTTGTTCCTCTCCTTGATCTAGCATGGAAGGCTCATAGAATTTCAAATTATGTACATTCACAATTGAGTAAATGTGACTATATGGTGGTAAACTGAGTCGATGTGCTTTATCATACACATTTTATAGTATCTCAAAGGGAGCATACCTTAGAGCCTTGATTTTCTTACCAAGCTCTTGTAGGCTCTCCTTGTTCAACTGTAGCCATACTCTGTCTCCTACCTTGAACAATTTATTTGTTCTATGTTGATCATGCCTGACCTTATATTTCTCTTGTGGCTTATGCAGTGTCTCTTGTACTTGTAAAAGGATCTACCTGATATCCTCTATAATTTTTTTAGTCCTCAAAGCATTTCCTGTAAGATCTTCCCTCACTCCTCCTTATTTCCCATATGCAATATCCAAAGGTGAAGGCAAAAAATATCCAAAACAATTTTCAAATGGGGACTTTCCTGTATAAGTGTGGACTACTCAATTTTAAGAATAATGTATATATACCATATTTTCATCACAGTTCTTCATATGCTTCTACTTGTCTCCCCTTAGAAGTTGCACCAAAGTCCTCTTAACTACTTCTTTTTGTCCATATATATGTGAATGGAATGTTGTAGATATCTTTAACTTTGTGTCCATCTTCTCCCACATTGTCGTCCAAAATGCATTGAGAAATCTTGTATCCCTTTTTGAAATGATGCTACATGGTATCCCAAAGTTCACCTAGACCTATCCAAATAGCAAGTTTGTTGCTTCTTTCCCATTGGTGGTCTTTTTACAGGGCATCAGAACACACATCTTGCCGAACCTGTCAACTATAATGAACAGGTAGTCATTTACCTTCTTGGTTTTTGGTAAAACTCCCATAAAGTCCAATGAAATGCTTTCTCAAGGACGAGTGGGTGCAGGTACGGGATGATATAGACCTTGTTTCCTATTGCTAGGATTGTTAGTACAACAAAGCATGCATCCTCTTATGAACCTACTACCTGCTCTTTCATCTTGGGCAAATACACATACCTTTACAAGTTGGCCATGGTATTCCCTATACAAAACTTCCCTGCAACCTTAGAGGTGTGAGCCTCTCTAATCATCTACAATTGCTCACCTTTAGGAACAGATAGGTTATCCAGCTTGTAAGGTAACCCATCCATGAGATGATAGTCAATGGTGTTGTTGCCATCGTGCACATGACTGTGACTCTGCAAATGCTGATACACCTCCTTAAAGTCCTCATCCTCTGAATTTTCCTCTCTATATGCATCATGGATGAATTGATCCATGTGTATAAGAGTTTCCAAAGGTGTGATATTTGGTGAGTTTCCACTTGTAATGCATAGTCTGTTGTAGCTAACTCTGGGCTTGCAATTGTAATCACTGGCAATTTGTGTGGATTACTATCTACTTTCCCATTAGATAGTTCTTCCACTTATTCACAAATTTCACCATGTCATAAAAATCCTTGTCAAAGCTAGGGTAGTTAAGAACTTCCCCATGAAATACTTCAGAATGGAAGCATACAGACCTTCCTCCCTACATCAAGACCGCTACCATAGCATACCCACTCGAATTTGACTTATTTTTTTCTTCAACTCCTTGAAAAACCTCTCTTTATCCTTTTCCCACTGGAAACTCTTGCCGCTTGTTGTTATGGTGTGGAGTGGTGTTGCTACCGTTGAAAATGAGGCTATGAATTTCCTCAGGTAATGTGCTGCCCTAATGAAACTCCTGACCTCAGAAACAATAGTAGGCACCAGCCATTTCATGATGACCTCCATCTTGGAAGGATCTATCTTTAGCTCTCCTCCACCTATCACATACCCCAGATACACCAAAGACTATTTTGCAAACTCACACTTACTAATATTTGCAAGCAACTAGTGCTTCTTTAATGTCTCCATCACCTGCATCAAATGTGAGATGTGCTCCTCCCAGGTAGCACTGTATACTAGTATATCATCCAAATAGAAAATAAAAAATGAATCTATAAAAGGGAATTCTACATCATTCATTAACCTCATAAACGTAGCTGGTGCATTACATAGGCCAAATGGCATGACTAACCACTCATACAAACATTGCAACTGATCCAACATATCGTCTATCCTAGGTAGGGAGTATTTGTTATTAAGCATGATTTTGTTCAATTTGATAATCTATACACATCCACTAAGTTATGTGCTTCTTTGGCACAATGATGATGGGTGACCCACATGGTGATGTACTCGGTTAAATGAAACCCTGTTCCAGTAGCTGTTGTAAATTTTTCTTCATCTCACTTGCTAATATATCATATTTCCTATACAAAGAAATGCTTGGCAGTGGGGATTTCGACAATAGTTGGATCGCTTGCTCCACTTCTCTCTTAGGTGGTAACCCTTTAGGCTCTCGGAACACATCCCTATATGCCTGCAACAACTCCTCTAATTATTGTTTATGTTTCTTATTACACCCCTCCATGTATGCCTTACCTCTTACTGACTCCTCTACAGACTGATTTTTTCTTAAAAGCTATAAAACATACTTCTTCCTAGAACTGATCAATTCCTTAGCTTGGTTGGCACATACTAGTGAAATTTTCGACTTACCTTTATGCACGTTGGTGATGGATGATTTTCCATCCTTGACGATCCAGTATTGGTTGTCTCTTCGCTTGATATTACATCTCACATATACATGTAGGGACTACAAACACTACTCGACATACATCAAGGGGAACCACATCTAGTTATACTTCATCAATAAACTCAACACTGATAACAAATCTAATCTTGCATTGTTTTGTTACCTTCAACTCCACATCCTTATTTACACACCTAGTGGATATGGGTCTGGATAATCATGAAATTCCAACCCCAACCTCTTGACCAACTCTACTATAATGAGATTTAACAGCGATCCTGAGTCAAACAAAGCATTAATATTTTAGCGATCTTGAGTCAAACAAAGCATCATTATTTTTCTTCTTGACCTATATCTTTATATGAAAGAGTTTGGTCATTTCTTTCTCTTCATGTTGTTGAAGGCTACTCAGATTCACCTCCTTTTACATTGATGTACAAACGATCTTCTCATGCACGCCTGAGCTTCTTTCAACTTGATTGCTTGAATATGTGGCCATGAGATTATGCTTCTTATTATCTTTCTTTTTGTTCTCCGAGTTTAGCTCTAGATGCAACTTCCAACACTTCTAATTTCTATGGCCATCAATGTTGCAGTGGTTGTAATGGTTGTTGGGATCTTTGTACTGGCGTGTTGTGACTGTCATCTTCTTATCAACCTTTTCCCCTTTTTTCTTCTTATTTCCCTCCTTAGAAACATTTTGTTGTTCCTTCTTCTTTGATCTACTCGATTGTGTTGTCTTCATGCCTATTTTCTCCAAGAATTGTGCCTGTACACAAGCTTCATCCACTCATTTAGGATTAAACAACATAATTTGCTCATGCAGATGGCGATCTAAATCCCCCAAATACTTGAGGAGTATATATGGGTTCTTTGTGGAAATACCCAACATTATGGCCATCTTTCTAAACTATGTGGTATACTCTTGTATATTTTGGCCTGGTTTTTTCTTGAAGTAGTGCCATGGGATCAACTAGTCCTCTACGTACCCAATAGGGTAAAACTATGACTTAATGATGGTTTTGAAGTCCTCCCACTTATTCACTAGAGGCTCTCAGCCTTAGGGCCTCTGTGCGACTCTCCCACCAATTCCTTCCTCAATTTGATGGATGTTGAAATAAATTTTCAGTTGCTACAACTAGTGATTCAGCTTCAAGGTGTCGTTCTCGTTATGGTACGAATTAATATCAATGTTTGCTTCCATTTTAAACAGGGGTTGTGATTAAGTCATGACACTCAAACTGGGTTAATCTTTTTTGGGTTCTTTATTCGACTATTTATCCATTTCTTCCTGATTTGTTGATCCCCTTTTGATTTATCCTTTGCATTTGAACCCCCATCTTCTCCAACTATCCCAAGGTTATTATTCAGGGCCACCATGATGAGATTTACATTTCGATTTATATCTGCAACTTGTTGTTCCAACCACGAAAATCTCACCTCTATGTGATCACGAGGGTCATTCACATATTCGTCGACCATGATTAGGGTTTTATAATTTTTGGCCTCGTTAATCTAGATCCCTTGCAAATCTCCACAATATACCCAAAGAAACTTTCTCTGATACCCATATGATCCATAAAATATCATGCATATTCCATTGGACAGTTCGTCGCAATAGATCTGATAATATTATACTTAAAATATGGAATTCTACACTATTACAGTTTGATTAGATTCCTAGATCTGTAGTTTTACTATTTATAGTGCATGCGTGCAATTGAAAATTATGCATAAAATAGAAAATGGAAAAATAAAATCTCACACACACATAAGACACAAGATTTTCTTTGGCAAACCCTTTCAGGAGGAAAAACGAGTTGGAAGGTAAGGTCGTTCCACTCTCTTTCTCTGTTTGGAAATATGGATGCGAGTACAAAGAAGTACGGCTTGTGGCCCATGGGTTGTTGTAGTGCACAAATCCTTTGTGTGTACTCCGTCTCCTATCCCTCTTGGCTATTTTTTCTTAGCTATGGAACAAATGCACTAGAAAGAATAGAATATCTCTTCTTCCTTGTGGCCCAATTATAACACAGCTTGATAGCCTAGTGGCCCAGTTATAACACTGCTTGATAGCCTACCAGTGGTTAAGTTTGACTACCTCAATTGTTAACCAAAGTTACAATATAGACTATTCTAGATTATTTTACATAATAATCACGTAGCTAGTCCATTTTTCATGAATAATGGTGGCTGACGTGACATCCTCCCAAGTTATAGGTGTAAAAATAGGAAGGTCAACTTTTTGAGTGGCAAAACGTTTGCATACAAATTCTTATTGACACACTTCTTACGTCGTTGGAAATATCTTTGTGTGAAAATAGCATGAAAATGTGTTGCACTAAAGTATAAAAGTTTAACCCCCAAAAATCATCGTTTAATGTCTCAAAACGCCCCTAAAAGTTTCAGACCTTGTTTTGCCAAACTGGGTCCCACTAGTAAAAATGGTCCCGTGAGTTGATTCTTCAACTTTTTCGCCTCTAAATGCATCGAGATGGATGACAAACAATATAACGATCCAATCTGGATCACCATTGTACATAACAAGGGTTTGAGATTTCTGCATACTATGTGCAAAAGCTTTGGAGTAGGAACTGAAAAAAGCTATAGGTGGATTGATATGGAGAATGCTAGTAATGTTTATACAATATATTAATGTTCATGTTGCAAGTAAATTGTGTACATTTCTCTTATTATTTTAAAAATATATAAATTATTAAGGAATTTAGACTTCTGTGATCCATAACATTGTCTGAATATCTTCGGCAAAATCACATAATCAATCTTTTGTCGACGCGTTTCGAACCAACCAGTGTGGTTCATCGTCAGGACAAGTTGAAGAACTGATCAGGCTAAGCTTGATTAAATAGAGTGTGCAGAGACTCCAACGGCTAATTTTGACCTGAGGATGACACTGGTGTTGTCTGGTCTCATGGTCCTGATGAACTGGAGCGTTTCTTCAGTCACCTCAATAACCAGTCCACCGCCATTAAATTCACGATGGAAAAAGAAGATAATGGTTGTCTTCCGTTCTTGGATGTTCTCATCTCTAAGAAGGTGGATGGTTCCTTTTCTCATCAGGTGTTTAGAAAGAAGACGCATACTGAACAATATTTGCATGCGTCTTCGCATCATTTCCCCGCTCAGAAGTTAGGGGTTCTTAGCACGCTTGCCACGCGTGCTGTAAGAATTTTGGATGAGGAGAGCCTGGAAGCGGAGAAGGCTCATCTCCTTGATGTTTTCGAGAAGAATGGTTACAATAGGCACCTAAGTCGAAAAGCCTTCCTCAGGGCCAAAAAGGAGCCTTCAATCCGAAGAGTCCCTAAAGACCATATCATGGGTGTGAACCTTCCTTACATCCAAGGGACCACAGATAGGATTGCGAGGGTTCTAAGAAGGTACGATGTGCCTGCAACTTTTAGACCTCTCCGCACGATCCGTAGCTCCCTCAGGTCTGTGAAAGACCCTATTGACCCTAAGGACATGAAGGGCGTATATGTCATTCCATGTTCCTGTGGGACCCCTTATATTGGTGAAACTGGTCGCTCTATCAATCAACGTATTAGCGAGCATTCAGCTGACTTAAGACATGGTAGAACCAAGTCCTCTGCCCTAGCTGAACATGCGGGGAAGACTATGCATCATGTGTGTATAGAGGATGCTCAAGTCATTGCCAAAGTTGCGCAGTTTCACCATCGCAAATTTAGAGAGGCCCTGGAAATTGAGAAAAGGCCGAACAATCTTAATAGGGATGATGGCTGGAAGATTAGCAGTTGCTGGGTCCCAGCCTTGTCTTCCTAGCCTCCTCTTTCCCCTTTGGTTAGGTCTTAGGGTTTCTATCTTCCCTCTCCTCAATTTCTGTTCTTGGCGGGTGTGTTTTGGAATGCAGGAGGTAGTAATTTGGTTTTAGTAGTTTCGGGCCAATTATGGCTTTTATCCTATCCGAGGGGGTAATTCAAAATTTGATCAGATTCCTTGCTTTGTTTTTTAACTAGTTATTTCCTTTAACTGAATTCATATGTATTTAATTAAAATAAACCTTTTTAAACCTTGTAAGTAAATAATTTTAGTAATAAACATTGATTGTTTAATGGATATAAATTACTAGGTTAGATTAACATGTGCTTTAATTATGGTATTTACTTAACTAGAATACTATTTATAAGATAAAAATTATTAAGTAAATATAGAATATTTAATAAACATAATTAGTGTATGAACTTATCATAATTAATAAAAATGTTTTAAATTTAGAGGAGATCTAGTTCACCTTTGGACCCTGAATTTTAATAAGTATTACACAGTTACCTATTGTAACTATTTTATAAGAATATTTGTAATTTAATACTATTTATTATATCTAAATAATAATAAATTTAGGTTATTTGAAAAAATTTAATTTATTAATGACCTTTATATTTAATTTACCTTATTTATATTTAATTTACCTTATTTATTAATGACCAATAATTCTTGTTTACCTTTGGACCCCTTGGGTTTAAACAGTTATTATTAAATTAATACACACTTACCGATTGTAACTTAATTCTAGGAATAATAGTAATTTAATACGATTTAATTTAAATAATTTGGGGATAATATTAAATATAGGTTATTTAATAAATATGATGATATAATGACCATTATATTTATTACTCAATTAATTAATAATAATTAATGCTTCTATTAATAAAAATCAAGGGTTTGACTTTGATCCTCAGGTCAAAATTAGCCGTTGCAATATAGCCGTTGGAGTCTCTGCACACTCTATTTAATCAAGCTTAGCCTGATCAGTTCTTCAACTTGTCCTGACGATGAACCACACTGGTTGGTTCGAAACGCGTCGACAAAAGATTGATTATGTGATTTTGCCGAAGATATCCAGACAATATATAAATTATTGTAACCATATAAATTAATTAATTCCTATATTTTTAATATTATTGAAGTTAAAGTGTATCTTTTGTAACAAAGTAAACTTTTTATTATCTCATTCCTCTATCTGTAAAGACAATGTTGAGATAATTTTTTTATTCAAAAAACTAAAATCTTATTCTAAAATAAATATACTTATAAACATAACTATCCATTTTTTTAAACCAATTTTTAATTAAATAATAATTTAAATTAAATCAAAATTAATTAATCAATTATTACTTTTACAAATAAATTCAACTTATTTCAGACTAATTTTTATATATTATATTTAAAATAATAATTTTACTTCAACAATTGGATTTTTTAAAAGTTAGCTCGTAAAAAGTCAAATGAAATAAATTCAACCTATTTTAAAAATTCTAAAACATTAATTTATCTTATATATATTATATAATTTTAAATACACTCGAGCAACTTTAAAAAAAATAGATGAACACACACAAAAGTCAAATGAGTTTGACATTAAACCCAAAGGTGATTGGAACTACTCATGCTAGGATTTATACGTCACATTGGCCTGGGAAGCTTCGTTAAAAATGTTGACTTGTATAGCATACTTATTAAAAAAAAAAAAATTAAGTATCGTTAGCGGGTAGTAAATAATTTTGTAGTCGGAAGAATTTTTTGGATGGTTAAAAGTGACAGGGATTTAGGTAAAAGAAATTTAAAATTTTTTGTAGAGAATTGTATTTTTGATGGTGGAAATAGATTCAGCACCATCAAAAACACTACAATACTTAAAATTTTGAAGTTCAACAACTATAACTTGAATTTACAAAAATCCTTGCCAAACTTTTTCTAAATATGACTAGAAATTCCATAACTTTTTGGGCAACTATTCCGCCTTCCTAAACTAAGGCAATAATTTCATGTGCAGAACATCTACTTGTTCTCCATGTTTTCAAAGCCACTGGATCCAAGAAAGTTGAAAATCAAGGCGGATTTCAATTAAAAAGACAAAGCTCTTCCTTGACTTTAATTGGAGATGACTCACGCCTTCAAACCTTCCTTTTTTGTGCCCCATCCGACAAAAAGTATACGGGCCGTCATCTTCGCTTGGGGCAGCATGATTCCACAACTAAACATCTTATTATTATTATTATCAAATACAACTTATCATTACAAAAATATTACGTACACGTCCTGGGTGCTGAACACCCCTGATTGTGGGTTAGCTGTCGTATCAGAAACAGTATGTCAAAAACCATTTCGGAAATTGAAAACTCAGGTCTACTAGCAATGACAGGTCTCTCCTGCAACGTCCTACGGTTTGTTGTTTGTTGGAATTTTTTACTTTTCATATCATGTTTTTTGGAAATTCGAGTGGTTGGTGGTAAACAGGTAGGTTCACTTGGATAAAGCGAATGTGCTTAGCATAAGGGCGTTGTACCCACCCCACAAATTCGTATTAACAAAAGATTTCTGGCTAGAATTTGATAAAAAAAAAATAAAAATGAGAATGTTGGTATTTGAATGGTTTTTTTTGTAAGGGTGGAAATAGAGTTTGTGAGAATTATAACAATTCTACTATAATGCGGAAAAAAGAATCGAAAAACTTTAACAATTTTAAATCTAAACTTTAATGCGGAATAAACTTTTATGCCCAAGAACAATACCTCGACTATTGATGCTACTCACTCCGATCTTGAAGTAGTCCACTTCTACTCAACGAATCAGAAAAACAGTAGATCACTATGTGGGCACGTTAACACCATGAACGCAATTGCAACTTAAAAACTGGTTGCCTAAAATTGCACCCCTGCTTATTGAAACAAACAAACAATACCAAAACCGATAGTCTCTAAAATGTGGGATCTATTCAACATATTAAAGGATCAGAATGCCATTGAAACGCTCATCAAATACCTAGAAAACAAAACAGTTGCGCACAATGCTTAGGACAATTTGAGCAGATTTCAAGCTAAAGGGATTGGCAGCATTGCAGAAATAAACAACGAAGAACCCCTCTGTCCTCTAAAATGAAAACCCATAATAGTTAGAACTTTGAAATCGGCATTGACCAAGATGGGTGAAATCCCTGAATTGGGTAACTGTTTGTACTCGTGGAGAACAGGTTGGAAAAAGAGACAAGCGGAGAACCCAAGATCACCAATGAAGGCTTTGCAAAAGTTGAGGAACTTGTTTAACTCATGAAATGATATGCGGCATTTTGAATAACATTGACTCGTATTTCCTCTCAGAAGATTTGAAATACCTCTGCAACCAAAAGAAAAGATTATATAAAGACAGGCAAATCGTTCCCAAATCTTATTTGGCACTTCCAAGCTCTGCTCACTCTAACTTGATGGTGTAAGCCTTAAGGGGAATGAGTTTGTGAGCTTGGGGACTAAACAGAAGTATATATAGCCAAGCTTCCATCAAGCTTCTGTTGGCTATGTGTCAAGTGTTCCACAGATCATGGTAGAGAACTCCAGAGGGAATAATGGACCACTTCAGAAGCTCCCAACAAGAAATTAATTAACTGCGGTTAATTACTGTAATTTAAGGAAATTACTGCAGTTGGTTTCCAGAAATTAAGGAAATGACTGCAATTTACTTCCGTAATTGTAGGGAGCAATTGGGAAAACTTAATGAAGCTTAACATTCTCCCACTTGGTCCATACTTCCAATTTTAATGTCTCATCTTAAAACCCATTGATAATCTGTATTAAGTAATAGATACATGAATCATAGCGATAAGTCCTCTAATGACGAGTATTATCTTCCATGTATTACTATGTATTTATTCTTATTATAATTTATGTGGCAACAATTTCTTAATGAATAAACCTTATGTTTATTCCTGGTCTTACACAGATGAATTTTCTCAAATCAAATTAAGGTGCACATAAATATGAGAAAAAGCATCACAATAACTAAGAATTTCATTAAAATAACGTTGTCCATACAATGAGAAACTACAGAATGGAACTAAGTCCCATATTCATTACATGATCCTTGAATTTAAACGGTGGCATGCCCTTAGTCAAAGGATCAGTGATCATCAACTCAGTGCTAACGTGCTCAATGACCAATTTCTTTTCTTTAGCACGTTCCCTTATAGCTAAACACTTAATATCGATGCGCTTATTTCGACTCCCACTTTTGTTGTTTTTAGCCATAAAAACAACAGCGAAATTGTCACAATATATTCTCAATAGAGATAGAATCCATAATTCTAAGCCCAGAAATAAAACTCTTAAGCCATACACCATGTAAAGTAGCCTCAAAACACGAGACGAACTCGGCTTCCATAGTGGAAGTGGCAATCAAGGTCTGCTTGGCACTCCTCCATGATATAGCTCCACCGACCATCATAAAAATGTATCCTGATGTTGATTTGTGTGAATCAACACATCCAGCAAAGTTAGAATCTGAGTAGCCAATTACTTCCAAATTGTCCGTCCATCTATACATAAGCATGTAGTTTTTGGTTCCTTGAAGGTACCTCATTACTTTCTTTGTAGCTCTCCAGTGGTCTACACCTAGATCATTCTGATATCATCCCAACATTCCCACAACAAATGCAATGTCAGGTCTTGTGCAGACATGAGCATACATTAGGCTTCCGACAACAGAATCATATGGAATGTTCTTCATTTGTTCCCTTTCAAAGTCGTTCTTCGGGCATTGGTTCAAATTGAACCTATCACCCTTCACAATGGGAGCTACACTTGGTGAACAATCCGTCATCCGAAATCTCTCTAAAATTTTATTAATATAGGTTTTCTGAGACAGACCCAAGATGCCTCGAAATCTGTCTCTGTGGATCTTAATGCCAATGACATAAGATGCCTCACCCATATCCTTCATATCAAAATTTTTAGAGAGGAATTGTTTCACCTCATGTAGCAAACCCTTATCATTGGTTGCTAGCAAAATGTCATCCACATATAAAACAAGAAAACAGATTTTACTCCCATTAACTTTCAGGTATATACATTGATCCATAGTGTTTTCTACAAAACCGGAAGAAGAAATTACATTATGGAATTTCAAATACCATTGGCGGGATGCTTGTTTTAAACCATATGATGACTTCTTGAGCTTGCAAACCAATTGCTCACCATCACTAGAGGGGAATCCTTCAGGTTGTTTCATGTAAACCTTATCTTCTAGATCTCCATTGAGAAATGTTGTTTTCACATCCATTTGTTGCAACTCCAAGTCAAAATGGGCTATAATGCCATAATAACACAAAAGAAATCTTTCTTAGATACAGGAGAGAAAGTCTCTGTGTAGTCAATTCCTTCTTTCTGAGTGAATCCCTTAGCAACAAGTCTTGCCTTGTATCTCTCAATGTTGCCCAATGAGTATTTCTTTGTCTTAAAGACCCATTTACATCCAATGGCTTTTGCATCATTAGGAAACTCAACAAGATCCCAGACTTCGTTATTCTTTATAGAATTCATCTCTTCCTTCATGGCATCGTACCATAATTCTGATTCTTTGCAACTCATGGCTTGTGAAAAGGATTCGGGATCATTTTCGGCTCCAATGTTGTAGTTAGATTCTTGCAGATACACAACATAATCATCAGGCATTGCTGTTCTCTTTGGTCTAGTAGATCTTCTTAATGTTGTACCATCATCTTCTTGAGAAGTATGTGGTTCAACTCTTTGTTTAAAAATTCTTGGCAACTCTTGAACTACCTGATCTACTGGAATGTTGTCAGCAACTTGTGGAACTTCAACAATTGGTTGTTCAACACTAGTTTGTACTTGAGGGGTGCTGTGAACAATAACCAATCTATCACTTGAGGTGGAAGGTTGAGATTCTGAATGATCATTCTCAGAAACTATGTTCGTGGTTTGATCGCTCCCACTGATCAAGTCATTTTCAAGAAATTTTGCATTTCTTGATACCACAATCCTAGTGCTGTGAGATGGATAGTAAAGTCTATAACCTTTAGACCTTTCAGCATATCCAATGAAATACCCACTAATGGTCCTTGGGTCCAGCTTCTTCTCTTGTGGATTATATATTCTCACTTCAGACGAGCATCCCCAAACGCGCATATGTCGCAAACTTGGTTTCCAACCTTTCCATAATTCAAATGGCGTTTTAGGAACAACCTTGGTTGGAACTCAGTTTAATATATACACTGCCATCTTAAGTGCTTTAGTCCACAAGGATTTAGGAAGATTGGAGCTGCTAAGCATACTCCGCACCATGTCCAATAATGTTCGGTTTCTTCTTTCTGCTACACCATTCTGGTTGGGTGAACCATGCATGGTGTATTGGGCAACAATCCCATGCTCTTGAAGAAATTTTGCAAATGGCCCAGATGCTTGTCTATCTTCTGTGTATCTACCATAATATTCTGCACCTATATCTGATCTCACGATCTTAATTTGCTTCGCGCATTGTTTCTCTACTTCAGCCTTAAATATCTTAAAGGGAACTAATGCTTCGCTCTTTTTATGAAGCATGTAAAGATACATATATCGTGAGTAATCATCTATAAAAGAGATGAAGTATTTCTGACCATGTGAGTCCATGTTTGGACTACATATATTAGTATGTATGATCTCTAATATGTCCAAACTCCTATTGGCACCTTTTTTTGACTTGTTGGTCTGCTTTCCCTTTATGCAGTCCACACAAGTCTCAAAATCGGTAAAATCCAGAGTATTAAGTACTCCTTCATTTACTAATTTTTTAATTCTTTTTATGGAGATATGACCTAATCTCCAGTGCCATAATTTAGAGGAATCTTCATTAATAACACATCTTTTAGTGCCAGTGTGAACATGCATTGAATCATAAGTGACATTGTCTTGTAAATTAATGCGGTAAAGACCATTAGACAAAATACCATTCCCAACATAATCAGATTTATAAAATAAACTGAAAGATGTTTTTGAAAAGTTAAAGGAATATCCAAAAGGTATAAGAAACTGAAATCGAGTTTCTAGAAAAACTTGGAACATAAAAGGTCTTTTTTAATTCTAAAACAAAACCACTTCTTAAAGTTAAATAGCATGTTCCTATAGCTTCCACATGCGAGCCCATCTTGTTTCCTGATAAGATGCATTGCTCACTTCCCACTGGCTTCCTTAGGTTTTGCAAATCCTGTAAGGAATTCGAAATGTGAATTGTTGATCCAAAATCAATCCACCATGTGTTAATATTGACGTTAACCATATTAGATTCATAACAAACAAACGAGATTAAATTACCTTTGTCCACAAGCCATTTCTGAAATTTGGCGCATTCTTTCTTCATGTGTCCCTTTTTTTTACAGAAGAAACACTTGGAATCCTTCTTGATATCGGCTTGGGGAGGTACTTTACCTTTCCCTTTCCGATTGGCTTGAGATTTTCCCTTTCCACGTGTTGCCAACGTTGCACTCTCTCCCAGTTCCATTACCAGTCTCTCTTCCTCTTGAACATACATGGTCATGAGTTCATTAATTGACCATTTATCCTTATGTGTGTTGTATGAGATTTTGAAGGGTCCGTATTGGTGCGGAAGGGTGTTCAGAATGTAGTGCACCAGGAAAGACTCTGATATTTCAATCTCAAGTTTCTTCAATTGAGCCACAGTGTCCCTCATTTGCATGATGTGCTCGCGCACACCTTTCACACTGGTGAGCCTTAGAGATGAGAATTTCATGATTAGGGTGCTTGCTAGTGCCTTGTCTGAAGTGACGAATTGATCATCAATGGCTTTCAGCAAGTCTCGGACCTTTTCATGCTGATCAACGGAACCACGAATACCAGCTGAAATTTTAGTCTTAATGAACATCATGCTTAGGCGATTAGATCTCTCCCATCGTTCATAAAGCGTGATGTCCGTTGTAGTGCTGGTATTAGTGAGTGCCGGTGGTTCATCTTTCCTAATAGCATAGTCTATGTCCATCCACCCCAAATGAAGGAGAACCCTCTCCTTCCAGACCTTATAGTTATCTCCCTTAAGTTCAGGGATATCACAACGAATTTCAGAGAAATTTGTAGGTTGTACAACTGCATAAAATTAAAGATCACATGCTTATGTTAAATTTGAGGTC
Organism: Pinus tabuliformis; assembly: GCA_031772625.1. NCBI lineage: Eukaryota > Viridiplantae > Streptophyta > Pinopsida > Pinales > Pinaceae > Pinus > Pinus tabuliformis. The sequence continues at coordinate 1,159,121,861 of CM062807.1, read as the reverse complement.
TAAATAAAATTTCATGATTTACCAATGTAAACCATGCTTAAAATTGAATCTAATGACATAAAAATTCACTGTGGGCTAAATTTTCAATTCAAGCAGATTCAATTATTCTTTATGATAGAATTTATCAAATTATTCACTTAATTCATAATTCTAAAGGGTATATTATGATTACAATTTGATATAAATTCTATCTTAGATTTGAATTTTATGATAAAACTATTAATTCATAATTCCTGTGGGTAAGTAATGAATATTTTATCCTAATTAATTATATAAATATAATAAAAAGTCCTATGGGATAAAATTTATTATATTTAGTATAATTAATTACAATTAATGTCTAAATAATCTTTATGTGATCCTAACCAATCATAATATATAATATTATTTAATTAGAGATGCTGTGGCTATTCTCTAATCAATTAAAATTATATGGATCACTAGACATTATTTCTTTTATGCATAAAAATTAACTTGATATGAAAATAATGATAATTTGCATAAACAAAACTATAAAATTCATGCATAATATTTAACGATGGGTCTCGTATACTCATCCAAAATAGCATGTTTTAATTTAAAACAGAAATAATCAATTCATGCAAATTAAATAACGAGCATAGTTAATAAATTTTGCACAATAATTATTCAAATTGCATATAATTAAACCAATATTATAAGCATAAAAAAATTGAGCAAAAATTAAACATATTTCCAAATAAATGCCTTAATTCAGAAAATTCTCTAAATAAACATCAAGGCAGAGATAAAAATGGGCTCTGATACCAAATGTTAGAATTATAACGATTCTACTATAATGCGGAAAAAAGAATCGAAAAACTTTAACAATATTAAATCTGAACTTCAATGCAGAATAAACTTTTATGCCCAAGAAAAATACCTCCGGCCATTGATGCTACTCACTCCGATCTTGAAGCAGTCCACTTCTACTCAGTGAATCAGAAAAACAGTAGATCACTATGTGGGCACATTAACACCATGAACGCAATTGCAACTTAAAAACTAGCAGCCTGAAATTGTACCCCTGCTTATTGAAACAAACAAACAATACCAAAACCGGTAGTCTCTGAAATGTGGGATCTATTCAACACATTAAAGGATCAGAATGCCATTGAAATGCTCATCGGATACCCAGAAAACAAAATAGTTGCGCACAATGCTTAGGACAATCTGAGCAGATTCAAGCTGAAGGGATTGGCAGCATTGCAGAACTAAACAGCGAAGAACCCCTCTGGGCTCTAAAATGAAAACCCAGAATAGTTAGAACTTTGAAATGGACATTGACCAAGATGGATGAAATCCATGAATTGGGTAACCGTTTGTACTTGTGGAGAACAGGTTGGAAAAAGAGACAAGCGGAGAACCCAAGATCACCAGTGAAGGCTTTGCAAAAGTTGAGGAACTTGTTTAACTCATGAATGATATGCGGCCTTTCGAATAACATTGACTCGTATTTGCTCTTAGAAGATTTGAAATACCCCTGCAACCGAAAGAAAAGATTATATAAAGATAGGCAGATCGTTCCCAAATCTCATTTGGCACTTCTAAGCTCTGCTCACTCTAACTTGATGGTGTAAGCCTGAAGGGGATTGAGTTTGTGAGCTTGGGGACCAAACAAAAATATATATAGCCAAGCTTCCATGAAGCTTCTGTTGGCTATGTGTCAAGTGTTCCACAGATCATGGTAGAGAACTCCAGAGGGAGTAATGGACCACTTCAGAAGCTCCCAACAAGAAATTAATTAACTACAGTTGATTTCCGTAATTTAAGGAAATTATTGCAGTTGGTTTCCAAAAATTAAGGAAATCACTGCAGTTTACTTCTGTAATTGTAGGCAGCAGTTGGGAAAACTTAATGGAGCTTAATAGAGTCAGCATCATAAAGAATCTTTGGGCGCTCGAAATCCTAAAGTTTGACATCGGCTAGATTTTAAAAAATTCTGATAGATTTTGTCATAATTTTCCCAGAATTTTCATTATTTTCCAAGCTAATTTATAAGATTTTAAAAAAATTCTGCTAGATTTTGTCATAATCTTACCAGAATTTCCCTTATTTTCTAAGTTAAATTGTGAGCTCTTTCTAACTTAAATCTTTTTTCTTCAAACTATAGTGAATACACTGTCATAATCAACTAAATCATTTCCCTATTTGTTTTTATTGTGTCCAAATTTTTAGAATAGAATTTAGATGTTTATAACTCTACACCATCATTTCTATGACTTCATAGATTATTTATGCTAATATTTACATTAGTAGTTGTGCCATGCTAGAAGAGGAAGCAATATATAACCTACAAAAGACAATGTGAGGAAATAGGGTAATGGTTCAATCCAAAAGACAATCAGTCCAAAAAACTCTTTGTTGAAAGTTGCAGGCCTGTCATCAATTGAGTTGATCTAATCTGGTTGACAATCAGTCCAAAAAACTCTTTGTTGAAAGTTGCAGGCCTATCATCAATTGAGTTGATCTAATCTGGTTAACCATGAATAAAGCAAACAAAGCAAATAAAAATAGTTATTGGTTTTGACATTGTTTTTATGAGGGGTCTTTTCTTAATGGGCTTGGCATTGTACTTGACTTGGACTGCATCTTTAGAGATACAAGAAAGTTAAACTTTGAAAAAACCAAGATCTTCCATTTGTTAGTGGTCCATTGAATATCCAACGGCGTGACCAATAAAATAACAGAAAGCAAGTCTCCTCGCCTAAACTTAACTCAGCTTAGTTTTTCATTATGATACAGAGTCATCTTGTGGGGATGGCCTATTATCTTTTCTGCAACCCCTGCACAATCAAAGTGTTCTAGGGGTTTTTCAAGGTGCTGAATGAAAAAACAGTTTAAATAACCTAAATCAAAATTGCACTCAAATCGCATTAAAGACAACTCCAAATCTTTTAGATATTAATGAACTTTTCAATAGTAAATTTTAAATTATACATAATTTGCTACTTGTACTCTATTCCCACCTAAGTTTCTTAATGTTGCCGTAAGGGTAAAACTAATTTTTTAAAATAAAAAAGCAACAGAGAATCTCCGAGCAACATTTAGACCTATTGCATGTTACATTAAATATAGAGAGCACATTAAATATGAAAAGCTGTTACAAATTTGAAATTACAGGCACATTAAATATGGAAAGCTGTTACACCAGAACAAATTTGAAATTACAAGCACGTTCCCACTGTCATATTAAGAAATTTTTGCTTAATTTAACTGGGCCTCAGATTACCATTATTGCCAAACCATGTGCTATGTTGAAGAAACTCAGGTGGCGTAGGTCTTACGCTATTCAATCCACAGCTATAATTATAGCTATAGCCGTAGTGGTATACACATTGTATATACTTCATTTGCTGATCCCGAATGCCAATTCCTGTGCCATCCAGTCGTTCATAATTGCTTGAAATAAACGAATTTACGGTAATATCATACGCATGACAGAATTTTTCCTTCTTGTCCAATATTCACAATTTCTAAGCATTCATATTTTTCCTTAGATTTTATACGGTTAAATTAAAGTAGAACATGAAGAAATAAACATTTCATCATTCAGCTAAACAAGTATATTATAAATTTGATAGAAAGTTAAATAATACAAGCATTTCAACTAGTAATCAATTTAGAGTGGTTTTTTTAGAGTGGTTTTTTTGGGTTGAGAATGAATTATTAATTTATATAAATTATTAAAAAAAATATCAATAAATTGAGAATAATAAATTAATTATTGTTTGTTCTAAGCATTTATTAAACACAATATTATTAGATTATCTCCCAAATATATAATGTGACCTTATCACTTAGACAATGATATGATTAGTGAGTCTTAAATTATTATATTGGTGACTCATACGGTTTGAATAGAAGTCTTATTAATGACAAGTTAAGAAATAATGTCTAGTAGCCCATAATATTGTAATCAAATATATTTACAAATTAATAGTATTCATGGTAAAATGGGGTAAATATCCATGGTTAGGAATCTTGTTATATAGTAATTATTACGTTAAATATTTATAAAATATTTTGATTTTGAAATGAGTTATGGTTTTTAGGCATGTGGTATTGATAAGTCATGGTATGGATTGCTTATCTATAAGATAAAAATAAATCATATGTTAAATAATAAATCAATCAATACATTATTGCATGATAAGTAATATTTACTAAAATAACAAATATTAAATATATATCATCAAATTTTAAAAATATTATTTCTTTAATTTCAAAATATCTAATATTTGTAATATAGAAAATTAAAAATAAAAGACAATTATTTTTTAAATATTAAAAAAACAAATATTACTTCTTAACTCAACTAAAAAAGGGCAAGGCAGCCCACTATGCTAAGATAATAATAAAAGAATAACGAAACATTGAAAGATGTGATCAATGAGCCAAAGTTTTATATGAATCTCAAAGTTGGGAATGTAAGAAGACTCTCAGTGTAAAAGCAACTCAAACTTTTTATGGCTATAATTTAAATATTATAGGGTTTGCTTTTTTCTAATATATTTTATAAAGATAATTTTTTTTAAAATATAAATTTTGTATAATTTAAATATTTAAAAAAAATAATCAAACCACATGCAATTACCATAAAAAACTATATGTCCAAACTGTTTTGAAAAACAATATGTTCAAATTGGAAGCCCCATTGTTGTGGGGAAAAATGCCTATGCAGGACAATCCTATCCACCTAAGGTGTGACAGTGCCTTAGCAACAAACAGAAACAGCTATTCTAGTATTCTTCCTTTATGAATTAAGAATGAAGACAGATGGATGGACTAACCGGTGTCTTCCGTTTGTCCCTCGATCCGGTTTCTCTTCTCTTTGAGAGTTCCCAGCTACTTGCCTTCTCGCTCGCCCAGCTTCAACAGGTTCCTGCAAGATCACAAGAAGAGAACACTACACAAAGACATAGATTCATATTCATAACTAGTTCATGATTAGAAATAAACTAAACATACTAATGCAATCATACATCAAAGATACATCAGTATATAGGAGAAACCAAGATAGCTTTATTGATGAATAACAAGGTTCAGGAGGAGATACAACCAAGAGGGCTCCAATCCAGCATCTCCTTCCCAGCAAATGAAATTCCTATCTTCACCTTCCTTCAAAGCATTAAGCACCCAATGATTCCAGTCTCAAACCACCAGCAATTCTTTGCAATAACAAAATTCTAGCCTCCAGATCTCATGGAGGAGAGATCCATATATAGATGTTTGGAGAGAGGATGAGTCAGCTTGAGATCTGACTAGTGTCCTCTCCCTCTGTCAGTTCTTGCTTCCACTTGGAGACTAAGAGCCTCTTACTCATCACTAGTCGAATTCATTGAGGCAAGTGTCATTGGAGAAGATTCTGGAAGCTTCCAGGGTCTTTACACCTCGTTGAATGAACTTGCCATTCGTCACTTCCCACTCAGCGCACCCTGGTAGTGCTTCTACCTGCGTTGTAGTGCACCTAGCCAGTGTAATCTCTGCATTTCAGCGCAGACAGCTAGTGGAGCCTCTGAATTGATCCTGAATTGACTTGTTTTTGAGCAGTTTCTGGTGGAGAACTTCTGTGAATTGCTGTGGTTTGTTAGCCTTGTTCCTCTAGGGGTAGGAACATGTTTAGGGACTTTGGATCCCTTGGATTATGGACATTTCATGCTCAATGCTGTAAGGCACAAAAATGTCTATAACAGTTGCCCCCTAAAGTATGAGGCCGTTTATCGGGTGAAATGCTTTATTAGGAGGATCCGAAGTTCTTTCATTGCTGGGAGGAGACCTGTAATACAATACAATACAATACATTATTTTTCATACTGCTTTCATGATCTAGCTGAGGCGGGCATTCCCATGCTCAGCTTTATAAATTCATTTTTCTGTACATAGAACAGATAATCGTCTGATGGTAGACTGATGATTTTGACGAAATCATCATCCTTTTGGTAGGATGATTATCTGCTGCAATGTTGTGCATGTCAATGTCTTTATTTTTCTTGAATATATATCGCAGCCCGGATGGATGAAACTAGATCCGGGGTCTTCAAACTCGTTCGATCTTCAGTCTAAGTACAAGTCGATCCATGTGAGAAATGTTCTGAAGTCGAACATGGAAAGACATTGCTTGATTACTGGTCAATGAGGTAAACCGTTAACAAGCGCGAGAGGAATCACCGATAATGATAATGACCCTCAAGGTACTGCAGTACAATTCACGTGGTGTGAATAAAGGATTTGGCGTCAAACACCACGCGAAATCTTTCGGTCGAAGGTCATTGATGTATACCTGTCGCCGGAAGTGAGAAACTTGCCATTGAGGCATGCAAGCTTCAAAGTACTGAAGGGGTTGTTCCTAGATCAACTTCTTGGATAATGAGCTGATGTCAACAAGAAGCGATCCGTCAAAGGAGGGCCTTAATGTATCCCACATTAGTGACACGGAACGGAGCTAATGATTTTGATGGAGGTGAAAACGATCTGATGACATATGATTCAGGGTGGCGGTCATGAAAGGATGAAGGATAATGTATGGCAGTGGATGGGACACGGTTGACTTCTCTGAACGACTTCTCTTGAACATATGGCGACACTTATGCGATGGATCGGTAGCATTACCCCAAATATGGATGGTATGGCGAGACCATGGTGATGTGACCGGTGAATGAAACAACCCAACCCGACTGTGGTACGGAGGAAAAGTGTCATGTTCAAGAGCGACTTGCTACCATCAAAGTTTTCTTGAGTTTCTCCCAATTTTTCCCCAGTCATTGCTCACCAGTACCTCTTTAGTTTTGTCAAGCTTGAGGAGGATAACATATGCTTGTTCTATAATTTGCCCTTCGGGCAAACCCATCGCTATGTTTTAACGAGCCTAGCGATAGTGAAACTCGTTCTCGTCTAAAGACAAGTTTGTCGCTATTTAATGTTTTTAACGAGTCTAACGACAAAGATAACTCGGTCCTTTTCATTTTTAGAGAGTCTGAAAAGGTACATAAAGTCAACTCCGAAAGTCCTTTTTCGTCATCTAATCCCTCAAGTCCGAAAAAGTATAAAACAATACAAAAGGGATGAATTTTCGATAGTTTTTACGAGCCGAACAAAACAAGCGCTCGATCTTTTTGTGCAATAATCCCTCGGGTCCAAAAAGATTAAAATCTAGAGGAGGGATAGCACTTCCAGTCGCTTTAACGAGTTGGAAGGCCAAAACTCGGCAATCTTTTCATATTTTACGAGTCAGATGAAAAGAGCTTAAAGAAGACTCGTCTTTTGAGGAACGAGTGATAAAATGGGTTAGCAGCTGATTCCAGGTAAAGGTTGGAATTTTCCAATCACGGCAATGTCACAAGGATGGCTAGTGAAATCACTCTTCGCAGCTGTTCCTCAAAATGGGTAAACAATCATATGGAGGTGAACGATCGGCCAATGGAAAAGTGGAGGTGACGGTGCAAACACGACCAAGGCTTTAATGGCTGATAATGTTACATTCACGGTGGTTATTTACCAGAGGATAGTTCATTTTTTAACAAGCTTAAACGTGGAAAAACACTGCTCGGTCTTATGTTTATTTTTTAACGAGCATGAACTATGCGCTAAAACTGCTTGATGCGGGTTTATTTTTTAACGAGCTTGAACCCTGTGGTAACACTGCTCATGATAAGTTTGCATGCCCCCAGCATAACAACGCAAATCGAGGTGCATGCCCCCCAAGCTTCATTGCATTCAACTCGGTGGTTGGAATGAAGGTTTACCTTTGAGATTTGGAAAGGGGATTGTTTCATTTTTTAAAAGAGGTTGACACAGTAAAAAAACTGTCCTCATGACTCCTTGTTTCATTTTTTAACGAGGTTGACATGAGATAAGAACCGTCCTCGAAGTCCAAATCCATTAGATATAGAAGGTTTCATATTCCACTGTGGCCACTTCTGCCAGATTACTCGGAGTCGGTAGGGCAAAAGTACCCATTAAGGTAGGGTCTTTTAGGAGACCTACTCTGATATTTTGGAGCGAATGATTGCTTCCATGGATCATTGGAATGCTTCCAGTAACTTGAGAACCGTTGGGGAGGAAGTTTTGTTGATCGACGATTGTAATCCCTCCTTGGAAAGGGAATGCAATATTTCTAAAATAGGTCGACACAACAGCTGCCATGGCATATATCCATGGTCTTCCTAGTAGGATGTTGTAATCAAGATTTCCATCGATGACTTCAACATCAATTTCTACTGTTTTTCCCCCTAGTTCAACTTTCAAGTTATTTAGGATACCATATGGGGTATATGTCCTTCCGTCGAATGCTTTTAACGTCGTCGAAGATCGCGACAAGGTTGGAGATCCTAAAGTTTTCCAGCAACTCATCGACATAATACATGTAGATGCCCCCTCATCAATAATTGTTCGATGAACAGTTTTGTTGAGGGCTTTCACTTGAATAAGGAAAGCTAGTTGGGCTGGTAACTGAGGATCGTATCCTTTATGATCAAAGGATACAAGATTGGAATCCTTAGGCTAATAAAAAAGCCTGCCTTTGGGATGGGCAATTTTGTAGTACTTCAAGAGTCGACATAGCGGATGGCGATTGGGCCAAATCTTCCACTATGTTATAATGCTGCGCTGCTCTGGCGCGAGGATTAAATGTCGACTTGTGTACTACTCCCTTTGGCGGTTTTATTGTTAATTCAGGAATGATGGGTGGTACAACTTCTGTCGAAGTTGTTGTCGAACTGCTTGGTTGATCTTTTTCCTTGCCGTTCGACAGCTGCGGATTCCCGTAATCTTTGTTCCTTGTTGAAATCAAAGCATCATTTTGTTGCTTGGAAATCGACAACATAAGCACTTGCGACGGGGAAGCATTTCCACTATCAACCAGATTTTGTCCTGGATTTGGAAACGGATCAGTTAACACAGCTGAGGTTTGTGAACTTTTGAAGAACCTTTTAAGCTTAGCTTTGTATGGACATTCGTTTGTCCAATGACGCTCGTCACATATCTGACACCCCGAGGGGGGAGGTTTCCTATTTCCAGGAGGGTTTGAAGAAGTTTTTTCAGGGGATGACTCACCCTGTTTCTTCTTCTTCCCTTTGTTTTGCTTTTTCTTGCTCCCTGGTTGTTTGGTTTCTTTGCCTTTATCTGCCGATACGACATTTACTTCCGAAGCAAGAATTTCTTCTTTTGCATTTTGATCTGAAATCTTACGGGCCTTCTTGGAGTTGGCCTTTGTCGATTTTGCGTTTGTCGTGCCAATCACGCCATTGCCGGCATGAGAGTCATTGTTTGATTTAGGAGGAGGAGGAATTGAGAATTCCGGTCTAGGGGCGTCAGGTATTTTGTCATAGAGCGTGCCAGACTGAGTATAGACTAAGTCTAGATATTGCGCACGAGCGATAACTTGCTCTTCTGTTACGACTCCCCCCTTTGCCACATCTTCCGTTATAGCAGGAAGTAACGACTTGATAAACCATTCAGCTAATAGCTGATCGGGAACGTACGTTTTTACCATCCTACGACGACGTCGCCACTCATGTATATGATCAGATATGTGAGTGGCCGTTGTCTGTTTGAAGTTGGTTAAGATTTCCGTTCCCGTTTCATACCTTATCGGTAATTGAAAATGGGTAAAGAAAGTCGTGGCTAAGGTGCTGAAATTGTCGAACGAAGCTCTAGGTAATTCAATATACCATTTAGCCGCTGGACCCGTTAACGTCCTCTGAAAGAGGCGAAGCCTTATCAAATCATCGTTTAAGGTGTTTGAAGAACCTCATAGATGAAAGGTCATCACGTGATTCGATGGATCTTCACTCGGATTTCCATTAAATTTAGGAATGTCTGAAGGAAGCTTGTGAGGAATCGCTGGCCACCAAGGGGTGTAAGCAATTGGATCGTTTGTTAACCGGTGTAAATCGGGTAACTCTAAAGTTGCCACGAATGGTAACTGTTGATTCAGGTTAGGTGAAGCATACCGAGGATACGATGGGATTGCCTGAGCAGTTGGCCTTTGCATACCAGCATAATGTAATTGATGCTGGTATGACTGATACGGTTGGTGGACATGACCACCTTAAAATGGTTGATTTTGACCGTTTTGAATGTACGGTTGTCCACTGTTCGCAAAGATCTGCTGCTCAGAACCTTGGTATACTTGTTGGAATTGTGGTTGTTGGTATTGCACCAACCATGGTTGCGAAGCCATGTTCTGTTGCGCTATACTAACCGTTGGACCAAGGTGTGGGGTAATTGTACCCGTTTGGACCTGTGTCGCCCCACCAGTAGGCGATTGTGGTTGAGTCACAGGGTCAAGGGGCTGTTGCATTACAACCTGAGAAATCTGAGGTTGACATACAACAGGCAATGTTTGAACTTGCGACACTGTCACAATAGCCGGTGTGGTCGGGATGTTCGACATAGGTACACATTGTTGCATAGAATACACAACCCTTGGTTGTTGAGGTAGTATAGGTACCCAACCACTTGATGTAACTCCAGTATAACCTGAATACTGTTGTGAACTCCCGTATGGATATCCTCCTGGAGGGGGTAATGAAAGGGCATACTGCCCCCCATACGGTGGCAATCCGGAACTCAAGGGGATTGTTTGTCCTTGGGGACTGGATTGCCAAATTGACCTCCAAATGGTTCAATCTGGCGAGTTTCAACATAAGAGTTGCCGGATATTATTCCGGAGGAACAAACTGGAATGGACCACACTGTCGAAATAGCCCCTGGGTGGACTCCTTCTAGCGGTTGAGAGCTAGTCTGGACAGATGGTATGCCGGCAAACATTGTCGGAGTGACGGTAGGGAGTTCTGCTGTCACTGTGTCATTCGACACAGTCCTAGATGTTGACGGTTGTTCAGACATTTTGAGTCTATCCAAGAGATTACCTAGCGATTCTACAGGAACTTCCACTGGTGGTAGACTAACTTCTGATGTCGAAGGAAATAGAGTGACCCTGACTCCAAAATGTGTTGGAGTACTTGCTTGCGGATCTTCTACAATTTCCTCTATCGCAATCAAACCAGGTGGAAGGGGAAGACCGTCAGGTCCGTAAAATATTTCTGGTGCCGAAGAAGGGGTTGAATCAACAGCGACAGATGTTTGAAGAACAAGACTCTCTGAACTGGTTACAGATGGAACTGGTTCAGTAACACAAGTGTTTGTTCTTAGACTAGGATCAGTATCACTGTCCCTCTGTGGCTGTTGAACTTCTTCTGTGGAGGTAGGGTTTCCAGAAATGTTTGGAGTAACCGGAATCTCAGATGTTGTTGGAATACTTGTTCTAACTTTGATAGGAGATTTTGAACCGGTTAAACGAGTTCGCTTTGTCCGTACTATTTTCGATTCCGGAGACAAAGACGGTTGACTCGTAAGTCTCCGCGAACGACGGGGTTTCAATTGACTTTCTTCCACGATTGCGGATTACTCGATCAACCAAAATACAAAAAGGGGAAAGTGTGTTTCCGAATTAAATGAATTTTTTAGACGCTTTAGACATAACTTGCTTTTTCAATTTTAAAGAGTCGAGAAAAAGCTAAAGATGACTCTAGTCTCCTTCGATGTTTTAACGAGCCCGAAGTGACAAATGCTCGGATGGACTTTTTCCGTTATAGAGTCTGAAAAAGGCCAAAAGGAACTGCTCTGGAGTTCTAGGTAGAGGGTGTGCCAAACTTTTCGCAAAACCGCAGAATACTTTTTAAGGTACGGGCGGTCAATCTTCTTGAATGCTGTGTTCAGTGCATTGCGATTAGTAGGGCGGCCGACACGGCTTCCTAAGGATAAAGGTTTTATGCCTATAGGGGTCTCCCAATATATACTCGACGGTACGTGGGAGCACAATCCGTACTGGCGCTATCGTCCCTCAGGAGGAATCACCCATCATCAGTGAGATCGACAGTCACCAGGCTTTACGACGCCGGAACACGTCTCTAGCCTAGACCTCTATGTTGCGCATTAAGTTACAAAGCGTTGTTAAGTTCATTCAATTTATTTTAGGTTGATCTTTTTAGAAGTTTGCCTTTTGAGGTTCACCACGAGATGTATGATACAATTCCTAAATGCAGTCTAAAGATGATAAGCAAGCTTTTATATCTTTTCAACAATGAAAATCCTAGCTACAAAGGGAAAAGAAAGACACCATCTTTTCTCAAAGAGCAATCAGCTCACTCTAATGCACTTTTCCTAAATCAAGCATGCAAACTATCAAGATGCAAATGCACAATGCAGGTGTTTGTTTTCTGCTCTCTTAATATTGATGCCTAAAAAGAAAGCTTTTTGTACAACTTTGAATTTGCTTTTAAATGACAAATACAAACAAGTTTACTTTTTCGAAATCAGAAAGGGTAGAAGAGATTACAACACTTAACGATTTTCAAAATGAATACTTGTTTTGACACTCAAAAGAGACAAACTCAAACCAAAAGCAAAAATGAATGTATAACCAACTGTAAACAGCCAATGAACTCTCTCCTAAGATCACAATCAACAGATCTGAATCAAGGGCTACAGGATGACTATTTCACTCTTGCAATGGAAAACTGTAAATGACGCGACAAACACATAAAAACACTCACAGTCTTTTTGTACAAAAGGAGGCGGAATTTAAGCAGAGAAAAGGAGTTATCAGACAGGTACCTATGCTGGTTACAGGCTGCAAAAATTAGAGATCAAAACAAGGCAAAACAGAGCAGAGAACCCCAGCTGCACAAGGCCTAACTGGATCAACGCACCCTCAACAGAGAGGTTTTGACATTCAACGCAGGTAGCCTTCACGGGACTTGCGTTGAAATGCAGAACCTCTTCACAGAGTCTGCGCTGAAGGAGAAACGAGAGTTCCTCACTGGGTTCTGGGTCACAGTTTGCTGATTAATCTACGGTTTTAGGCCAAATCAAAGCAACAAGCAAGGTACAATCAAAGGGATGCTTTGAGGGAGGGCTAAGATCTATCACAAAGGATCATCAAATCATTTGTGAATCCATTGTTCAGATCATAGACAAATCCAGTGATTGGATCAAAGCAGCAACTGTCTACTTTGCATCTGAGAATAGCAGATGTAGTTCGATTGCTGCTCTTGAATCTATGCAACAAACAATGATAGAGACACAAATAAAATGACTAAACAGATCTCCCCAGTGGAGTCACCAATTTGTTGTGGGGAAAAATGCCTATGCAGGACGATCCTATCCACCTAAGGTGTGACAGTGCCTTAGCAACAAACAGAAACAACTATTCTAGTATTCTTCCTTTATGAATTAAGAATGAAGAGAGATGGATGGACTAATCGGTGTCTTCCGTTTGTCCCTCGATCCGGTTTCTCTTCTCTTTGAGAGTTCCCAGCTACTTGCCTTCTCGCTCGCCCAGCTTCAACAGGTTCCTGCAAGATCACAAGAAGAGAACACTACACAAAGACATAGATTCATATTCATAACTAGTTCAGGATTAGAAATAAACTAAACATACTAATGCAATCATACATCAAAGATACATCAGTATATAGGAGAAACCAAGATAGCTTTATTGATGAATAACAAGGTTCAGGAGGAGATACAACCAAGAGGGCTCCAATCCAGCATCTCCTTCCCAGCAAATGAAATTCCTATCTTCACCTTCCTTCAAAGCATTAAGCACCCAATGATTCCAGTCTCAAACCACCAGCAATTCTTTGCAATAACAAAATTCCAGCCTCCAGATCTCATGGAGGAGAGATCCATATATAGATGTTTGGAGAGAGGATGAGTCAGCTTGAGATCTGACTAGTGTCCTCTCCCTCTGTTAGTTCTTGCTTCCACTTGGAGACTAAGAGCCTCTTACTCATCACTAGTCGAATTCATTGAGGCAAGTGTCATTGGAGAAGATTCTGGAAGCTTCCAGGGTCTTTCCACCTCGTTGAATGAACTTGCCATTTGTCACTTCCCGCTCAGCGCACCCTGGTAGTGCTTCTACCTGCATTGCAGTGCACCTAGCCAGTGTAATCTCTGCATTTCAGCGCAGACAGCTAGTGGAGCCTCTGAATTGATCCCGAATTGACTTGTTTTGGAGCAGTTTTTGGTGGAGAACTTCTGTGAATTGCTGTGGTTTGTTAGCCTTGTTCCTCTAGGGGTAGGAACAACATGTTTAGGGACTTTGTATCCCTTGGATTATGGACATTTCATGCTCAATGCTGTAAGGCACAAATATGTCTATAACACCCATATCCATACAAAATGGTGGTGGCCAGCTCATTGACGTGACCACCAAGTTCCACTTGTGATAAATTCGTATTGTAATTTTGTAAGGTTTGTATGCATATCCCATACAAAACCGTGGTGGCCACTAGCCAGCTCACTCACGTGACCACCAAGTTCCATTTGTGATAAATTTGTACGATTAAAAAATCTTAAGTCTGTAAGGTTTGTACATAGATGGTAGTCAATTTGTGGATGAATTCAGCCGTGATACATTCAACCCAAATACCAGGACCACCAACTTACAAACCAATAAAAAAATTGGCAACTCAATATAAATGTTTTAAATGCATCACATGGTTTCCAAAGCATGGAGCAATAACATGTTCAATCAATTTTAATTTACAATGTTTAACTATAGAAAAATTGCATTGATTTTTGGTCAGAGCTAAATTAATATGGTTTGACCTAAAACCTAATGCAATATCTATTGCATGTGACATAGATAATTATGCATAAAAAAGTACATAATATACCATTTTTTCATAAATGTTCAGGTCGTACCACAAGCTGCAAAGACCTATATCTCTAGAGAAACATATACTACAAGTACAAAAAAATGTAATTTGGAGCTGCGAGATACAAATTCTGCAAAATTTGATATACTAGTTGTTAGCACTCCTCAGTGTCCCAAGGATGAGAAAGGAGACTGACGGGGGTAACCTCAAACCAATCTTTAGATTTGGTAACTAGCACTACCAAATCAGAGAGGTGTCTCTCAAGAATCTCACAGCCAATAAAATGAGTAAGAAGGAAAATAGATCTTAGGCTAGATATTCAGCTCACTAGGTTTGAGTTTTAGGGTTTGCTGGATGAAGCTCAAGGGTCTAGGAACTAGGCTAGGGTTTCTAATGATCAATTGCAGAGATATAATGGGGCAAGGTAGGTATGCTTAGTGATAGAAGTAGGTTGTCATGGTGGTGCAGGGATGAAAAGGTAGAGGATCAGAATGAGCATGTAACCATGAATTCATTCATTAGAAGAAACATAACACTAACATGAAAATCTCATCAAAACATAGCATATAACTTAAGAATTCTATTTAAACACCTATGAGATGATTACAAGAAAGCATAGAGATGGTAGGAAAGAGAAACATATACTCAATTTGCAATACCACAAGAATCCCAAGATAATAGTTGTAATTTCCTGTTATGTTACTACAACAAAGTGTACACTAGCTCCAAGCAATGATTCTCAAACATCCAACCCTATCTATGACTTAGATCAGGCTACATATAGATCAAAAACCACTTTCCCCCTCTCAGGAGTCGAATCCATCAAGATAGAAATAGTTTACATCATTTCGTCTAACCAAACATAAAACTAGGGAGGTTAAGAAACAAACTCTCCATTTAGCATTGAATGACTTTACTAGCATTGATGACCATCATAATTACATCAAATTTACATTTACAAGCCCTATTACACTTAGCTACATCATGTAGAAACCCAAATGGACTAATTACATCATGGAAAGTCAATTTTGATTGATAAAAACCAAAAAATTACATTGTTGATAGAAGCGTCGCGAATTTCCTTAGAAGCGCAATGTGTCTGACAGAAGCACAGCGTGGACCTTGTAGGAAAATTTGAGGGAGTTTACTTGGTCCATTTTCTGATCTGGAAATTGGTGATGGTAACTTAGTGTGTATACTTTCCTCCCAAAGTGTTAAACCTACAAAAATCCCTTTTCTAGGCCTCTAAAAATCACTTTTCCCAAGGCCACTCCAGAAGTGTAGAGTGGGGTCTGAAACATTGGCAGAAACCTATTTTTGAGCATGTTTTTTTACTTTTCCTTCCAACCTGTGTAGTGAAATGACAACCTAGGTACATATTTGACTTATACTCACAAAACGCTATCCAACCATGTAATAAATTCATCATTTGGAGGTCCTGGGAAGAAGCGCAACATGAGTTCGTTGCGCTTATGTACATCACAAAATTGCCAAAATACCCAAAATTTCAAAATTTTACAAAAATTCTTAAAAATTGCTTGAAATTTGTTTCTTTGACTCCTTGGGTGATGGGTTAGACAATCAAGTATGCATTATCGAGTAGATCCAATTTGTCTCTCTTCCTTAGCTTCATTAGGGTTTCCTTAGCCTATTTTTCATGTTTTTTACCCTAATCTGAGAAACCTTGTTTCTTGTGTAGTAGTGCCTTGCCATGTGCCTCTGAAGCTTGGTGTCCCTATTAGCCTTCTTTAGAAGCATCTCCAAGTGTTCATTAACCCTTCCAAGCCACAACTCCTTGTCTTTCTCAATCTCAGCTGCAATGGTGTCTTCAAAGTCTTGTTGACCTAGTGGAGGAGATGGCTCACTCCCTAGTGCTTCCTTTCTTTTTAGTCCTCTGGTCTTTGGCCTCCTTGGCTTGATATGAGGCTCCTTATCTTCAAATTTATCAACATCTATCACACTCTTACCTTTATCATCATCTGCCACCAAATCAACCCTAGGTTTAGAAAGAAAAAATTGATTTACCTTAAGTTGCATGTTCTCCTGCTGTAAGAATGAAATCATGAATTTTTATTTTTCCAAATCATCCTTAAGCTCTCTAATTTCTGCTTCCTTTTCCTTTATAATCTCCTCAGGTGACTTGTGTGCCCATGCTCTGCTGTGTTATCCTCAAAGTGTTCCTTCTCATCATCATGCAAGGGTGCATCATGTTGGTGTTTTGAAGGAGAAAACACAAGCATTGTCCCTTTGCTGTAGGTTTTGGTCACCTCTTCCCTAGGTATCTTTGCCATGGATGCCCTAGGTGAATTTCCAACTGGTTTGCTTGAAGAGCTAACCTCTTATGGTTTTGGTGATGGTGATGGTGTGCCTTGGCTACTAGGTTGACTAATAGCAGGAAAAAGTGAAGCTGATTGGATGAATGCCTCCCAAGGCTTCTTGATCTCTGAAAGATGATGGAGGATACTGACTTTGACTAAGCCATGGTGAAAAAATTTAGATTGATGATCCTTCCCTTTACTTTGTACCTTATCTGTCATCTTGATAAGGCTTCTATACAAATAATGAGGCAAGTTTAGAGGCTTGACTACTGTGAAGTGCATTAGGAGCCTTATGTGGTACAGATAAAGTCTTGAAAACCTTCCTTCATGGGTAAAGTACCTCATTATCATCTTCATTAATGGAGCATACCTGTCAAGAAATTTTCTAAAGGGAAAAATGTGTTTTGGAGCATCCTTATAATGTGGCTTTAGGAAATCTTTGTAGTTCTCAATATCTAAATCCATCCCTTTAAAACAGATTTCTCCATGATTTGGAATACTTGTAGCTATGGCAATGGAATCTATTGGAATGATCAAGTCTACCTCGGAAATACTGGCCTTATCATTCTTAAAAGTGGTGGAAAAAAGGCTTGTCAATTTGGCATGGAAACCTGCCTCCTGAATCTTTTCACAAAAACCTAGATAACCCACATCCTCAAAGGCTTTCCTGATGAAATGTGAGGCCATGATTTCTTTGACCTGTGATGGCTCATACTTGGACACTTTCCCACCCTTATTATACTTTTTCTTCTTAGTGTCATTTTTTCCAATTTCCATGGTTAAAACCTTAGCTGATTGGGAAGGAAAGGGATAGGGTATGATTCCAAAACAGGGGACAAGGGACTGTGGCGTTGAAGGAATGGAATGGAGTGGTTAGGGAGTGTGTAAATTTATGAGAAAATTTTAGGGGATAGGGATAGATGTTAGGGAGTGTAGGGAAGTGAGAATTCTTAAAAACAGTGGGGGGAAGGTGTGAAAATGACAAAAACATAGTCCTAGCCTAGGAAATTGTCAATGGGGCAGCCTAGGCTAGGGTTTGTAGGGAAATGTAGGAGATGAAGGGGAATAGGTGAGGGAAGTGTTTTAGGGAAGTATGAAAGGTGTAGATGAGTGTAGGGGAGTAGGAAACTTAGGGTTTTACCACTAATTTGACACAAATTCACATGGAAATGAAAAACACAGTGAAACCCTAGGAGAGGGAATTTCACTGAATTTTTTTGAGAAGATAGATGTAAGAGAAGAGTTCCAACTGATACTTACTTGTCCAAGAGGTATTGAAAGCCCTGACTTGCTGAGATGAAACCTTGTGGATGGTTGCTTTGCCTCCAATTTGAAAATGCAGCAATGGATACCAGAAGCATAGCGTAGGAGGGTAATTTAGGATTTCAAGGAAGAATTTGGTTGCTCTGAAGGCTGGAATGCAATTCGATGGTGGAGAGAGCTCTTATGAAAGTGAAATGAACAATTTGAATTCTTTGAACGGTATTTTATAAGCTGGAGGTCGATTTTATTTTGAGGTCATGGAGGTAACATCATTGATATTTTTGAGAAATGATGTGATGTGACTGCAACAGATCTTATTTGAAATGAAATGTTACCTTTACCTTTATTCCTTTTGTTCCTAAGATGCTAAATACCTTTAATGATGACTCAAGTGATGAACATGACTCCTTTTTCTTTAAATTAATTTCATTATGATGACAAATTAAGTGGAAACCTAGACCATGACCTAAATGATGACATATTAACCATTTCATGACCTAAGACACTTGAATGAAGACATGAGCATGATGAGTGATTAAGACTATGAGTAGGTGGAGGAAGTAGCAGTGACCTAGACACACTAACCAATGATCATATTTTATTTGACAATTCATTTTGAATCTATAAAATTTTGACCTAGGACCCTATCAATTATATGAAAGAGTACATTTTATCACTGTGACTATTACACACTAACACTAGTGAAAGAAAAACAAATAGTTACTAAAATTGTTCCTTGATATAACTGTGGTACAAAAACTGAAATATTACTTCATCATAATCCTTAATAAGTATTTGAAGAATTGATAATCCTAGAGGCAGGGACCTGTTTACTATTGTGCTGAAAATTGTGCCTATTTTTCTTTGGAAAATTGACATGAAAATTTGTTAGTGAAATGTAGAGAGATCCAAGATAAAACATGAGATCAATAGGAGAGAAGTGAACAACTTGGACATAGCAATCAACAAGCTCTTCAATGAGAATGGTGCTAGGGTCCATGTATAAGACACTTTTCGATAACCTATCTGCAATTTTATTAAATTCCCTGTAAATATATTGGACCCTAATCTTTAGGAAGTTTTTAGCTTCTACAGTTCTAAGCTTATAAGCATCCAGGTTTAGCACCTCCAAGTGAGCTTTACCTATCAACCACTCTATAACACATTTGGAGTCACCAAGAATATGAATACAATTTTTATTTTTTCTCTTAGCTAGAGTCATTAGTGCTTGAAGCCACTATCAACTCTGCTTTGGTGTTGGTCCCATTTCCAATTCTTATTATGAAAGTAAATGATGAGTTTCCAGGCAATTTAATCCAGCCTCCCCCACCACAAATATAATTTTGTGCAACTCCATCAAATAAACCAATAGATAATCATAGGAGATAGTTGGGAAAAAAATCCTCCTAGGTCTTTTGTATTACTGGAGAAGGTATTCTCTGCATAGAGAAGTGACCTTGGAAGAAGAGAGGGGAATGTTTATGTTATCACATTCAAAAATAAACTTGTTCCTGAGGTTCCAAATGTCATAGGCAACAAAGATGGGAAGAGCACTTAGTAATTTATATTTCTTTGCCCAGAAGAATAGAAAATCCTCAAAGGTGGGTTGATCCATATTTTCTCTATTGCTCAGAATCTGCATGATAGAGTGCCAAATTTTCTTAGTTGTTTGGCAGTTGACAAAGAGGTGGTCCATCATTTCCTCATGTTGTCTGCAAAGTAAAAAATTGTTTGGTCCTACAATGTCTCGTTTCTAAAGATTCTCCCAAGTTAGAATTTTATTATGTAAGACTAGCTAGGAAAAACATTTTATCTTATTGGGCATATGCCATTTCCAAAAAAATTTATTCCACCATCTGATGTCTTGAGCTGCAATAATGTGAGCAATAGCTTCATAATCTTGATTGGATATAACTTTACTAGTTGAGGAGTACCCGGTCCAAACCAACGAGTCTTGTGTATTTCTTAAGCATAACCCATTGCTAATCAATTCTTTAACAAAATTATTCCATTCCTCTGCTAATAAACCAATCAGACCTAGTTCAGTTGAGGTCAACCATAACTCTTTTTGGACAAAGAAAAGTCAATTCTTCTAACATCTTACAAGTGGTAGAGTCCTTTACAATATAAGCAATGGATCAAATATGGGGATAATTTGTAAACTTAGGCTCTGCCTATAAAATGGTCCTTACCAAGAACAACCTTCTTTCCATCTCCAACTTTCCAATCTAGCTAGTTATAGAGGAAAGGGAAAGAAGAAGTCAATGCATTCCAGACAATGTAACCTCTTTTGGCAGGTTTTTTGGCTTTTCCTCTAAGCCAATCCATGACTGATAATTTTTTTAGATATTTAATTTTTAAAACTTGACTCTAAAGACCCCCACCGAGGAGACCTCCCCATATATTTCGCAAGGCCAAGGCTTTTCCAAACCACAAAATATTTTCAAAACCCCATCCTCCAAGATTTTTTTGAATGGACAAGGAGGCCCAACTAAATGGATGTATCTTTTCTTTACAACTTTTACCAGTCCACAAGAAGTTGAACATGTTTTGTTTGATGGATTTGAGTATAGCCATGGGAATCTTGGCCAAGGACAACCAATAGACATAAATATTTTGCAATACTGATTTAACAATAATCATTTGTTCCCCTAAAGACAACCAATTGTAACACCATAAGTTTATCTTCTATTCAACTTTCCCAATCAACCACATCCAGTCCTCTTTATGATAGTCATTAGGTTTTAGGAAGAATCCAAGGTATTTTATACCAATTTCTAGAGAAAATTATTGGAAAGGTAAAAAGGATCGAATGGATGAAAGTGTTTCAGGGCTTACAACATTTTGATAAAAGGAATATTTATTTAGGTTGACCTCCATGCAAATGGCATTGTAGAAAATATTTATAATTCTGTGAAACGTCTGCCATTCAGAAACAATGCCCAATCCTACTAACAACAAATCATCCATGAATAGGAGGTGGGTTATATAATTTTTTGGAGATAATTTATGCCTTTTATATTGCCTTCCTTCTTTTTTTACAATAGTATAAGACTCAGTCCTTCCATCACAAGAAAAATAGGAGAGGAGATAGTGGAAATGCTTGTCCGAGTCCTCGAGTACTAGAAAAATTATTTGAGGGAGAGCCATTGATTGAAATGGGGAAATTGATAGAGGATACACAACCCATAATCCAGTTAGTCACCTCTAGTCCCAGACCAATCTGTAGGAGAACAAGTATCCTAAAGGTCCAATTGACATTGTCAAAATATTTGTGGAGGTCATTTTTGAGCATGAGAGTTTTCAAAAGTTTCAATTTTATAGAGTGAAGGACCTCTTGCGTAGTGCCTATGGCATCATGGATCTATCTATCAACAAGAAAACCAAATTGATTTGGACTCATCTTCACTAAAAAAATATCTTGATCCTATTATAGATTACCTTTGTGATAATTTTATAAACCATATTGGATAGGGGAATAGAACTAAATTCTAGAAAAGTCTTAGGCTTTAAACACTTTGGAATCAAAGCTATGTAGGTAGCATTGGTGGTTGCTGAGAATTTCCTAGAACTTCTAGATTCCTCCACAATTGGGTAAGTTTAGGTCCCATGAGATCAAAGAATGAAAGGAATATTTCGACAGTCCAACCATTAGGAACTAGAATTTTGTCTTTTGAGAACTACATTAAAATTATTTAATTTCGTCAAGTGTTACAGGGAAGTTGATTTGAATAGTTTACTCTTTGTTTCAAAGTCGCAAGTAATGTTTGATGAGTTGAAGTTGTGAACTGATATTGGAGATACCAAGATCCTTAAAAAGAGAGGAGAAGTGGGTAGAAGTAGCGGTCTTTAAGTCAAGTGGACTAGAGGTAGTCTTCCGCTCCTTAATCTCTAGCTCCCAAATTCAATTGATATTTATTCTATGATTAGCATAGTTATGGAAGAAATTTGTGTTATGACCTCCCTTTTTAATTTGAGTTTCTCTACTTTTTACTCACCAATCCTCTTTTTCCAATTTTAAGATTTGGTGTTTCCTAGAGTCCAGAGATCTCATTCTCTGGGCTAAATCAATAGGAAAAGAGGAGGTTGAATAGATCCAAGAGATATGATCATATTATATTTCAATGGCCAAGAGTTCCTTTTTAAGTTCCAGTTTCCTGTTCCTCTCCTAGCCCATCATGACCTTCCTGAGGTTTGAGAGTTTTCTAGCCAAGGATACCATAACAAAGGAGCTATTTATAGGAGTGAAGTTCTGCGTAACTATCACCAAAAATCTAATGGAATCATAATCTAACCATGAGTGGTCGAATTTAAAGGGATATATGGTTTTGTGGGAATCAAAATCCAATTCTAAGAAGATATGCAAGTGATTTGGAATATTATCTTTTGCAATCCAAGATCTGACTCTCCCTAATTTAGTCGCTAGATGATCAAGCATCAAGAATATATCAAGGCACTTAGATATACCATCCAACCATGTCCTGCCATTTCTCTAGGTGGGAGCTAATGGACAAGGGGTAATGTCCCGAAGGTTATATAGTTGTAGCATCGATGAAAAATAAGATGTCATAGGTTCTAATCAGGCCTGTGACCCCCATGTCTCTACAAACGATGAAGTAAGATTCAAATCCCTCATAATAAGGAGTGAATATTATGAGAGAATCCTGCTAGCTTGGACCATATCCCATAATACTTGTCTATCACAATATGGTCCGTAACAATTCACTAACATTACAGGAAGAGGAAAACCTCTCAAATGGCCTTATAGGATGATAGCAACCATTGATGAGTAGGCTTGGAAGGAGGCTAACATAGGATCCCATATAGAGAGGAGCCCATCTGAGAAACCATTTGAATCCATTATACAAGTGTGCCAACACAGATAAATATTTTGAAAGGTCTCCTTAACCTTATCACTTGGAACCATGGTCTTTTGTAATAGAATGATGGAATGATGATGTAATTCAAGCAGTCACTTTGAGAGAGGAAAACTCTGAGGTTCCTCTTACACCAAAGATATTTAGTGACAGGATGGTGATTAAGAGGTAGAGATAGCAGGCTTCGTTTCTCTAAGGACCCAAGAGTCAACGTCTAAGTCAGAGGGAGATGTCAAGCTTGAATGGATTCTGGTGGATTGAGTTCTCTAGCAAGAACATTTTTATTTTGTTTTTTCTTCCTGATGGTGACATTCAAAAGAGAAATATTGGGCTCTTGTGAGATATTTGGTGGATAAAAATGAAATCATAGTTCCTCTTTGAATTCCAACATAATGTCATTAATCACTCCATTAATGAAAGTAGGTGAAGAACAAGGAAATTTGACGAGCCATTGCAATTTATCCAAAAAGTTTTACATCACATTGATATTTTCATATGAACATAAAAGATTAAAATAATTTTTTATCTTGTTAATCAATGATAATTATGGTTTGTTCAAAGGGAAAATCCATCTAAATATAAAAATGAATCTAACTAAGAAGTCAAACCATTCCTAAAAAATCTCCATCTCATCATTATGAAAATAATATGATTCATGAAACAAACTATAACGCTATAATTTAGTTTTACTAGAGATTCATGAAACAAAATATAATGATGCGGTGTTATTTTATTAGAGATTCAAAAAACTAACTCTTGTCCTGTAATGAGTTCATTCCTTTACAGATAAAATCACATTTCATTATATGCAAAAAAAAGACATGAGTTGATATTTCATGTGAGATATCATGCATAATGTGTGTGTGTGCATGATCCAGGTGGATATTGGTGGTCACATACCTATTCCACCTAGACCCTCTAGTCAGTTTCATCTATTTCCTTGTTTATTTAAGCATGTACTATTTTTAGCATTTTTTCGAGTCCTGAACTTCCAAAGCAGTTTTGACCTCCTAAACGATGTTTTTTTGAGGTCCATTGAAGACGAAAAAACTTGTAGTACTTAGAGAGACCTTTCCAACAAGGTATTGTGGTGAGCTCCAGTATTGCAGCAATATTGCTGCAACTCTTGGGGCTTCCTTCTTTACCTTTATCAACCCGGTAGTTTGTAAAAAACTTGGAAGCGACGGTGCTGTATGCACAAGTACTAGCTCTTACTGTAGGCTATCACTTGATCAGTTGGCGCAAGTTCGCTAGGAGCTTAAGCCAACTTCTATGAGTTCTCAGAAGAAGCTTTAACTGTGACAAAAGGAAACTAACTCTACAGGGGCTATTCTATTTGCAGAAAGCGAAGGAAAACTGAAATGAAATGCAAACCTTAGCAAACCCTAATTTTGTAAGAAAAGAGATGGAAACTACTGAAATGGGTGCCATTGACTATTGAAAAGGAAAATTGCATTTATTCAAGTTACTTCCGAAGAGAAATGTGAAGAAATCTTCTTTTTGTACTTTTAAGTATTTTTATGTGAAATTATTATGCTTGTGATTTGACTGGTTGTGACTGTGTAGAGGGTTGGTGGAAAAATAAGATGGAGTTGGCTTTTGAAGATGGTGAGGAAGGTGTGGAGGGGTCCTAAGAAGCCCCTAGTACCCTTCTGAAGATTTCCATTGTGATTAGACTTCGAAAAATCACTCACAGGAATTTCTACCGGAGACTGCAGGGGCTCTACAGGAGGAGGCTGAAAGTAGTTTTTGGAGGTTTGAAGGTGGAAAAATGATGGGAAAATGGAAATGAAGGTTGGATGAAGGTGTTGAGGGGTCTAGAAATTTTTCAATGAAGATCAGGAACGAAGGAGATGGTTGGATTTGTTCAAAGGGCAAGAAAGCAACTTTGTGGAAAAACACAAAAATTAGGGAAGATTGGTGAGATGTGGTGAATGAGTGGGGAAATCTGGAGAGATGAATTAGTACAGTCTGCGTTATGGAGGAATGATAAGCTGGAATTTTCTACAAGAGAGTTGCAGACTTACTTCTCAAAACTGACCAAAGCAAGAACCCAAAAATAGAGTTTTGTCTATTTTAACCTAAATTCTGACCTAAATCCAGAGTAATGCTGAACAGAACTTTATGAACCGAAGATTATGCGAGAAAACCATGGTAAATGAACATGAAATGATCTAAGCATGTGAATCCAAACTAGTATTAACTTCTCAAACTCGAAATATCACACTAGTAATTGCATTGGAAAAGCAAAAACAATGTTTTTGGTGGCAGCAGTAGTGTCTTGACCTCAAATCATGGTCCCAAGGAGGGAGAAAGGAGATCAAGACCTATTGGTAGCCTTTTTGGATCTTTTTCTATCACTGCAGCAACTTACTCAAGCAACTTGAAGCAAAAACAACTATTCTAACCATCAAAAGCAATCTAATCTAATGAAGTAAGATTAACCTAAACAACAGAAATTATCTCATGAATGCAAGCAAAACATATAAATACACAAAGGAGGTGTTGGGCAGCTTGGGTTGGGCCCTAAACCATGATCTTCAGCCCTCTAGGAAAGATCAGTGTTGGTTCAAAACTTGGTTCATCTTCATTTATAAAAAAATAACAGTTACATCACAAAACTGTCTTCAAAAAGAGCTCAAAAATGAGCTGAGTACAAGGCTGCACAAAAGTGAAAAAATATACTATGAAATGGCTAACCTACCAAGGCTTGAAGGCTTCTTATTTATACAAGTGGGAACTCCCAATAGTCCTCCTAAACTTAAGGAACTCGGCTGCCTAGAACTGAAGATAACAGTAATCCTACTTGACTTGCTCGGCTACCCCTTGGAATCATCAATGTGGGCCTTTGTACTCCGAGCTGTTGATGAAGAATTCAAGGGAAGGGGTCATTAATGAAGGAGATGCCCCTCCTATAAGTCCTCATCCCTGCTTCCTTGAGTTTGGCTATCATTTTGCTCATAAATTCCTAGTCCTTGTCCAAAATTGTCCAAAAAATCTGCAATAAACACTCATTAGACTATATGGCAAAGTGACCACCCCCATTCACTCTATTGACATAAATATATTCAAAAACATGCACAAAACTACTGAGAATGGTGGAATAAATGAAAATAATAGGCAGAATGAGCCCATATAGTTACTCATTTATGGGGCTCATCTTCACCCCCCTGTTGAATGGGTTGCTCATCCTCTGAGCAACTAAGCTAGTTCTTCATCTTTAATAGCTTTAACAACTTCCTTAACATCCCAAGCCTCTGATGTGATGTCTTCCTCTCTGTCATGGAAACCTTCTTTCCTGTCCACTTCCTCCCATTGTTTCTATTCTTCCTCCTCCTTAACCCCTTCCAACAGTCCTAGCAGCAATGGAGGACTGTATTTAAGACCAATCCAGTTGGCTTTCAAGTTTTGCATTGATTGTTTATATAAGGGCACTCTCCTCATAGCTTCCCTCATTCTGGTTGGGGAGTGATACTCCCTGATCTTTAGGCTATGGGACAATGTATTCCACCTTCTCATGCAAGCATGAAGGTAGTCATCACCAAACAATCTCTCCATATCTTCAAAGTGAGCAATAGCCTGTGCTTGCCTGTCAACATAGTCAGGGGCAACTTGAGGATTGGCTGCAAGGTGCTGGTGGGCATATATGAGATCCAATGGTTCTGTTGGTTCTACCCTTATCATCAGGGGCTCACTTAGCTCCTTTGCCATGATTTTTTGAATTTCCACTGCTCTCTTTTCTTCATGGCTCAACCAAGAAGCCATAGCCATGAGTTGTAGGTCTCCTAATGCAACATTTGGATCCCATAAATTCATGTCAGGAAGTGCCATGTTGTGTAGGTAAAATTCTGCTAGCTTGGCTTTATCTTTGGTTGAACTACTATCACATAAATGCATAAACTGACCATAATTTTGGAATGGGATTGCCCCTCTGGGCCAATGTTTTAATATGGAATTGGAGCCACTGGTCTTTGAGATACAGTGCATAGGATCTAGATGGCTGTCTGCACTGCAAGGCCTCCATTGCCTCCTTTTCCTGCAATTTCTTTTTCAAAATCAACACTTCAGTCGCTGCTTGAGATTCTTTTTCTTGCTGCTGTTTCATCAATGTTTCAACATCGGTCTATGGTTCCTCTTCTTGTTGTTGTTTCTCTACTGCTTCATTATCTACTAGGGGTCCTTCTTGTTGTTGTTTCCCTTCCAAGATTGGAAACTTGTCTCCCCCTTGAGGTTCTAGTTCCTGTAACTGCTTTTTTACAGTTCATTTTCTTCTTGTAGTTGGGCTCTTCTAATGCTCTCTGTGTGCCTTACCATGCCCAACTCCCTACTCAACTCTCTCAACTTGTTTTCCATGTGCCCTATATCTTCAACTCCTTTAGATTTAGCAATCTGCATCCAGGTGTGGGTCCTGACCCTTTCTTTTTCTAATTCGAAGAAAAGAGGCACAACGAATTTTTGTGGGATGATCTTCCCACTTTCTAGAAGATTGTAATAGGAGCCTAAATTAGGCTGAGGGCTTGGCTCAGGTATTTCTTTTGCCTTACCTTCCTCTTGTGACTGTTCTGCTGCCTTCTTTTCCAATTTTTCAGTTTCTTTAAGCTTGGCCAGTGTCTCCTGTAGAGAGGTTTGTGCCTCATGTAAAACTGCTTTGGAGTCCATCAATTTGATTCTTTCCTTCTAGGTGGAGGTTTTGGGACTCCCTCTCTCGTAGGTGCTAGAGATCTTGGAGGGAGATTCCTCCTTTTTCACAGTAGGTGCATCCTCAATGATAATGGGTTCTTTTGATGGTGGCTAGGGCTTGCCCACCTTAATCTTGGTGCTCCTCCGGGCTTTGAAATACATAGATGTCTGTCTTTTTCTTTTTCCCTTTTGCTTAGCTGGAGTGCTCAATGCAGCAAGCACAACTGCTGCTTCCCTTGCCAGTGTTTCAGGGGACACTTCTTTTTGTTGTTCTTCTTCTTCATCCTCTGCAGTTTTTCCTGTGTCTGTTGTTTCTATTTTTGTCTCTACTATCTCTGGTGGTGTTTTCTCCTTTTCTTGCTGAGTCTCTGCCCTTCCTGTGGCAGTCTTTTTCTGAGCTTTCTTGGGCTTTTTCTTCTCAGCTTTTGTCCTTTTCCTCTTCTCTACTTTTGGTGCTGTTTTCTTTTCTGCCTTAGGTTGAACTGTGGTTTTGTCAAGTTTCTCCTCTTCTTTCTGTTTCTCCTCTGTTTCTCCTTCTGTTTGAATATCTTGTGCCTCCTCATGAATTTCCTTCTCAAGTTCCTCTGTCTGCTCCTCCTCTTCACTGCTAGATGGGCTAAGATCATCAGTAAGAGTTTTGATGTCATCTTCTCTGGACATGTTCCTGAAAATTTCCCATGCTATAGGGATGGTGTATGTGTGTAGGGCATCTTCTACCAACAATTTGATGAGCCCATGGTGGGCCAGCTGGTCTGGGACCCTTGCATTTAACTTGGTGCCACATTCTATCAAAGATTGGAGGAGGAAATATGGGAGACTGAGTTTTCTAGCTGCAGGTAGGTCCATCCCATATCTCAATTCATGCAATAACCTGAAGTGATAACCATAAACTATACTGAATCTTCCTTCACAAGTGATATATTTCATGATCTGGTAGCTGACCTCACTCCATGGAGGAGGTAAACTTGTCCTTCTGACCCCATTCTTATCCTCTACAGGATTCTCATCAGGCTGAAAAAATGTCTTTTTAGCAACCTGTCCTAGTGGTTTTTCCTCTTTGCTCCAAGGAAGCCCAAGTGGAAGTCCTGTGATTCTGCTAATAAAATCTAGTGTAAGCTCTAGGGTCAGACCTCTGAAACTGACTGTAGCATGTGTTTTGGAATGGGGTCTTAAGGATAGTATAAATTCTTTAGTCACCTCTCCGTCATAACCATGAATTCTCTCAAAGAAAGACATCCAGTTTTCCCTAGTGAAGAGGGCAACCACTTCGGGGTGATCATGCAATTTGCTGGAGTTCAAAGGCTCCTTTCTCATAAAACCTCCTGGCATGGTGTTTAGTGGTTTCTAAAAATGCTCAAGTGAGGAAGAAGGCAACAAATTCCAAAACCGGAAACAGAGGGATAGCTGAGTTTTGTTTTTTCTGAAACCAGAAAGGGAATTTCCCATGTTTTTCTTTTTTCACAACATCATTTTGCAAATTTTCCTCTCTTCAAACCGTTTTTAACCTGAATTTGCTTAGTTTTTGGAAAAAATCAAGACTTTGACAGAACAAAGAATATATAACATAATGTTTTTTTTAGAGTAGACAGACTTGGCAATTTCGTTTTTTCACAGGCTTGGTTTCGATGATTGCATCCCCCCTTTTTTTTACAGAAGAATGTGAGGAAGAAAAAGACAGATTTTGAATGCAGAGAAGAAAACAGAGAGACTGTGTAGAACTCAGACAAACACAGGCAGACTTTTGAGCTTCCCTTTCCTTTCTTTTTTTCAACCCAATACTCTACTTTTAACCCACCACCTGGTATGGATATGCCGTATGCAGAGTGGGTTTCTGAGCCTACCTCAATTCAGCTTGAATTTTGACAAAAATTCTGAATTTTCCTTTTGCAGAGCTGCTCTCTGGCCTTCCTGTAGAAAACCTCCTATAGACGGTGTTCCTACTCTTGTAGAATGCAATAGTGCTCCTGTAGAGCCCGATAGGCGGGAGGGTTTTGAAAAATCGGCAAAAAACGACTGGTTCGCTATTCTGAAGGTGGTAGGTGAGTAATGCAGTGGATATCTCGTCGATGCAAATGAAACAAAAGGTGGTGGAGGCTGAGACCGCACTGTACTTAAGCTGATGGCGTATGAGGTGAGGTGGCTGGATGGGTACGTTATCCCCATCCAGACCGTTGGTCCTATGCCAGTGTCATTATGGTTTTTCATGTCGCTTGACCGCCATCACCTCCACTCTTCCTGTTATATGCCACCACCACTACCGGTTCTGAGTTTTTCTCTCCAAGTTGACGGGCCACACGTGCTGACTGCATATCTGAACTGCGGTTTGAATTGCACGAGGCTCATTTGAACTCCACGAGGGTGGTTTGAACTGAACGAGGGTGGCCAGTTAGCTGGCCACCAATTCCATTTAATCGTGACCATTCCCATAGTTTGTATAGTTCCTAAATAATAATCATGCAATCGAGGAATAGGTTTAGCCACTTACCTGTTAGTCGCTGCTGTGCTCTACATGTTTGACTTTGGCACTTAATTTTCTCATTGCTGCTGCTGCTAGTGCTCTGCATGCTCGAACTTTGGCTTATGCTAGTGATGTTTTGATTAGGCTCTGCTCTTTTCATGCCGCATGCATCTTGGCTGCGCTGACCCTGTCTCTGGAGTTTGTTTTCCAAATGGATCAGCTACTATAAGAATCCTACAAGATTTCCTGTAGTTGCTTCTCCTTCTGAAATTTCAGGTTGATGCTTAAGCAGGGGCTAAAAAAACAACTGAAGAAGGTTTTGAATGAAAGGAATAACAGATGGAAGTTAGTAGGTAAGAATAAGTAAAGAATGTTGCTTCTTTATTTACCATCATTTTTTTGGGTTTAAAGGATGAATGAAACAGAATTTCTATATTTGTCTGTGCAAGTAAAGAAAAAGTGAGTGGACATGTGGGTGTGCAGGGATGCAATGGAGAAGTAGGAGGATGGATGGTGGTAGGGAGGTCCACAGGTCTTCTGAACAAATTTCTATCCCTCTAATTCATTTCTAAACTTCGATTTTGATCTCTCTGTGATTTCTACAGGAGCCTCCTGTAGAATGCACAGAGCTTCCTGTAAAATGCACAGAGTTTCCTGTAGGATGGGAAATCTTTAGGACTAGTGAGACCAAGGCCTGAGAAAAGATAATGGCGATGGAGGAGTGGACTGTGAAGGGTATATGTAGCTTGGTCATGTCCTTTTTCCTTGTGTGACCCTCCTGCAATCTGCAAATTCATTCAACAAAGTTAGTTTTTTTTTTTTCCTGTTTTCTTTTGTTTTTTTTCTTTTTTTTTTAAGACAACTGGGGCACCTCTAGGAGGTTTTCACCCTCACTTCCTGCCCTGGGCAGCTCCAAGAGGTTTTCACCTAGGGATCTTTTATTCTTTTTTTGTTTTTTGTTTATTTGTTTGTTTGTTTGTTTGTTTTTTTTTTTTTTTTTTAACTCAGGGTGTGGGTGGAGTGGAGGCAGAGACCTGCTCCACTACCAACACTATTTTCCTCAGATTCTCAATGAATTCCTGCTTGGAAAGGGGCTTCCTATAGATCTTCAACTTGTGCCCATTGATGAGCATGGGGATGGCTTCTTCATCGATGGTCCAGATCAGGACTGAACCATTGTCATTGCATTTTTCTACTGTGTATGGTCCCAGCCATCTTGTCCTCAGTTTGCCCTTGAAATATTTATATCTTGAATCATACAGTAGTGCCCAATCTCCTTGCTGGAATTGTTTTTCTTTGAGGTGTCTGTCATGCCATATTTTTATTTGAAGTTGGACTACCTCTAAGTGGAGAAGGGCCTGCAATCTCTGTTCATCCAATCCATTTAGCTGAAGCAATATTTCCTTTTGTGCATGGCTGAGATCTAGGTCCAGCTGAGCTACCATCCTTAATGTGTTATATTCAAATTCTATGGATAGCAAAGCCTTCTTCCCATAGACCAGCTCATAGGGTGTGAAACCTATGGTGGTTTTCCAGGTAGTGTTATAGGCCCAGGTGGCCTCAACCAATCGATCTGCCCAATCTTTTCTGCTGCTTCTCACTACCTTAGTCAAAATCCCTTCCAAAGCTCTATTAGTGACTTCTACCTGTCCATTTGCTTGTGGATGATAAGGGGTATAATTTTTGTGCTTAATCTTGTGATGTGTGAGCAGGTCTTCAACCAGATTGGAGGTAAACTGACTCCCTTGATTTGTGACTATTTCTCTTAGATAACCAAACTTGTAGAAGATATTTTCCCTCAAAAACTTAGCTACTTTTTCTTCTGTTGCTTCCTTGATCACCTTTGTTTCTACCCAATTTGTTAGATAATCAGTACACACAATGATGTAATATTTCTATTTTGAAGGAGGGTTGATAGGACCCACAAAGTCCATGCTCCACTTCTAAAATGGCTGGAAAGTCACTTGAAGTTGTAGGGGCATCTTATCCCTTGGAGTAGGTTTCCCCATCCTTTGACATCGGTCACATTGGCTGATATATCTCCTGACATCTTGATGAAGAGTGGGCCAATAGTAACCTGCTTGCAGAATTTTGAAGGCAGTCCTCTTTGCTGCAAAGTGGCCCCCATAGGGCCCATCATGACAGGTTAGGAGGATGTCAAAAACTTCCTCCTCCCTGACACATCACCTCAAAATCTGATCTGGGCCAAGTTTAAAAAGATTGCCTCCAATCCAGGTGAATGGGGCACTTTTCCTCATGATCTTGCTCTTCTCTTTTGAGGACAGGTGTGGTGGAAACTGTGTTGAAACCAAACAGTTTGCTATATCAGCAAACCATGGAGAGAGTACTGAAATAGAAATAGGTGTTCATTTGGCATTTTATCATCCACCATTCCTTCTTCACCTGCAGGTGGATCTAGTCTAGACAGAAAATCAGCAACAACATTTTCCTTACCTGGCTTATCAACAATGGTCAAATCAAATTGCTGAAATAAAAGTAACCATCTAATGATATGAGCATTTGCATCTGGTTTATTCATCAAATATGTAATTGCAGCATGATCAGTGTGTACGAATGTTTGATAGCCGGTGATGTAGTGTTTGAACTTATTTAGGGAATGGACTACTGCTAGGAGCTCTTTTTTGGTTACAGTGTAGTTTAATTATGCCTTGGACAGGTTTTTACTGACAAAGTATATGGCATAAGGCAGCCTCTCTTCAACTTGCCCTAAGGCTGTTCCTATCGCTTGTTCGAGGCATCTGTGTGAATGTGGAAAGGTAGGGCCCAGTTTGGACCTCTCAAAATTGGGGCAATTACCAGTTTACCTTTCAAGGCATCTAAAGCCTCTTGACAGTTATCAGTCCATATGAACTCAGTATCTTTTCCCAAAAGACCAAACAATGGAGAGACTAGCTTACTAAAATCTTTAATGAATCTTCTGTAATACCCTACTAAGCCTAGAAAACTCCGAACATCTCTTACCTTTTGAGGAGGTGGGACCCTTTGGATGATAGCAATCTTGTTGGGATCCACCTGTAATCCTTGCTAAGAAATTGTATGACCTAGCATGGTCCCTTCAGTCATTAGGAATTCACATTTTTTAGGATGGAGGGACAGGTTCTTTTCAATACACTTGGCTAAAACTTTTCCGAGGTTAGTCAAAGCTTCCTGGAAGTTAGAACCATAAGGGGTAAAGTCATCCATATAGATTTCCACTGAATCATGAACCAGTTCAGCAAATATGCTTAGTACTGCTCTCTGGAAAGTGGCGGGAGCATTGCACAACCCAAAAGGAAGGACCTGGTAGGAAAAAGTACCCCAAGGACAAGTGAAAGTGGTCTTATCTTGGTCTTCCAAGCCGATTTGCATATGGTTGTACCCGCTAAACCCATCTAGGAAGGAGAAGAACTTCTTCCCTGCCAGGCCATCTAACACTTGATCTATGAAAGGCAAAGGGAAATGGTCCTTCTTGGTGGCCTTGTTTAGTTCTCGATAATATACATAGATTCTCCACTTCCCGTTTTTCTTTGGCACTAGCACCAAAGGAGAAACCCATTCGCTGTCAGAGATGGGGTAGATGAATCCTGCATCCAACAAATTTTGTAGTTCTTCTTTGACAATGTCCTTAAGGGCTAGATTCATCCTCCTTTGAGGCTGCCTGACTGGCTTACAATTTTCTTTAATGTAAATGTGATGAGTATAGACTGAAGGGTGGACTCCCTTCATCTCCTTATAGTTACAAGCAAAGGCATCCAAGTGATTTTTCAATAAGCTACACAGTTCTTTCTCCTAGGAGGTGGATAGGGATGAGTTGATCTTCAAGGTTCTTTCTGGGCCGAATTCCACATTCTTGACTCAGAGAGGGATCAAATTAGCCATACAGAGATCAACTAAAGCAATGTCTTGGGTTTCTTCCACAAACTCTTCTAATGGAAACACACTAGGGGGTGGATTCTGGATCAAGTTTTCAATAAGATCATCCTTGGTTTGTGGACCCCCCCATGGTAGCTTCCACTGTGCATAATGGTGTGGAATAGACTTCATCCTCATCTTCCTCCAACCAGAGGGGTAATCATGTTCTAGCAGAGGTTGGGCAGGAGGATATAGGACTAGTTGTTTGGACATATGCCCATTCTTTATTTTCATGTTCCCAACTCGACAACTGATGTAGGCATCTGCAGTAGCCAACCAAGGTCTTCCTAGGATGAGAGGATACCTAGTGAGCTTTGCCTTTGGCTATAGAACCAAGAAATCAACAAGGTACTTCAAGGAATCAATAGAGACCATTACATCTTCCACAATCCCCTCAGGGGTCACGGTGGAGCAGTCTGCTAACTGCAGTACTGTTGAGGTCTTTCTCAGGGAACCCTAAAGGTTGAGTTTGAGCATAGTGTCCCTGGTCATCACATTAATGGCATCCCCTTGATCAATCAAGGTATGAGGGATTATGGTGCCATTGATGTGGACATCGACTACAGGACTCCCAGGGTCTAGATATTTCGAACAGATCACCTGCCCCAACATCAGGTCAGACAGTTGTCCTGTGACATTGATAGTTGGGGCATCTCTCTTGTGCCTGCCTGGGTGCCTGAAGCACTTCTCCTTGATCATCTTGTTTTAAATAGGCACTTCTTTTATGGCTTGGAGAATTGGTATCTTTACACATAACAGTTTCAATTCTCCCAGAAGTTCAGTTTCTTCTAGGGTTGGTTGTATGGTTCGAGTTAGTCTCTCAGGAAAGGGTGGAGAGAATTTTGGTTCACTTTCCTATTTTTCTTCCTCATCCTCCTTAGGAGGAGGTTGTTTATCTGGGAGAACCTTCCAATATCATAGGTTAATCGCCTGAATCTCCACAGCATAGGTTAGGCATGATGTGTCTCCAGTATATACTTGCTGGGCCTATCTGTTATTAGGGTTCGAGTTCAGTTGAGCAGGTATTTGGGGTTGTCTTGGAGGAACAGGAGGTAATGGCTGTGGTTGAGCAGGTGGTGGAGGCAAAAGAGTGGGAGGAGAGTTGTACTGGGTCCTCCACCCCTGATGAGTGTAGAAATTTTCAATAATTTAACACATATTCAACAGAGATTATCCTGATCATGTACTATTGCGGAATACATACACAATACATAAGATCCTCTACGTTGATCATCAATATAGCAGCATCAATAACAATAAAACATCAAGAGCATTCACACATTAACACAGTATGTAACCCAGGGAAAGCATCTCGCTAAAAACCCCACACTATCTGTATATTAATTTGAGACCATGTAACATTACAAAGTATAATTCTTATCACAAGAAATCCAGTACCAACTCCACCTGTTACACACAATACAACTAAGATCTGATCTCCAAATCTATTCCACTGCTTGCCTGCCTCCACTGCTCAATACCTGCTCAAGAATGAACGAGAATGGTTTACCAAACTTGTATTTCACCTCCAAAGAATCACTCACACTGTGTAAGACGTGAGCAGAGGCTATAATACTGGGCAAATACATGAGCAAAGTCATTGGCATACTCAATCCCTTGATTGTGCAAATCCTCATGCACAACTATAATCATAACTGATAGCAATTTGATCCTCTAACACCTGTCCCTATTGAATTGAACATGCACTGACATGCAACTGAGTTAACTGATGTATTCTATAGTTGCATTATGAGTTAATAATTAGTTTAACAACTCATCATTAGTCTATTTGTAGTTAGACTAACTACAACTAGTTTAACCAAGTCAAACTGAACACAACTCCATCAACTACACAATCAACTCCACCAAACTCAACTGATTGAGTTCTAACTGAAGTCATGAATGCAACAACTCAACTGACTCATAAGAAAAGTGTACTTCCTTCTGACAGCTACATGGGCCACATCTGTAGCTCAAACTGAAGTGCTCCAAGAGAATAAGATCAAGTTTATAGTCCAAATATTACTATGAGACAATAATATTTGACTTTTCTATTTTGGACAGCCAGTCTAAAAATAGACTTTTATCACTCCTGCTGTGATCACTCCTGCTGTGGTCACCCCTACTGTGATCACTCCTGCTGTGGTCACTCCTGCTGTGATCATCCCTGCTGTGGTTACTCCTGCTGTGATCATCCCTGCTGGGATCCAAAAATATAACTTGCGCCATAATTTACCTGCGGGCGCACTTAATGAAGGTGACTCTTTTCACTAAGCTCCATCATCTTGTTGCAATCTCAACAATGAGGCGCATTCCACTGAGGCTGTGAATAAGCATAAGAGTGAAGCGAATGAGCAACTGGAGGAGCCTGGTATTGAGGAGGATATGACCAAGGAGGAGGTGTGGACTAGGAAGTATGAGTAGGGGGACCCCAAGAAGGCATGGAAGTGGCTTGATTGGGGTTGTAATAGGTCTGGGATGTCCCTTGCATTCCCTGCTAGTAAGGTCTGGGTCCATGAGGCCTCCTTTGGTTCATGAAATAAAGTGGTTCAATGGCCCCTTCAGCCCCCTGATATGCAGCTTTGATTTCGGGCAAGGAAAGGCACTGATTTGTAGGATGGTCTTCTTCAGAGACTAAACACACTTCTATAGAGTGCAAAGGACATTCCTTCCTGGGATGCTTTTTAGTGCACCTGGGAAAAAAGATGGCCAAATCCCTCTCGGCTTCCTCTTGTTTCCTTTTGATATGCAAGGTATCCATTTGCATGGCAAGAGTCTGCCTCACCTCGCTCTTGAAATCTTCCAGCCGATTCTCAAGTTTGTTTCTAAGGGATGAACTAGATGAGGATGTATTGGCTAAAGGTTGACTTCCCCTACCTCTCTTTCTAGCTGACCTGGAATGGTTTCTAAACATAGTCTTTATGTCATCATAAGGTAGTTGGTAGATGTCTCCCCCAACCAGCAAATGGAGGGTATCTAGAAGGTCTTCAGGGACTCCTCTGAGCAGGACCAACTTCAGAGGTTCAAGGTCAAATGTGCACCTGGCCCTTTTATAACTGAGTTGAAACCTCTCTTCATAGGCTTCTAAAGATTCATCACTCCCCATGGTCATGTGGAAGATTTCTTCCTTGGTATCCTTTGACCTACAGTAGTCCCGATATTTTTTATTAAAGGCTTGCTGCATCTAAGCCCAAGTTGTGATACTATTTCCAGGTAGCCCCATGAATTAGCGCAAGGCTAAATCCTTGAGGGTAGAAGGGAACAGTTTCAACTTCTGCTTGTCTTCTGCATAGTCATAGGTTCGACAGATAACAACAAATTCAAACAAGAAGGTATCAAGATCTTCGGTAGTCAATCCATGGAAGTGAGGTAAGGCTAAAGGACTTATGTTTTTCATTTTTGTCTCCTCATTGGTCTCTTGGATAGGAAAGGCACCTTCTATTCTTTCCCCATTTCCTCTAACGTTTCTGTTTTCAGCCATGGTCTCAGGAGGAATGGTTTCTTGCTCTCTTTCTGTTATAGGATCTTCGTATATCTCTAGAGGTTGACCTGGTGATGTGGTGGGGGTGTTGGGTAGGAATGTTCCTGAATTGTCTTTGTTCCTACGAGGCATTAAAGGAAATCTCTTTTTTTGTGATTTTGTTTTGTTTTGTTTTGTTTTGTTTTTTGTTTTTTGTTTTGTTTTTTGTTTTTTTTGTTTTTGTGTGTGTGTGTGTGTGTGTTTTTTTTCCTTGTACCTGCAAAAATGAAATGGATTGAACAACAAATTGCAACTAACTGAAATGAATCTTGCTGAAATGGAAATTGCAGAATTGAAATGAAAGCAGGAAATGACTAATCTACTTTGCTGGAATGGAAATTGCAGAATTGAAATGAAAGCAGGAAATGCCTAATTTACGCTTGCTGAAATGAAATTGCAGAATTGAAATGAAAGCAGGAAATGCCTAATCTACGCTTGCTGAAATGAAATTGCAGAATTGAAATGAAAGTAGGAAATGCCTAATTTATGCTTGCTCAAATGAAATTGTAGAATTGAAATGAAAGCAAGAAATGCCTAATCTACGCTTGTTGAAATGAAACCACTACTCTACTTGTGCTGAAATAAATTACTTAGCAGAATGTTGTAGTAGAAAATAGAAGAAAATCATTAATCATAAAATAGTCTGACGCTTCCCCGGCAGCGGCACTAAAAAGGGTGGTGAGCTCCAGTATTGCAGCAATAATGCTACAACTCCTGGGGCTTCCTTCTTTACTTTTATCAACCTGGTAGTTCATAAAAAACTTAGAAGCAATGGTGTTGTATGCACAAGCACTAGCTCTTACTGCAGGCTGTCACTTAATCAGCTGGCCCAAGCTCGCTAGGAGCTTAATCCAACTTCTACGAGTTCTCAGAAGAAGCTTTAACTGTGACGAAAGGAAACTAACTCTACAGGGGCTATTCTACTTGCAGAAAGTGAAGGAAAACTGAAATGAAATGCAAACCCTAGCAAACCCTAATTTTGCAAGAAAAGAGATGGAAACTACTAAAATGGGTGCCATTGACTATTGAAAAGGAAAATTGCATTTATTCAAGCTACTTCTGAAGAGAAATGAGAAGAAATCATCTTTTTTTACTTTTGAGTATTTTTATGTGAAATTATTATGCTTGTGATTTGACTGGTTGTGATTGTGCAGAGGGTTGGTGGTAGAAGAAGATGGAGTTGGCTTTTGTAGATGGTGAGGAAGGTGTGGAAGGGTCCTAAGAAGCTGCTAGTACCCTTCTGAAGACTTCCATTGCGATCAGACTCCGAAAAGTCACTCACAGGAATTTCTACAAGAGGCTATAGGGGATCTACATGAGGTTCTATAGGAGGAGGGAAAACGTGGTTTTTGGAGGTTTGAAGGTGTAAAAATGATGGAAAAATGAAAAGGAAGGCTGGATGAAGGTGTTGAAGGGTCTAGAATTTTGTCAATGAAGATCAGGAATGAAGGAGATGGTTGGATTTGTTCAAAGGGCAAGAAAGCAACTTTGTGGAAAAATGCAGAAATTAGGGCAGATTGGTAAGATGTGGTGAATGAGTGGGGAAATCTGGAGAGATGAACTGGTGCAGGCTATGTTATGGAGGAATGATAAGCTGGAATGTTCTACAAGAGAGCTGCACACTTACTTCTCAAAACTGGCCAAAGCAAGAACCCAAAAACAGAGTTTTGTCTATTTTAACCTAAATTCTAACCTAAATCCAGAGAAATGCTGAACAAAACTTTATGAACCGAAGATTATGCAAGAAAACCATGGTAAATGAACATGAAATGATCTAAGCATGTGAATCCAAACTAGTATCAACTTCTCTAACTCGAAATATCACACTAGCAATTGCATTGGAAAAGCAAAAACAATGTTTTTGGTGGCAGCAATAGTGCCTTGACCTCAAATCATGGTCCCAAGGAGGGAGAAAGGAGATCAAGACCTACTGGTAGCATTTTTGGATCTTTTTTGTCACTGCAGCAACTTACTCAAGCAACTTGAAGCAAAAAAAACTATTCTAACCATCAAAAGCAACCTAATCTAATGAAGTAAGATTAACCTAAACAACATAAATTATCTCATGAATGCAAGCAAAAGCATATAAATACACAAAGGAGGTGCTGGGTAGCTTGGGTTGGGCCATAAACCAAGAGCTTTAGCCCTCTAGGAAAGATCAGTGCTGGTTCAAAACTTGGTGCATATTGATTTATAAAAAAATAACAGTTACATCACAAAACTGTCTTCAAAAAGAGCTTGAAAATGAGCTGAGTACAAGGCTGCACAAAAGTGAAAAAATATACTATGAAATGGCTAAACTACTGAGGCTTGAAGCCTTCTTATTTATACAAGTGGGGACTCCCAACAGTCCTCCTAAACTTAAGGAACTCAGCTGCCTAGAACTGAAGATAACAGTAGCCCTACTTGACTTGCTCGGCTGCCCCTTGGAATCATCAATGTGGGCCTTTTTACTCCGAGCTGTTGATGAAGAATTCAAGGGAGTGGGTTATTAATGAAGGAGACACCCCTCCTATAAGTCCTGCTCCCTGTTTCCTCGAGTTTGGCTGTCATTTTGCTGATAAATTCCCTGTCCTTGTCAAAAATTGTCCAAAAAATCTGCAATAAACACTCATTAGGTTATATGGCAAAGTGACCACCCCCATTCACTCTATTGACATAAATATATTCGAAAACATGCAAAAAACTATTGAGAATGGTGGATTAAATGAAAATAATAGGCAGAATGAGCCCATATAGTTACCCATTTCTGGGGCTCATCATATTGTACGTGCCAAACAGAGATAATATGACCAAGTTATGACCTCGAGAAGTCGGCTTCCCAACTAACCCCAACGGGGCTGACAAAATCTTGGCATTACATCTCCTGGGATTATGGTTTTGGTTGTTTAGGGTTTTCTCATGTTTTTCAATAATAAATAGGCCCTTGAGCCTCATTGTAACACAGTTCATTTGGCATGTAGCCACCACATTTCTTCTCAACGATAAGCTACCATCGCGCGAGCTATCTTATTTCCATTCTGTTTGTAAGCATAGTTCAATATTTTTCTATTAATGCAATGAAGTGTTTTTCTCCTGCATCCCTGTATTTATGATTATATCTGTAATTTTTTGCATTTCTATTTCAGTTCAGATCAATGGTATCAGAGCAGACTTCTCTTTCTCTATTTTTCTTTGCATGTCCCCAACGAGGTCAGGGTATAAGGAGTTAGGGCTGAATCTGGTTGAAATGTTGCAAGATCAACCTCGCAAACCTCGACGACCTCCCATGGTGGAAGAAAAGAAAGATCAGGGGGTAGGAGATCCTTTCAAAATTTTGCTTGAGGAATCCCTGGAGCGATGAAGGAACCCGATGATGGATAGCTTTGCCCAGATCCTTCATCGACTACCCACAGGCGACACATCTTCATCTAACAACCACTCCTTTTAAGGTACAAGTTAACTTCGATATTCCCATATTTGAGGGCTTGATAGATGCAAGTGCCGTAGATAAATGGTTAAATCTATTGGAAGGATGTTTTTCAGTTCATGACCTTTCCAATCGGGAAAAGATTTTTTTTTCACTTCTCAAAGTCACCCCACACATTAAGGACTAGTGGGAAACCTACTGTGAAAAAAATATGAGAGTGAACCCTCATTGTTTTCTGTCGAACTCACTTGGAATTCTTTCCGAGATGCCATCAAGGGACAATATTACCCTGTCGGGAGCTATGAAGATAAATGCATAAAATGGACCACGCAATGACAAGGAAGGGAGCAAGATATGGTGGAATTCACAAATATTTTCCATACCCTTTACATGAAGCTCGGTATCAAGGATACTGAGAAAAACTTGGTACTCAAGTATCGTGACTGTCTACACAAGTACATCCAGGATGAGATGGAGTTCCTGGACATTTCCTCACTCGACATGACATATCGATACGCTGTCAAGATTGAGCATAATTTTAAAGAAAAGAAGTGAGACTTTGCATCTATGAATCCAAAGCAATGAAAAGGTGCCCCTAAACCACAGAGAAAAGGACAGATCCAAGGTGGGGCTACCTAGGATAGCCCGCCAAAGCTGCAAGAAAATAACAACACCACGAAGACAAAGAAGGACACAGGAAAATGGTGTGAGTTCCATAAGAGCTCCACTCACAACACAAGTGAGTGTTGGGCCAAGCTATCACTAGTGGCTGAGCTGAAGGTCTCTGAATTAGATGCATGTTCTGACTCTAAATTAGAACTTGATAAGGGGAATGACAAAGGGAAGTAGATCATTGATGCAGATCCCAATGCCACTATGGCCACCACCAAGATCCAAAAGATTGAGCCTGAAGATCCAGAGGAGGGGGAACACCTCTTCCACTCATAGATGTGGGTGAATGGTTCTCCGTTGCAGTTCATTGTTGAAATAGGGAGTCAAAAGAACCTCATTTCAACAAAGATCATGAAGCAGTTGGGCCTAAAGACTACAACACATCCACAACTGTACACCATCGGGTGGCTTCATCAAGGACGAGATCTTCGTGTCAGCCAATAGTGTTGCCTTCCCTAAAACATTAAGCCCTTCATGGTTGAGGTATTGTGTGATGTTTCTCATCTTGAGGTTTGTGATGTGTTGTTAGTACAACCATACTTGTGGAAGCGACATGTTGTGTATGAGTCTAGACCTTGCTTCGTTATTATTACTTTGGCCAATAAGTTGTATGGGATACTGGAGGTAGCCCCACCTACCACCATCTTTTTGATCACTGCGAAGCAATGCAGTAAGATCATTTCCTAGACCAGGAAATTTGCTTTCCTTATGCTTCGACCTCAAGGCAAGAATAAGGTTGTGGCCACGGTTTCCAGGCATGGCTCTTCTGCAAGGCAACAATAGATGGATACGTTCATGGAGGAGTACAGGGATATTTTCACCTCACCTACATGGGTACCACTGCACTGTCAGGTCAAGCACTCCATCGATATGACCCCGAGCATGCCACTGGCCCAAAGGACCGGTTTATCGACACTCTATTATGGAGAACGATGAGATCAAAAGGTAGATTCAGGAACTATTACAAAAAGGGTACATCAGGCCAAGTTCATCAACCTGTGG
Organism: Pinus tabuliformis; assembly: GCA_031772625.1. Taxonomy (NCBI): domain Eukaryota; kingdom Viridiplantae; phylum Streptophyta; class Pinopsida; order Pinales; family Pinaceae; genus Pinus; species Pinus tabuliformis. The sequence continues at coordinate 1,159,079,063 of CM062807.1, read as the reverse complement.
GGGCCTAATTTTTTTGGTACAAAAGATGTATGGGACCTGGAGACTCTATATTGACTATCGGGCGCTGAACAAGATCACTGTTCGGAATAGGTACCCAATCCCTCAGATTGGTGACCTTCTGGACTAGCTCAATGGGGCTAAATATTTCAGATTGGTGACCTTAGGTTATCACCAGGTTCCTATCAATCCCTCTGATGTATGGAAGAATGCCTTCAAATCCAAGGAGGGCCTTTTTGAATGGTTGGTCATGCCATTCGGATTGACGAATGCCCCTACAACCTTCATGAGACTGATGGATGACACCTTGCGACCCTTCACCAATGCATTCATGGTGGTGTCTTTAGATGACATCTTGATCTTTAGCCAAATTTGGGAAGAGCACCTCCACCATATTCGACAGGTCCTTCAAACCCTGCGGCAACACAAGCTGTGTGCAAACTTGGAGAAATGCGCTTTTTGCTTGCCCCAGGTTCAATATCTTGGGTGAATCATTGATGAACAGGGTGTACATGTGGAGCCAACCAATACACAAGTCATTCAGGATTGGCCAACCCCAACCACTCTAATATAGGTTCGCAACTTTTTGGTTCTTGCCAATTTCTACCGCACGTTCATGTTGGGGTTCTCTCATATCACTTGGCCTTTAAGCCAAGTCACTAAGGGTGGAGTGAAAGAAAAGTTTGCTTGGTCTGAAACCCAACAACATGTGTTTTATGAGTTGAAGTATCACCTCTGCTCTACACCAATGCTGACATTACAAGACCTACAACAACCATTTGAGATTGAGACAGACGCCTACAACTATGCTATTGGTATGGTTCTTACTCATCATGGGCATCCAGTGGCTTACCATAGTGAGATACTTTTAGACACAGTCCGAAAGTATCCCACTTATGACAAAGAAATGTATTCCATTATGCAAGCCTTCCATTAATGGAAGCATTACATTATGGGGAAGGAAACGGTTATCCACAAATACCACTGACCCCTACAGTTCATACAGACACAGGGGAAGTTGCAGAACGATCGCCATTAGAAATGCTCCACCTACCTGCAATGGTTCCATTTGAACATTAAGTATAAGAAGAAAAACACCAATAATTTCATAGATTTCCTCAACAACATCAATTTTCTTTGTATACTTTTGCCTCTAAGTTATCATATGTAGTGGTCTTAATGCAACCAAATGAATAGAAAGTTGAAGCTCCTATAGCTTTTTTCAACTCAAATTTTCAAGGTGCTGAATTAAATTATTCAGGAGTAGAAAAGAAGGCCTTTGCAATTTACAAAGCTATCAAATATTTTAGACCTTTTATTATAAAAACTCATGTTAAATTTATTTTTCCTTTCTCAACAGTTAGACAATTACTCATTCAAAAGGAGTTAGGGGAAAAGAGGAAATTGGGTGACTGCATTACAAGAATATGATCTAGAAATCAAAACTGCTAAAATTGTAAAAGGTCACGGTTTTTTCATGTTAGTCACAAGAATGAATGATACATTGTTAGATGAAGTAACAGGTAATATTGAATGAATCATAGAGGTACTCCCTGTTAGTACTCAGTCTCAATATGCTGACTTACTATTTTATTTTAAAAATGGTTATGCACCACTTGAAATGGATGTTCATAAAAAGAGAGCCTTGAGATTGAGAGCCAATCAATATCAACTCATCAACGATGTATTATTTAGAAAAAATTATGATTATGTTTTATTAAGACGTTAGGAAAAAACTGAAGCAGAAAACGTTGTACAGGAAATGCATGATGGACCAGCAGGTGGACATTATAGTACAGATACAACAACTCACAAAATTCTGCATGTTGGATATTACTGGCTAACTTTATTCAAAGACACCCACATGTATGTAAGAAGATGAAATTTTTTTCAAACTGCTTCAGGTAGATAGAGCAGACCTTTCATGCCCTTGCAACCAGTCAACATCGAAAAACCTTTTGAGAAATGGGGACTAGATATAATAGGTGAGATCGTTCCTCATTCTTCCAAACAACATAGGTACATTTTGACTGCAACAAATTATTTTACGAAATGGGTAGAGGAAATACCCCTGAAGCTAGCCAATTCTAAGAACATCATTGAATTCATTGATCAATTTATTATTACCAGGTTTGGTATCCCTCATGCTCTTATTTTTACTATGCTTCTTATTTTTCTAGAAATGCAATGACTGAATTTTCTTTTAAAGAGAGGATTTAAACTCAAGTATTATGCAAATTATTACCCTCGGGGAAATGACTTAGCATAATCCACTAATAAAAATCTTATAAGGACCATCAAATGAATTATCAACCAAAATCAAAAGAACTGGCACAAAGCTTTAATATTTTCTTTATGGGCCGATAGAATAACCGAGAAAACCTCAATAAGTACTTCTCCTTTTCATTTGGTATACGAGAAAGAAGTTATTCTACCTCTAAATCTAGCTATCCCTTCATCAGCCTTGGTTCACCTTATTGAAGAACAACCTTCTTCCGCTTTACAATTACGAATGTCTCAAATCCTAAAGCTAGAAGAAGGAAGAGATAAAGCTAAGCTAGTCGATGCTCACCATCAACAATTGGTCAAAGCTTCTTTTGATGTCAATTCAGTCAAAGATAAAAAAATTTGAAATCAAAGACTTAGTTTTGAAATGTGATAAAGTGCTTGAGGACAAAGGAAAACATACAAAAATTCAAAAACTTTGGCTTGGTCCCTTTTAGATTTTTGAGAAGATAGGTCCATCACCCTTCATTTTGCAACATTTACAAGGGAAGAAGGAAATTCTTCATGTTAATGGACTTATACTCAAAAACTATTTTTCTTGAAGGAACGTAAGTTCTTTTTTACACTATGTAAATATTTTTGATATATCATTTCCTTTTGTTATTAAAATTACTATACTTTTGAAAAACACATTGGAATTTTCTCTTTATTTTTGAATTGTTAAACTTATTTAAGGAACAATTTAGAAAGAAAAACTTTAAATTGGAATCTAAGTATTGAATATGTTTTAAGAGCTTTGAAATAAGATAATCATATAGTTATGAAATATTCTCGTTTGAAACTCTTTAAAAAATATATTTGTTTTGAATTGGGTTTGAAAAGTTTTCTTTATAAAAGTAGAAATTACTACGAAGTCTTTAGCATATTTTACTTAAAGATGTCATCCAAGACTCATAAAGAGTAAATGAAACCTCTCCATCCATTTATTTAAAAAAAAAATCAGAGTGTAATTCAAAGATATAAAAAAACTTAAAAGTTAAGAGGTTTCATCATGAGCCTGCTTACCATGATAATAGGAAAATAGTAAAATTGACATTATCGCTATTGGGAACCAAAACAAGATAGTGGCTCTTAGTCACCAGACTTTGAGACAAGAGATCTCATCATGAGTCGGCTTGTTCAATTTTATTATAACTTTTGAATGGCATTATCATTTTCTGGCCACCAAACTAGGATAATGACTTTAAAGTAAAAAATAATAAAAAATAAAAAGAAAAAAGGATCTCCATTGCCTCTAAAAATGTTCTTATAACATGGATGGGATATTGGTTCATTTTGGTTAAATGGTAACCCTGTTGAGGCTATGAACGCCTGCTAGCAGTAGTGGCTATACCAATGACTTATAAGTTTATTCAAGATGCTAAGCTTCTAATAGTTTTTATTTTATATTTTTAACATATTAGCTACTAATTTACAAAAAAAAAATCATCTATCACAAACCTTGAGAAGTTTTACGATGTGACGAATTATTTCATTTCAAAGTTATCTATATCGATCTAGATTTCAATTGTTTTTAAACTTTCTAAAGAAATTTCTTGATAAAGGTTAACATTTTACAGAGATTAATTGTTTCGTCTAGTGTGTCACCAATTGTTGTGGTACTCAACAACCCCCCATTATCTTTAGACTTGGGAGAAAGAATAATGGGGACCCTTTAAAATGTTTAGGATATAATCCTTCTTTCTTTAAATAAAATACGATAAGTTTTATTTTTACTCTTTGATTTTTTAATAAAACAAAAAAACTATGAATAAGGTCATAAAACCTTTTAGGAATCCTTTTGTAGTTTTAAAAGATGAATTACAAGTCTAAATGAATCCCAAAATTAATGAAAAGGCTATAAAATAACAGGTCTTATTAAATAATACACATAGTATCGACGATTTCAAATAACAACAGCAAAGCTAAAACTTCGAAAAGCCGAAATGCGAACTTGCGAAATTGTGATAAGCTGATAATCCAAATACAAAAGCCGATTGTGAAATTGCGAAATGCGAAATTGCGAAATTGCGATAAGTCGAATTGCAAAATGTTGAGCCGATATCTTATCTCGTCAAGAGTCGATATCATATTCCATCAATTAACGGATGCCAATATCGCATTCTATTAAATTTTGATCTTTCGCTAATATACATCCCGTGCCTATATATTTTTCAGAAAATCGCAAAATCGCCAAGCTATGTAATGTCACCCGATACCACATGCCGATAAAAGATTTTCCAGTATAATGACAAGTGTCAGTATCACGTGAATAAACATTTGGAAATTTAATGACCACTATGCGTAGTTCTAATTTCGAGGTTTTTATTGATTGGTAATAATTTTTAGTTTATGTGAAGGGATTTCCATATAACTTGCATTGAATTGATATGACCATTTGCATCCTTTGAAGCTCTTGTTGCTTATCTTGGTTTGTTTCTTTACAGGTGAATTATAATAAAGATAAGTTAAAGGACATGCCAAGAATAATCAAGGCAAGGAGGAAGTCCGTAACACAAAAAGAACCAGTCTTGTCACCTGAAGAAGTATCTGAAATGTATCCATTGTTTACAGCTACTACATGCACTCTAGACGCAGGTTCCGCCTCTTAGGAGGTGATATATAAACTATTGAAGGATGAAAATCTGAGGGTAATTATGAAACTGAATGCTACTACTGATGATTCTCATCCAAGTAACGACGCTGCATGGAATAATGTGGCCAATTCATTTCTTCACAGAATTATTGCTCACCATAAAATCCTGCCATATATAGATATGTCGAGATGGGTTGTCGACCAATTAGACATTATAGACAGAACATTTATAACACCAAGGAAGACAATTATTAGGTCTTTTAAAGCTGAGGATTTAAGGAAAAGGTATCATTTACCTCCACCTCAGAAGAGGTATGATACATAATTCGTCCAGAAATTCATGCAAGAGAATATGAACCTTACGGACCTGATCAGAGAAAGGAGAAGGGACTCGAATAAAAATAAGCAAGAGGATAGGGGTATGTATTCATTAGCTTCCATTGTTGGTATTTTCTCTCATATTGCTGCTATGATATGTTGCCTCTATGGTTATCCAAATATGCAATTTTTTTTGAAGAATGGGTGCCATTGATAGAAGCCTCTGCTAATGGTTATATCATGGATTGAGTGGCTACATTATCCAACAATTTGACCACCCAAATCTGCAATTATAGAAAAAAGTGCAATGTTCTCAAAAGAATGACTCCTTTATTTATGAATGCCTATGTCATGGATGCAATTTCTTTTTCTTATGATTTTCCATCTCTTGGATGGAAATGGACAAACTAATTGCATAGCCCTATTTCTGTTTATCTCAATATCCTTTGGGAATCGAAATACCATGCTCACTTCTACAAAATATGTCATGAATTCATGCTCCCCATCCACCAAGAAGTCTTTGGTAGAAAATCCCCTAGACTTACTACATAAGCCAATAAAGACCTAAAGCCTATAGGAAAGTGGTTTGGGGAAGAATCATTTACTTACATTCATGTTTTTGGTAGCCTTGCCCATCCTCATGTTTTTCCTCTTTTTGTCCTAGATAAGTTGTTGCCAAAGAATTCTCTCATCAAACAGTTGGTAAGGTCTTAACTAAAGTACTTAAAGATACCAAGAAAATCGTCTGGCCATCTTTTCCTATTTCCTGTGGTAGTTATGCCTTAGAAAATTTCAAGCATTCTTCAATTGAGATTGACTAATTAAGAGCCTTTAATTTTCCAGCCATATTAAACAGACCATATGACCCACATGGTGTAGCAATAGATGTTAGAACACAGGTTAAGCTCAAACTGTTTTTTAATGAGCCTGAAAATTTTGATGATTTGTTTGAAATGGTTCCAGAATATTATATGTTAGAGAAATTAGCAGTAGACTATCTAAGTCCTGATGAATTGATTAGATTCAATAAATATCACCAACAAAGAATAGCCCATTTTCCTGAATCCATATTAAAGAAATTCCGACAGAATTCAGAAAACTTCAGATGCATCAACTTCCTCCTCAAAAGCTCCAATTACTTCCCAAGTCTCCGAAACAACTACTATAGTTGTTATGCACACAAGAGAAATAAAAGAGGAGAACAAATTGGATGAAGTATGGGAGTAGTTCAACTGCATTTTGACAACAGAAATAGCCCGGGTTACAAATTTCTCAGCCGATATACAAGCAGAACAAGTTGTAGTCAGCAGAGAGACAAAGCAAGTTCCAGAGACTACAGGGACAACCTCGTTCACTGTTTAGGCTTCCCAAGAGGATATTATTCCTAAAAAGCCTGAGAATAATATTAATGATGATATTGTAAATCAATCAAATGTTGCTAATGATATGGAGATAATTCTTGCATTTCCTACTACTGATATAGTCCTCAAAATTGAAGAAATCCCGCCTTTGGATGTATTTTATAGTCCAAAGCATAAAGAAGTAATGAGTAGGTCAAGAAAGAAAATAAATCTATAATAGTCGCAAGCAGTAGTTACAAATGAGACTCCTTTTCAAGTTCTTTGGAAAGGAACTCAAACATCCCCAGACGAAGAATTGAACAAATGATCTTAGTTCGCAGGAGCTCATGTTTGTGCTACCATCAACAAAGCTGCAGAAATACAATTGCTAATGAAGGAAAAGGATCAAAGGATTGTCAAGTTGGAACAAAATTTTCAAATAGAAAAGCAAGCAATTGAGAAATAGTGGCAAACAAATCTTACTAAGTTGCAAAAAATCTTTAATGATTTAAAGATATAATTTGAAGCTAAAGTAAAAGGCAAGGATGAACAGATACTGCAGTTGCAACAAAATATAAACCAACTGAGGGAAAATCCAAATTTAAATGAAATCCACAAGGAAGCATCATAAATGGATATACTCTTAACCAAGCAACAAGCCATTTTCTATCCCAAATTGGCCTTAATTCATGACTTATCAAAGACCAATGATTCTTTAGTAAATCAATTGTCTGACTTGAGGTAATTTTTGTTGGAAATAATACTGAGAGGGGGGGGGGGGTGAATCAGTATTATCAGATCAATAAAACTTTTTCAATACTCAGAAACATATACGCTACTTCAGTTAAGTGAACCAGCGTGTACACGCCACTGTGTCTAAAGCAACCAGCGTATAATCAGAAATCTTATGATTCAGTTAGTTTATCTTCAGTAAATGCATCAGGACATTATTAACCATATTAAAAGTAAACAGGTGCAGTATAACAGAACAGATCATCACACAAAAGCCACACCCATGAACACCATGATATAAGGTGGAAACCCAATGTGGGTGAAAACCACCTGCTGCAAGTCGTCTCTATCTTTCTTTAATAAGAAACTTCAGTTTACAATCTTTTGTACTGGTGCAGCCTTATACCAGTACGCAGGCCACAACCTGCAGAAGGCTACAACCTTCTCTCGTTTTCCAAATTCTCCTGGAAGGGAGCTCCAACCCCCTTTGCTCTTGTACTAGCTAAGATACTAGTACGTAGGTGCTGGCCTACAATCTTCTTTCCTTCAGGTACCACTTTTCATCAATTTTCAGACTGGATACTCCTGAAGCACAACATTACAATATGAAGACCACGATTCATTCACTTTTGAAGCACAAAACAACCAATACTAGCATCATCAATCTTTGAATCTCTGAACCACTGAAACCCTGTCAACACCCAGTCACCAGAACACAGAGCAGACTACAGAACTCTGCAATAACAGTCAGACCCAACTGCAACCCAAAAATTAAGCTTCAAAAGATATACGCTACTTCAATGAAACCAACCCGCGTATACACGCGCTTTTACCAAAGACAACCTGCGTACAGATCTAAAAATAATTTCTCATAACTTGCAGCTGTACCAAACATCAGTCATACCTAGAACATAACATTGCGTCTGTATGCAGATCCAAAAATACGCATAATCAACCATATAAAGATAGTTCATTTCAAACAATTTGATCCCGATCTATCCTTAGATCTAGTCTTCCATCAACCGGTGTGATCTCTCCTTAGCTCAGATCAAGCAATGTATCATCAACCCAGAACCTGCATACTAGATCTCTTTCTTCATTAGATATTCAAGACTTTTTCGATGCCATTGCCTAATGATCTTCTTCTCCTTATATAGTCTTAGGCCCTTCTCAATACCACGGTCCAAAACCATAGTAATACAATACCATCAACTTCAAAACTCGAGATCAACACAACTGTCGAGATACCTTGGTCCAAAAACATAGGCTCAAGTACCGAGGACTAACTACCATGGACCAAAAGGAAGATTCTCGACATGTACGCTCTTTTCTGTTCATGAAACTGCGTGTATACGCGACTTCGTATATAGCGAGACTGCGTATTCGCGACTTAGTATATAGCGTACCAGCATGTATACGCAACTTGGGCTTAATGAACCTGCGTATATGAAATTTCTCTTCATTCTCGTAGTCTGGACTGAGATCTGTCATCAGAGAGTTGCCATCAAGGACAACACCTGTACCGTAGCACCACACCTGTGCCAAAATGCCAACAATCTCCCCCTTTGGACTTGATGGCAACCCCAAGATCCTTAGAATCATTCTCCCCCTTTGTCATCAAGGGCAAAGGGCTGTGCTCCCCCTGTGAACATGCTGATATCTCTGCTCTGCTGTGCTGAACATGCTCCCCTTGACTGTAGGCAAGATCTGCAAAAGATGTTCTTCAAAAAGAACCAAGACTTATACATCATAAAGGACCTTCCTATCACCAAAAGACTCAATACATACATCCATACTACCAACCAAGAGGGGATACATCAGAAATTTACATATAACAACCAATTACATTACATCATTCACCCCAGGCATAGTGGGGAAACCAACATAGGCCGTTACATGACCTTGACACCATAGAAGAGATATCACAAAAGAGATACATGACATAGAGACGAAAAAATCTAGACCAAGACTTATGAAAGTCACCAGCAACATCTGATAATCATCTTTTAGATCGTCAACCAAGATTTCCTTCTCCTGAAACCACCAACAATTGTGAACTAGAACCAAAAGCATCTAAATGCCAATAATTCTTTAAGCTGCTCCCCCTGAAACTGTGCCTGAAGGACTCTGGCATACCCATCTCAGACCTTCTCCAACCAGAATCTGCCCTTGCTGTTCAGAACTCCATATACGCGACTTCACCTGCATAAATCAGCGTATGTACGCGGATATCCCTTACACAACTCGCGTATACCAACTTTTCTTTAGAACAGACAAGCTTCAACAGCAGGATGAAGCATCAACTACTCCCAGCTTTTGTCTGAGATATTCAAAAGTCTCCCAGGGCAGTGGTTTTGTGAGAATATCAGCAACTTGTTCTTTAGAAGAAACATACTTCAACTTGACCTTTTGTTCAAGCACTTGTTCTCGGAGGAAGTGATACTTGATTGGTATGTGCTTGGTCTTTGAATGCATGATTGGATTCTTCGAAATGATGATTGCACTTGTATTATCACATAAGATAGAGACAGGTGGAGTGCAAGTGATTTGAAAATCCTGCAAGGTCTGCATCATCCAAAGAAGTTGTGTGCAACAAGATGCCGCAGCCACATATTCTGCTTCAGCTGTAGATAAAGCAATCGAACTCTGTTTCTTGCTGAACCAAGATACTAATCTAGAACCCATGAAGAAAGCACCACCACTTGTGCTTTTCCTGTCATCCACACTTCCTGCCCAATCTGCATCTGTGTACGCATGAAGAGTGAGATCTGTATCTCTAGGATACCATAAGCCATAGTTTTGAGTCCCTTGAAGATACTTGAAGATTCTTTTGACTGCCTGAAGATGAGTTTCCTTTGGGTTGGATTGAAATCTTCCAACAATTCCTACTGCATGCATAATATCTGGTCGGGTACCTGTCAAATAAAGCAAACTCCCAATCATGGATCTATAAGTTGGTTGGTGAACTGCTGCTGATTCATCATTTGCACTGAGGCTGCATCCTGTAACCATGGGGGTACACACTGGCTTTGAATCTTCCATGCCATACTTCTTCAAGATCTGCTTGAGGTACTTGGTTTGAGACAAGAAAATACCTCCTTCATTTTGTTGGATTTGCAATCCAAGAAAGTATGTCAATTCTCCAAGTAATGACATTTCAAATTCTTTCTGCATAACCAAAGCAAAGTTTTGACTCATAGCCTCTTCATTGCTGCCAAAGATAATATCATCTACATACACAACAAGTATTAGCAATTTGTTATTTTCAACTTTCATATAGAGATTGCTATCTGCTGATCCTTTTGAAAAACCTTGTTGGTGAAGATATTTGTCCAACCGATAGTACCAAGCCCTTGGAGCTTGTTTAAGACCATAGAGAGCCTTTTTCAATCTGCATACAAGGTTTGGATCATTCCCAAGAATGAAACCATCTGGCTGCTCAATATATACTTCTTCTTCTAAGTCTCCATTCAGAAAGGCTGATTTCACGTCCATTTGAAATACCTCGAAGTTTTGAAAGCTTGAGAGAGCAAGGAACATTTGGATGGCCTCAAGTCTTGCAACAGGAGCAAAGGTCTCTTCAAAATCTATTCCTTCTTGCTGCGCATACCCTTTACAAACAAGTCTGGCCTTGTTTCTAATTACTTCTCCATTTTCATTCAATTTATTTTTGAAGACCCATTTTGTCCCTATGACATTCTTATCTTTTGGTCTAGGAACCAATTCCCAAGTGTTTTTCTTTTCGATCTGCTCAAGTTCTTCATCCATTGCTTTGACCCAACATTCATCTTTGCATGCCTCTTTCACATTTTTTGGTTCAGTGGAAGAGAGTAATGCCAAATAGCTTGAAGCTTCTGCAATTGTTCTTCTTGTTTGTACTCCTGCTTCTTTCTGCCCCACAATCTGAGATTCTGGATGATTCTTCTAAACATATCTGGATGGAGTCTTCTCTTCTATTCTTGTCTGCTCCTCTGGTTCTTCTTGAGGTTCTTCTTCTTCTTGAGGTTCTTCTTCATCATTCTGTCTTTGAGGGTAGCCTTCATCTTCTTCGATGTCTTCATGATGAACTTGCCTAGGAATGTATCCCTTCTCATCAACCACAACATCAATGCTGTCGACAATTCTGCCAAGTATTTTATTGTAGCACTTGTATGCTTTGCTATGTGGAGAATAACCAAGAAGAATGCCTTCATCTGCTCTTGGTTCAAGTTTGCCAAGTTGCTCATCAGTATTCTAATATAACATTTGCTCCCAAAGATTTTGAAGTGCTTCACTGAAGGAGTCTTACCACACCAGAGCTCATGAGGAGTTTGAGTGCTGTTTACTCGGACATTTGTTTTTTTGAGAATAATAACCGCAGCATGTGCGACTTCACCCCAGAAAGTTGCGGGAGTACCTGATTCATCAAGCATAGCACGAGCCATTTGTTGGACTGTTCTGTTCATTCTTTCCACAACTCCATTTTGCTGAGGAGTTCTAGCTGTAGAGAATTCTCGTCTGATCCCATGTTCTTCATAGAAATCGAAAAATTCATTTGAGGTAAACTCCCCACCTCTGTCAGATCTGAGGCACTTAATTTTATGTCCTGATTCATTTTCAGCCAAGGCTTTGAAGGATTTGAATTTTTCGAATGCTTCATCTTTGTGCTTCATAAGTCCTAACTAGACAAACCTGGAGAAATCGTCAATGAATAATATCAAATATTCTTCTCCTCGAGGTGTTCTTTTTCTGAATGGACCACATGTATCTGTATGTACTAGCTCAAGAGGCATGCTAGCTGATCCATCCTTCTCAGGAAAATTAGTTCTGGTTTGCTTTCCAAACTGACATGATTTGCATATGGTGTTGTCTGGAATTTTGATATCTGGAAGATCACGAACTGCCTGATATTTGCATGCTTTCCTTATTTGTGGAAAGCTTAGATGCCCCAACCTCCGATGCCATAGCCAATGTTCATCATTCTTGCTCAAATAGCATTGTTGTTGTCTTTCTTCAAATATGTATAGATTATTTGGAGTCCTTCTTCCTTTGATCACTGTTTCACCTGTATCAAGATCACGAACACAACATCCATTTGATCTAAATATTACCTCTGTTCCTTGATCACACATCTGACTGACACTCAGAAGATTATGCTTCAATCCATCAACATACAAAACATTTCCAGCTTTGACCTTCTCTTTCAACGGAGCAACGCCTTTTCCTTTTATGGCTGCAGAGATATCGTTTCCAAAAGAAACTTTCTTTCCCTTTTCTAATGCGGTATATGATTCAAGTTTTTCTTTGTCCCCTGTCATATGCTTCGAACATCCACTGTCAATGTACCATAGACTTTCTTGACCTTCTGCATAAAAGGCTATCCCACATCTTTCTGGTTGCGGTTCCTTTATTCTCCATGTTCTGACATTTGAGGTTTGTTCCTTCTGAGTTGTCTTCCAGAACCTGCTCCTGCATTCAGAGTCTTCATGACCAAAGTTATTACAAATAGAGCATTCAACTTCATTTTCAAGAACCGAAAAGTTGTTATAAGTCCTTTTTATGGTTCCAGTCATACTTCTTTGCTTTTGAGCTTCTCTAGTCATGATTGTCTTGTAGGCAACACATTGAGCTGCTTTGTGACCGAAGTTATGGCAAGAAAAACATTGGCCATTAAAGAAATTTCTTCGATAATCAGATCTATCATCCAACCGATTTTAGCTTCTATTGACATCCATTCTTGGGGCAAATTGGGAAGATTTTACCTGTGGCTGATTGTAGCTTCTGTTTGTCCTTAAGGCCGCTTGTCCCCGAATTTCTTGATAGTCTTTATTTGTTCTTGAGGTAAACTGTCCCTGATTCACCTGATGACTTTTATTTGATCTTTGCTCGCTCCTCCTTGCTGCATCAATATAACTTTTAGAGGTAGAAGCTTGAGATGTTTCTCCATTATATCCCAGACCTGTCTTGATCATAGGAGAACGCTGCACATTGATAATCTCATCCAAGGTTTCAGATCCTTTAACAAATTTAAGATTAATCGCTTTTGTTTTCTCAATCTCCTTTCTAAGACAAACAATCTCACATTCCAATTTTTCAAGATGTTTTTCCTTTTCTGCCAGTTGACATTGTAGAGAATCAATAATAGCACTTTTCTCTTCTAAGCAAACTTTGAGATTATTTATTTCTTCATAAAAGCCTTCTACATCTATAGCATCCATGTAGTCATCATCTTCAAAAGCCATTAAAAGTTTATATCTATAACCCTGTTCATCTTTGTCACTATTTGAAAGACCATCACTATCTTCATGAGTATAATAGCTTTTCTTCTTTTCATTCTGTTTCTTGTTCCATTTAACAGGTTCCTTTCCCTTGTCATTCTTATCTTTGTGAGGAAATTTGGCAGCATAATGACCTACTCTTCCACAAGTAAAGCATTTAAAAGGTAACTTACCTATGAACCTTCCAGAACCCCTTTGAAGATTTCTGACAAAATTTGATTCTTCTTCTTCATCTTCTGGCACGTGACTTGCTTCATAATAATCTTCTTTGCCTGAAGCCTTGAAAACAACTTCTCTTCTGTCTGATGGACCTCCTTTTCTCATTTCATAAGCAGTTAGAATTCCTTGAAGCTGAGACATAGTAAGAATTCATAGATTTTCTTTTTCTTCTATTGCAGACACTTTAGATTCAAATTTGGGGGACAATGATCTTAGAACCTTTTCAACCACAATAACCTCTTTTATTTCTTCACCCAAGTTTTTCATGCAATTAACAATCTCATCTACCCTAAGGAAATAGATAGCCACACTTTCATCATTATACATTCTGAGAGTCTCATACTTAATCCTGAGAGTTTGAAGTTTAGCACGCTTTACCTGTTCATCTCCTTCATAGCTCGTGACAATTTTGTCCCATATTTCTTTTGCAGATTTATAGTGCATTACCTTCATGAATTCCGATTGGGATATACATCCTAATAGAGTACTGACTGCTTTTGCATTTGTTTCATACTTCTTTTTCTCGACTGGATCTGTAGGAGTAGCTAAAGGAAAAGTGTAACCTGTCTCTACGATGTCCCAAACTTATGTACCAAGAGATTGAAGATAGGCAGTAACTCTTACCTTCCAATAATTGAAGTTTGTCCCATCAAAAACCGGTGGCCTGATTGATGCTTCTCTCTCGTAGTTGCTCATGATGAACGATCTACCTTCAAGCGATCAAGCTTCTCTGAAGGACCTGCTCTGATACCAATTGTTGGAAATAATACTGAGAGGGAGGGGGGTGAATCAGTATTATCAGATCAATAAAACTTTTTCAATACTCAGAAACATATACGCTACTTCAGTTAAGTGAACCAGCGTGTACATGCTACTGTGTCTAAAGCAACCAGCGTATAACCAGAAATCTTATGATTCAGTTAGTTTATCTTCAGTAAATGCATCAAGACATTATTAACCATATTAAAAGTAAACAGGTGCAGTATAACAGAACAGATCATCACACAAAAGCCACACACATGAACACCATGATATAAGGTGGAAACCCAATGTGGGTGAAAACCACCTGCTGCAAGTCGTCTCTATCTTTCTTTAATAAGAAACTTCACTTTACAATCTTTTTTACTGGTGCAGCCTTATACCAGTACGCAGGCTACAACCTGCAGAAGGCTACAACCTTCTCTCGTTTTCCAAATTCTCCTGGAAGGGAGCTCCAACCCCCTTTGCTCTTGTACTAGCTAAGATACTAGTACGTAGGTGCTGGCCTACAATCTTCTTTCCTTCAGGTACCAATTTTCATCAATTTTCAGACTGGATACTCCTGAAGCACAACATTACAATCTGAAGACCACGATTCATTCACTTTTGAAGCACAAAACAACCAATACTAGCATAATCAATCTTTGAATCTCTGTGTTATCACAAAACCTGTACTAGGGGCTGCAACCAAGCAAGATTTCATGTAACTGTTTCAGACCAGACTTTAGATTAGGAATTAGCCTTCCTAATCAGAGAGGGCTCTCTCACAGGTTTTTGATAGAGAATTAATCACAACAACAGAGGGCTAACTCTTCACACACTTATGAAAATAAAGCTGGTTGGACACACATCAAATTGGTCTTCATTGGGCTATGGAGTCTCTCACATTTAATAAACAAAATCACAGTCATCTCATGGAAGTCAAGGCTCTTTGCATCAGATGTTCAAACCTATTTTACCTAAACCAAAGCCTGCTAAACATACAGGAAGTCAGAGCATTAAAAATGAATTCTAAGTGATGTTCAAACAGGCTTCACCAAAACCCACAGCTAGTCAAACACACAGGAAGTCAGAGCATACAATATGAATTCTGAGTGATTGTGCTATAACAAGGCTGCAAAAAAGAACATTAAGAAACTAAAACACTATTACGCTTGAACAACATAATCCATTGAGAATCTTGAGAAGAAACGACCTGTTTTATCATTACTGTAACAGTCTTTACATAGGCTCAAAAAACTCTGTTTTTGTATATAGTATCCAACCCCTATTACATCCTAGTTTTCACCATATATAGGAATACATTCCTCCTCTCTAGAATGAGCTCGAATGCCCTATTAACTACTCCTACATGCTTCTAACTAATGCATTAATTACAATCATGCTGAACTATAATTACACACAATCCTAATCAAACTAAAATACTACTTCCATTCTCCTCGTGTGCATTGATGCTTTCTTGAATGCTACCACGTGTCCTCTTTCTGTTAGGCTGAGATGGTTGAGCTTACAGATGCGATGAATGCTGACTTGGGATGCTTGAAAGCGCTGATGGCTCATTTAATGACCAGAAGGTGTGCTCCTATTTATCGGTTTCTGTCTCCCAACATTCTCCTAAAACATAGCAGCCTGCTCCCAAATCTTTTAATAACCCCAAGTATGGAATGATGCTAGGTTTCTGATGTGCTGTAGGTGGTATTTGATAGACAGCTGTTCCTCTTCCTCAACTCCCGCTCACCGTGTCAAACTAGCTGCTCACAGTATCACACTAGCTGCCCTGCGCTTTAAATCATCACCTACAGCAGTTTCGTAGCGCGCTACGAAACTGCTGTGTGATTTAAAAAACACAGTCCTCCTTTAAACTTCTCACAAAATTGAATAGCTGATGTTGCCAATCTTCGGTTTCACCTTTGCTATGCTGAGATTCAGAATCACATTCCCTATAACATGAACCTTCATCAGATGAACCAACTGCAATTGATGAGACCACCATGATTTTACCATCTCACTGACTCAACACAGTCCATCAAGCAAAGGATGTAGTCCATTCTTTTCAGCCCGGGCTATTTGGATGGGTACAAGACAAATAAGTTGACAGATCCGGTTTCCCAAAGGTCTCTTTTTATAAGAAGAGAACAAAACATCTACAACATTTGAGTCCCAGCTTTCAGACATGATAACTTGAAACTGAATCCCGAGATTTGAAAAATCCTTTCCTTTTTCTTTCTCTAACTGCTCAATCAGAAGCTGCAAGTATTCTTTACATTTTCTTTGTCCATCATTTTCTTTGTTCAACAAAACATGGAAGGTAAGATGCCTGATACTTTCGCTACAGAGCGCAGAACTAGCAGCATTCTTATCAAAAATGTGATAAATGTAATCTCATGTAGCGCAAGTCTTCTGAGAGCCATGGTTCTTGGAATATTTACAATCTCCCTCTGAATTTGACTTGCGCTTTGGTAATTCTCTAAACTCCAAAACTTCTGTGGCTGGAAATCACCAACATCTTCAGCAATCTTATCCAAGGAAATGTTCTTCAAAAAGGACATGGCATCACCTAGCATGTAAACTTTGAGCTCAAATTCTGATGAGGCCTTGCTTACAGCCTGAGAAGTTTCTTGAGAAGAAGATGAGAAAATCTCCTCTTTGCGGTCTGAACACATTGTAGACTTTTAGGTTTCATTAAAGGCCGATGATGAAGTTTTACCATCCTAACCCTGTTCATGTCATCAACTAGAAGCAATTCTGCTTTCCCCAGGAATACACTGCATCCATATTATACTTGTTCTCCCAGAAAACAATTCCAACATAATTTCAACACCTGTTCAATCTATATTCCGGAATGATTCATCAAACCTGTATATTAAAACCTTGGATACTTGTGCGAATAGGATTACTCCCACGCAGAAATGATCCTAGCTTTGGGGACATGTACAAGTTTAGCCAATTACATACTCTGTCATGGATAAAAATTAGTAACTCAATAGATCTCAGAAATGCCGCCTTTTTAATATCTTCTGTCTCAGGATCACAACACACTAATTCAAATGGATCTGAAAAAGACGGGACAATGCAATGCATGGAATTTGAAATTAATTCATCTAAATCTTTCTTTGACAGCGCATACTCCCTACAGAGAACATCTGTCACAAGATTTCTGGGAGTTTCAGTTCCTTTAACAGCAATAATCATACACGGCAAATGGCGCAACACCACAACAAAATTTTCGGCTTCTCTTTTCGTTTGATAAACACGTCCTTTTCGCAGTGTGTCAGGAGGTCGATTCACAAATTTCAAATACACCTCAGCACAACCCCGCCGCCAACTGTCACCTTGTAATTCAGGTCTCCTGTTACGGTTTCAAGTGGTCAACACGCCTTGCTGATATAGCCACGCACATGAAAATATAATTGAATTAACATTCCATAAGAACATTCTGGTGTATACATTTAATCAAACAATAGGTATGCGTTCTCCAAAGATGCCACACCTCCTTGAATTTCAATCATTAGGATCCATCATAAACTCTAATAATCCCGAAGACAAATCTTCCAAAATTGATTCAACCTTCATATTGATAAGGTTCTGGCTTTTAGCTTCCTCGACCTTCGACATGAACACTTTCAGAACTGCATTCTTCATATCTGCCTTCGCCTCCTCCATATGGATATTGTCGGACAAAATGATACAAGTAATGCAGCGGCCTTGGCTCTTGGAAATCCCATTGTCCTTCTACAACTTTTCGCTCTGTTTGCCTTTGATAACGCGGGTTCAATCCTCCATAATAGTGTAAGAGGCTCGAAAACATATGATAAGCCAGAAGATTGGCCACTAAACCATAGACACTGTGATCATCTCCATGAACTGGTTTTTTCCACAAAAGGCTTCATAATTCACTATGCATGGTTTTGAACAAAATCCCTTGCTCCACAAAGTAGTTCAACTCTTAATAGGGGTAATCTCTGTTCACAAGTGCATACCTTGGAGTATGAATGCGAAATTTTTGAAGGCGCTCATATACCTTTCGACTATCACGGAGAAGATGTTAAGCTCTAAGCTCATTCACGAGGAAAGGCTTCCAAAGAGTAGCAAGCTTCAACTTTCTCAAAAGGGTAGCTGGTTTAATAAAAAGCAATCACAAATTGGCCACTTCATCGTTGTTTCTTCAAGAATGATGATGTTTCCTATGATCTCAAATTCACCAAATTCCCTCAGCCAATCCAGGATGTACTTCTTGGCAGCAGAAGGAACCTTCTTTTCCATTACGCATACTCCAACTATGATTATGGAGGAGAAATCACCGACATTCATCCCCATATTTCTCAATTCCAAAGATTTGAAACAACAACTTGATTCCTATGTTGTTTATGTAGCTGGTATGAAGGAATGTTACTGTGCAATGCTCTTTGGCCACCGTGAGGAACTACACCATCAAATGCCTTGAGAGAATCGACAATCAACCCTAATAGCTCTTCAGATTGCTCTGGCCATTTTGCAAAATCCATAGATCAGAGTATCATACGCAACAACACCAGAGTTATATCCTTTAGTCAACATTAGACCTTTAAGCACATCAACCTCATCCACAGCAGTTGCAGTCAGTGTACAATAGACATGCTATGATTCAGGCCTCCACTGAAAACTCAAACAAATCCCCAGTTTCGTAGCACGCTACGAAACCACTCAAACAGGTAGCGCTGCGAAACTGCTAAAAAGAATCCTGGCGCTGCGAAACTGCTAAACAGAATTCAGGCGCTGCGAAAACACCCTGACTTTAAGCTAGACTAAAAAATTTTGACAATAGCATTTTCAGTGATAACAGTGGCTCCACTTGGGATAGTGTGCCCTTGTGGTACACTAAGAACATGCAGCTCCAGTGCCTTATCTATTTTGACAAACTGAAATTTTCTTGACAAGCATGACTGTAGGAGAATGAGAACTATACCTACTGAAAAATGCTCAGTTGAACTTGAGCTTATTTGCAATTACCTCTACCTACCTACCCTAACCATTTCAACTTCTTCAGCTCAATCAATGTGAAATTTCCAATGCAGCCAATCATTTGTCTTATCTGATATTTGATTTCTTTGACTGCATCGGAGTTCAGATCCAATATGACAGTGTAATGACAGCTTCCACTGAAATTTTCTCTGACTGTATCGGATTTCAGAGCCAATGTGATAGTGTAAAGACCGCCGCCACTGAAATAGTTTCTGATCTTCATAGGAAAACTGAAACACTGGAGAGTAAAACTCTTCCATGTAATCAGCTATAGGATCCCAGAACACATGATCAGCTTGTTTTTCGTTGTAGCTTTCCAGCTGTGCAAACTGGTCTTCAACCACACAAGACCCCTCTGATGTGCTATCCACTTTTCTATTTGACAAGCTATCCGGCTGCTTTTCTGAATCATTCCAACAAACAATGGAATTTTCCTCACTATTATGATTATTATTTGGAGTAAGCTGCTGCAAGGAATTACAAAATTGAGCAAGCTTTTCCTCTGCCTGAGGGTCATAGAAAATTTCCTCCAATATTTCTTCTTGCTGGGTGCAATCAATTTCGTCTTCATCATGATCTGAAGCCTGACAAATCTGCTGCATCTCTACATCAATATCTAAGGATAAAACATGGTTTTCACAGGTAAACTCTTGTTGCTCCTCATGGGATGATATACCTTCTTCTTGGTGCTGAAAAACATTGTCATGAAGAGCCTCTAAAATTTCTTCATCTGTAAATTCATCATCACCATAACAATCCTCCAAGTACTGAATAAGATTCAAAGAATGCTTACAGCAATCTTTGAGCAGCAACAAAGAAGGATAACATTCTTTATACATTTCACAGAACGCATCATGGAAATCAGCAAGAGAAGATAATGAATCATTTTCCAAACTTTTATACCAAGACCATGCTTCTCCTTCTAAAGTAGCCATAAACATCCTCATGAGACAATCTTCAGGGAAATGAACCTTAAGACTGCGTACATGTATGTGAAACTTAACCAAATGGAGAGCAGCATCATCCTTCTTTTCATCTTTGAATATTGGAAGATCATCCAACCAATCAACCTTTGGCATAGGATTTGGAAAACCAGGGATATGAGACCGATTCATAGGAGCATACCTGGCATTCTTTCTTGCAGTGGAATCCATCTTGAAACTTCATCAAGCTACTGATCTTCTAGCAGTGGAGTCACCTTCTAATTTGTTCTTTGATGTGTGGAGTCGCCAAGGTAGTTTTGCAGCCTTGAAAATCATTTGAACTCCTGCTACCTTCAGAAATTCAATCTTAAGCTCCCGGCAGACGCACCAAAATGTTATCACAAAACCTGTACTAGGGGCTGCAACCAAGCAAGATTTCATGTAACTGTTTCAGACCAGACTTTAGATTAGGAATTAGCCTTCCTAATCAGAGAGGGCTCTCTCACAGGTTTTTGATAGAGAATTAATCACAACAACAGAGGGCTAACTCTTCACACACTTATGAAAATAAAGCTGGTTGGACACACATCAAATTGGTCCTCATTGGGCTATGGAGTCTCTCACATTTAATAAACAAAATCACAGTCATCTCATGGAAGTCAAGGCTCTTTGCATCAGATGTTCAAACCTATTTTACCTAAACCAAAGCCTGCTAAACATACAGGAAGTCAGAGCATTAAAAATGAATTCTGAGTGATGTTCAAACAGGCTTCACCAAAACCCACAGCTAGTCAAACACACAGGAAGTCAGAGCATACAATATGAATTCTGAGTGATTGTGCTATAACAAGGCTGCAAAAAAGAACATTAAGAAACTAAAACACTATTACACTTGAACAACATAATCCATTGAGAATCTTGAGAAGAAACGACCTGTTTTATCATTACTGTAACAGTCTTTACATAGGCTCAAAAAACTCTGTTTTTGTATATAGTATCCAACCCCTATTACATCCTAGCTTTCACCATATATAGGAATACATTCCTCCTCTCTAGAATGAGCTCGAATGCCCTATTAACTACTCCTACATGCTTCTAACTAATGCATTAATTACAATCATGCTGAACTATAATTACACACAATCCTAATCAAACTAAAATACTACTTCCATTCTCCTCGTGTGCATTGATGCTTTCTTGAATGCTACCACGTGTCCTCTTTCTGTTAGGCTGAGATGGTTGAGCTTACAGATGCGATGAATGCTGACTTGGGATGCTTGAAAGCGCTGATGGCTCATTTAATGACCAGAAGGTGTGCTCCTATTTATCGGTTTCTGTCTCCCAACATTCTCCTAAAACATAGCAGCCTGCTCCCAAATCTTTTAATAACCCCAAGTATGGAATGATGCCAGGTTTCTGATGTGCTGTAGGTGGTATTTGATAGACAGCTATTCCTCTTCCTCAACTCCCGCTCACCGTGTCAAACTAGCTGCTCACAGTATCACACTAGCTACCCTGCGCTTTAAATCATCACCTACAGCAGTTTCGTAGCGCGCTACGAAACTGCTGTGTGATTTAAAAAACACAGTCCTCCTTTAAACTTCTCACAAAATTGAATAGCTGATGTTGCCAATCTTCGGTTTCACCTTTGCTATGCTGAGATTCAGAATCACATTCCCTGTAACATGAACCTTCATCAGATGAACCAACTGCAATTGATGAGACCACCATGATTTTACCATCTCACTGACTCAACACAGTCCATCAAGCAAAGGA
The DNA here is from genome assembly GCA_031772625.1 of Pinus tabuliformis. Classification (NCBI taxonomy): domain Eukaryota; kingdom Viridiplantae; phylum Streptophyta; class Pinopsida; order Pinales; family Pinaceae; genus Pinus; species Pinus tabuliformis. The sequence continues at coordinate 1,159,056,880 of CM062807.1, read as the reverse complement.
TGTAGTCCATTGTTTTCAGCCCGGGCTATTTGGATGGGTACAAGACAAATAAGTTGACAGATCCGGTTTCCCAAAGGTCTCTTTTTATAAGAAGAGAACAAAACATCTACAACATTTGAGTCCCAGCTTTCAGACATGATAACTTGAAACTGAATCCCGAGATTTGAAAAATCCTTTCCTTTTTCTTTCTCTAACTGCTCAATCAGAAGCTGCAAGTATTCTTTACATTTTCTTTGTCCATCATTTTCTTTGTTCAACAAAACATGGAAGGTAAGATGCCTGATACTTTCGCTACAGAGCGCAGAACTAGCAGCATTCTTATCAAAAATGTGATAAATGTAATCTCATGTAGCGCAAGTCTTCTGAGAGCCATGGTTCTTGGAATATTTACAATCTCCCTCTGAATTTGACTTGCGCTTTGGTAATTCTCTAAACTCCAAAACTTCTGTGGCTGGAAATCACCAACATCTTCAGCAATCTTATCCAAGGAAATGTTCTTCAAAAAGGACATGGCATCACCTAGCATGTAAACTTTGAGCTCAAATTCTGATGAGGCCTTGCTTACAGCCTGAGAAGTTTCTTGAGAAGAAGATGAGAAAATCTCCTCTTTGCGGTCTGAACACATTGTAGACTTTTAGGTTTCATTAAAGGCCGATGATGAAGTTTTACCATCCTAACCCTGTTCATGTCATCAACTAGAAGCAATTCTGCTTTCCCCAGGAATACACTGCATCCATATTATACTTGTTCTCCCAGAAAACAATTCCAACATAATTTCAACACCTGTTCAATCTATATTCCGGAATGATTCATCAAACCTGTATATTAAAACCTTGGATACTTGTGCGAATAGGATTACTCCCACGCAGAAATGATCCTAGCTTTGGGGACATGTACAAGTTTAGCCAATTACATACTCTGTCATGGATAAAAATTAGTAACTCAACAGATCTCAGAAATGCCGCCTTTTTAATATCTTCTGTCTCAGGATCACAGCACACTAATTCAAATGGATCTGAAAAAGACGGGACAATGCAATGAATGGAATTTGAAATTAATTGATCTAAATCTTTCTTTGACAGCGCATACTCCCTACAGAGAACATCTGTCACAAGATTTCTGGGAGTTTCAGTTCCTTTAACAGCAATAATCATACACGGCAAATGGCGCAACACCACAGCAAAATTTTCGGCTTCTCTTTTCGTTTGATAAACACGTCCTTTTCGCAGTGTGTCAGGAGGTCGATTCACAAATTTCAAATACACCTCAGCACAACCCCGCCGCCAACTGTCACCTTGTAATTCAGGTCTCCTGTTACGGTTTCAAGTGGTCAACACGCCTTGCTGATATAGCCACGCACATGGAAATATAATTGAATTAACATTCCATAAGAACATTCTGGTGTATACATTTAATCAAACAATAGGTATGCGTTCTCCAAAGACGCCACACCTCCTTGAATTTCAATCATTAGGATCCATCATAAACTCTAATAATCCCGAAGACAAATCTTCCAAAATTGATTCAACCTTCATATTGATAAGGTTCTGGCTTTTAGCTTCCTCGACCTTCGACATGAACACTTTCAGAACTGCATTCTTCATATCTGCCTTCGCCTCCTCCATATGGATATTGTCGGACAAAATGATACAAGTAATGCAGCGGCCTTGGCTCTTGGAAATCCCATTGTCCTTCTACAACTTTTCGCTCTGTTTGCCTTTGATAACGCGGGTTCAATCCTCCATAATAGTGTAAGAGGCTCGAAAACATATGATAAGCCAGAAGATTGGCCACTAAACCATAGACACTGTGATCATCTCCATGAACTGGTTTTTTCCACAAAAGGCTTCATAATTCACTATGCATGGTTTTGAACAAAATCCCTTGCTCCACAAAGTAGTTCAACTCTTAATAGGGGTAATCTCTGTTCACAAGTGCATACCTTGGAGTATGAATGCGAAATTTTTGAAGGCGCTCATATACCTTTCGACTATCACGGAGAAGATGTTAAGCTCTAAGCTCATTCACGAGGAAAGGCTTCCAAAGAGTAGCAAGCTTCAACTTTCTCAAAAGGGTAGCTGGTTTAATAAAAAGCAATCACAAATTGGCCACTTCATCGTTGTTTCTTCAAGAATGATGATGTTTCCTATGATCTCAAATTCACCAAATTCCCTCAGCCAATCCAGGATGTACTTCTTGGCAGCAGAAGGAACCTTCTTTTCCATTACGCATACTCCAACTATGATTATGGAGGAGAAATCACCGAAATTCATCCCCATATTTCTCAATTCCAAAGATTTGAAACAACAACTTGATTCCTATGTTGTTTATGTAGCTGGTATGAAGGAATGTTACTGTGCAATGCTCTTTGGCCACCGTGAGGAACTACACCATCAAATGCCTTGAGAGAATCGACAATCAACCCTAATAGCTCTTCAGATTGCTCTGGCCATTTTGCAAAATCCATAGATCAGAGTATCATACGCAACAACACCAGAGTTATATCCTTTAGTCAACATTAGACCTTTAAGCACATCAACCTCATCCACAGCAGTTGCAGTCAGTGTACAATAGACATGCTATGATTCAGGCCTCCACTGAAAACTCAAACAAATCCCCAGTTTCGTAGCACGCTACGAAACCACTCAAACAGGTAGCGCTGCGAAACTGCTAAAAAGAATCCTGGCGCTGCGAAACTGCTAAACAGAATTCAGGCGCTGCGAAAACACCCTGACTTTAAGCTAGACTAAAAAATTTTGACAATAGCATTTTCAGTGATAACACTCTGAACCACTGAAACCCTGTCAACACCCAGTTACCAGAACATAGAGCAGACTACAGAACTCTGCAATAACAGTCAGACCCAACTGCAACCCAAAAATTAAGCTTCAAAAGATATACGCTACTTCAATGAAACCAACCCGCGTATACACACGCTTTTACCAAAGACAACCTGCGTACAGATCTAAAAATAATTTCTCATAACTTGCAGCTGTACCAGACATCAGTCATACCCAGAACATAACATTGCGTCAGTATGCAGATCTAAAAATACGCATAATCAACCATATAAAGATAGTTCATTTCAAACAATTTGATCCCGATCTATCCTTAGATCTAGTCTTCCATCAACCGGTGTGATCTCTCCTTAGCTCAGATCAAGCAATGTATCATCAACCCAGAACCTGCATACTAGATCTCTTTCTTCATTAGATATTCAAGACTTTTTCGATGCCATTGCCTAATGATCTTCTTCTCCTTATATAGTCTTAGGCCCTTCTCAATACCACGGTCCAAAACCATAGTAATACAATACCATCAACTTCAAAACTCGAGATCAACACGACTGTCGAGATACCTTGGTCCAAAAACATAGGCTCAAGTACCGAGGACTAACTACCATGGACCAAAGGGAAGCTTCTCGACATGTACGCTCTTTTCTGTTCATGAAACTGCGTGTATACGCGACTTCGTATATAGCGAGACTGCGTATCCGCGACTTAGTATATAGCGTACCAGTGTGTATACGCAACTTGGGCTTAATGAACCTGCGTATATGAAATTTATCTTCATTCTTGTAGTCTGGACTGAGATCTGTCATCAGAGAGTTGCCATCAAGGACAACACCTGTACCGTAGCATCACACCTGTGCCAAAATGCCAACAATTTTATGAAGATATCGTTGAGAAAATCTCTGAGTATATAGATTGGCAAGACAGTGCTTAGGGAAGACCATCTGACCTTCCTCGAATTGAAGAATCACATAAGGATATCATATTTGGTGATTGGAATACAAAATGAATCAGGAAGAGATGGCTATTATTAGAGTCAGAAATCTTGCCTCAAATTTCACCAAATACATCACAGATACCTTATTGCAAGCCAATCTAATTTAGGAATGCTCAAAGGGAACCTTATCATATGTCACAACCTTGAAACAATATCGGCAAGAAAAATCCAAAAAGTAGGTTCAATACATTCAAAGTTTATTGAAAGTGAACCTTGAAGGTTATTGGGATTTTCTGGTGAAGCCTCATAGTCAGTGGCCCGTGCTGAGGTGTCTCTTAAACACAACAATACAACTTCTTCCAACACTTAATGATTCAGTGTTTACGAGACAAATGTGCATGTAGCCGATGCATCCCCCTGAACTGAAGCCACTCATGGACATATACAATCTCAAAGAACAAATGAAGAATCAATCTGGAGCACAGTCATAAGTTCTTGTTGCAACATATCACAAATTTAGTTGTCCTTTATCTTAGCTTAGTTTGTTAAAGCTTTTTTAATACTTTTATTTTAAATTTACTATTTTTGTAATATTAATAAGTTATTTAAACCCCTTTCATGCATTTAGAAAGGGGTCCAGAATTTTGAGAAGAAAACTTTTGAACTTGCACTATTTTTTGATTCAGAGTTATCTAATTACGAAGCCGAGCCTAAAAACTATCTGTTTCATAAGCAGAGTGATAATGCATCGAGTAATATTATATTTGTGATATCGTTATGTATGGTTGATTTAGATAGTGAATCTATTATGTGTTATTTCGTCATATAAATGCTTTGAAAACAATAAGTCATTATCACTATTGATGTGCAGGATTGGATGATTTGTGATTATGTATGAGATAACAAGATCTTTTTGTGTGATTGAGTTTTAATCAACTACATTAATTAACTATTTAATTAGTTTAGTTCATCATATATTGTTTCTTTTCATTAAAGTATTGAATGATCTATATCGTTATTTACTTTGTGAAATAGTTCTTTGAATCACAAGTGAAGATGTACTATCTTGGGAAATAAGTAGAATAAGTTTATTCACTAATTTTACCATTAGCTATAAAATCATTTCATCAGTTTTTCATTCTGTTACCATATTAAATCTTCTTAAAATGGGGAACTGGTCCCTTTATATGCAGTCAGACGCACCAATTTCAACGAAAACAGAGTTGCTTTAAGCTCCCGACTGGGTGGTGTTCCCCAATGTTGAGGCAATCAAGTTTTAGCCTTCAACGTTTCTGGCCCTAGAAGGAGGGCCCACAGCTATGAATGGAAATAAAGTCTAATCCCAAATCAAAAGGTCATAAAAAGAGTCATTCGCCCTCAAAATCTCCCCCGACTTCCAAATCTCACTCAAAATCTCTAACTCCTAGACTAAAAGTTGTAACTAAATCTCCTAGTACATACCCTAAGACAACCAATCAACCTCCTTTACAAGAGTTACATGAAGTTCAGACTTTAATTGAGAAATTAGAGGGAATCTATATTTCTGAGGAAAAGACTCAACATTTTGAGTTATCTGAAGGTAGTGTATCATCATCTTTTCCCACTTCACATATTTTGACTTGTTCTCAAAGTGAGAAATTCAGGATAGCCTCATTTGAGTTTCCCTTACCTTCACACCGAAGTAGAACCCACAAATTGGAAGTTCAATCATCACTAATGATATTTCATCTTCATCTCCACCAAAAACACCATTATTTCACTCCACTTCATTCATTTCTTCCCATCCAACCGATCCATTCATCTCTATTTTTCATTCCCTATCAATAGGTGCTAGTTCAAGCAGTACTAGCACAGGGGCTACTTCTTCCACACAGTCAACCTCTTTTACCACTGCAACTTATTCTTTTCAAATTACCATAATTGTAGGTAGGCAACAAAACCCACTAGCAGCTAGACCATGGACTAGTCCTGGAGCTATTCAGATGGAAACACCTATCCATCACCTACCTAAGCATCCTAAAATATGGTTACAAAAGTTCAATCCTGATGATATACTTCCTGCTGAAGAACATCTCCATAATTTTATGCTCTCCATTAATCTTAATGGAGTAGTAGAAGAAGATGTGGAGTAAGATTATTCCCATATACCATTGAAGGATCTGCAGGTTCATGGTACTTCTCATTACCACCAGCATCTATCACTAGTTGGGATATATTTGAAGAACAATTTTTGACCAATTTTGGTGATGATCGCATAAATGCTACTCTAATAGATGATCTATCCGATATTAAAGAAAACCCCAATGAGAAAATCAAAGATTTCAATTCCAGGTTTAATAAATTGTTAAATAAAATTCCTGATACCTCTAAACATGGAGTTGTTGTTCAAATTGAGTGGTATATTTTTTCTCTTCCTTCTAACATTGCAATTTTTGTAGATAGGGCTAATAAAGCCACTTTAGTTGATAATATGATGAAGTAACAGGGAATATTGAATGAATAACAGAGGTATTACCTGTTAGTACTCAGTCTCAATATGATGACTTAATAGTTTATTTTAAAAATGGTTATGCTCCACTTGAAATGAAGGTTAAGAAAATGAGAGCCTTGAGATTGAGATCCAATCAATATCAACTCATCAACGATGTATTATTTAGAAAAAATTATGATTATGTTTTATTAAGATGTTTGGAAAAAAATAAAGCAGAAAAGGTCTTACAGGAAATGCATGATGAACCAACAAGTAGACAATATAGTGGAGATACAATGACTCACAAAATCTTGCATGTTTGATATTACTAGCCAAATTTATTCAAAGACACCCACATGTATGTAAGAAGATGCAAAATTTGTCAAACTGCTTCAGGTAGATAGAGGAGACATTCCATGCCCTTGCAACCAGTCAACATCGAACAACCTTTTGAGCAATGGAGACTAGATATAATAGGTGATATCATTCCTCATTCTTCCAAACAACATAGGTACATTTTGACTACAACATATTATTTTACGAAATGGGTAGATGCAATAACCCTGAGGCTAGCCAATTCTGAGAGATTAATTTATTATTACCAGGTTTGGTATCCCTCATGCTCTTGTTTTTCATAATGCTTTTATTTTTCTAGAAATGCAATGACTAAATTTTCTTTAAAAAGAGGATTTAAACTTAAGTATTCTGCAAATTGATGAGCCTCATCATTGGGTAATTATATGGGCCTTAATTCACCTCCTAGCTTAGTCAAACCAACTATTCTCACAACTTATTGCATACTTTTGATTATATTTTGCTTATGAGATGAGTTAGATTTGGATATTTTGCTTTGTGGTCTAATGTGCATTTAATGCAGGATTAAAGGATAGAAGCAAGGAATTTTGGCAAAGAACTTGGTCAAAACTCAAATGGGACAAGGGAAAGGAATTATAGGAGGTAAATCCTCCTCATTTACTACCCCTCCATTCAAATATTACTCCATTACCTCGGAGTGCAAACAGCCAAATCATGAGGATTAGAAGGTAGCTTAGAAAGTGAAATACAAAGCACCATTTATCTCAAAGTTTGGGAGCCGAGCCTCCCTAATTTTAAGGAATTTGTTGGAAACTTCAGATGTATAAGTGGAGAGGCCTAGGACCTAAGTATGATTCAGATTTTTGATTGTAAAATTTTGCTCTATTTTTGAGCTGCAAGACTTGTGATAGTTTTTGAGGTAATCCATTGTTTTTATAATAAGAATGAGTTTTGTTTTGAGCCAGCTCTGAGTTAGCTCAAAGGGCTGAAGCTCTTGGGTTAGGGCCCAACCCTAGCAGCCAAGGCTCCTCTTTATTGTACATGTATGCTAGCATAGATTCACAGATTGGTTGTTCATTTGCTTAAGTAACTGCATTTCCATTACAACAGTGTAGATTGGATTGGTTGTATGTTAGTTTGCTTCCATTTGTGCCTTCTTTCAGTTAGTAGGTTAGTAAGGAGAAAAAGGATCACCACAAGGTTGTCAGCAGGTGCCTCAGCCTCACTTCCTCCCTCTGGGACCATGACTTGAGGAAGAGACCCTTCAGTAGCCCCGAAAACACAGATTTCTAGTCCTTGCATGAGATTTGGAGTTTGTTGTCTTGATTCAACATTTGGTTCATTTCGTTGTCATCTTTTTTCCATTACTCTATTTTTGCAATAAGATCTCACTCATGTTCTCATTTCCTTCAGCACTTTCTTCATGCATAATATGGGCAATTGATTCATTCTTTAATAGTTTATGAAGATGTATCTTGTTGCACAGTTCTTGAAAGACACACATGTTTAAGCACTGCAGGTACTTCAGGAGGAGGTCTTGACTTCATCACTGAAAGCCATCTTCCACCTCATCAACCTTAACCAACTCTTGTTCCACCATCACCCTCACTAGTTTTTTTCCCTTTCTCATTGAAATTCCCCTAGACAAATTGAGTGAATCTAGCCATCTCTTCTCTTGGATATTGACTCCTGAGTGTTCCTAGACCTTCTAATGCCCTATCCCACTCATCACACACCTTTTTCCAGCTTCCCAACACCTCCAACACCTCACAACTAGCTCTCGGCTATATCGTGTAGGTTTCCTGTAACTCCTACAAGATCATTTTGTGTAGGTTTCTAGTACATCTTGTAGGTTTTCCTGAAACAACCTGTTTTGAGGCCGAATTGATGGGGAACCTCTAGGAAGTCACAAAAGCCTCCTAGGACCCTTCCACACCATCCAACCACTCCATAAGCCTTTTATCCATCCTCCATCACCTTCCATCCACCTGTCACATCCACAAGAACAATTGGTTTGCATACTTGATTTTGCCAAAAAATACCAGAAAAGGTGAAAACAGATTTAGCTTAGTTTTCTTGCTTACACATTAGTATGGTTTGATGCACTTTACTTCTGTAGCTTAAATAGCAACATTAGGTTAGTGTTTATTTAACAATTCTTCTTAGCATATATGTTTAAATGGTTAATTAGGATATGGTGTGATTTAGCATTACATGCTAGTTTCTTCATTATTGCAGTAGAGTAGCTCTCTTAGAATAGATTTGCTCTTCTTCCATCAAAGAATCAAGCTTCTTCTGACTCTATAGAATTCTGTCTTGGAAGCCTTGGGGTTTCTCGCCGGATGAATAGTGACAATAGGTAGGACCTTCACTTTTACTTGTGCATATAGCACTGTCACCTCCAAATTTGTATGAACCCCGGGTTGATAAGTAAAGTTGGTAGCCTAGGAGTTACAACATCCTTGCTGCAATACTGGTGCTTGTCACTTTTTGGTGCCATTGCTGGGGAGGTGTCTGAGTAGAATGTGATTATTGCTTTCCTTTCATCTACTTCTTGCCTTCAATTTTCTACCATTAGTTTATTTATGCAAAAGTAATCTAGTAGCTTCCTTTCTTTCATCTTTTATTATCTGCTTTCCTTTCCATTCTGCAAGTAGAATTTCAATTCAACATGTAGCTTCTTCATTCTGTCAGTGATTTTTCATTTAGTCAACAATTTCTTTTCTGCAAGGTATGTTCTAGCTTAAGAAAATCTTACAAAAACCAACCCCAAAAAAATTTCCTTTCATGTCGCGTAGGAATAGGGAAAATTTAGGGAAATTCTTGCCAAATATCTCCACTGCTTCCAACAACCAACCTTCTCTCTTCTTCAGTGGCTGTGAACTAGAGGAAATTTTAGGTGAGCAACCTGACATATTTGAAGAACCTATAGGGGAAGAAGAAGAAGAGGAACCCATTCCTACTAAACCAATGGCTAAAAAGTGAAATGACAAAGGGAATAGAGAGAGATTTGAGGGTGCCTTCCCCATTAGGGAAACAAATAGGGACACTAAGTTGAAGAATATAAGGCCCTTTGCCCTACCTCATTTCCACGGTCTGACCACAGAGGACCCAAAAACTTTCCTATTTGAGTTTGTTGTTATATGCCAAACCTATGACTATACAGATGATGAGAAAAAATTAAAAATGTTTCCATCTACCCTCAAGGATGCAGCATTGGGTTGGTTCATGGGTTTACCTGGAGATAGCATCACAACTTGGGCTCAGATGCAACAGGTTTTTAACAACAAATATTAGGACTACAATAGGTCAAAGGATACTAAAGAAGAAATTTTTAGGATGACCATAGGCTAGGATGAATCCTTAGAACACTACGAAGAAATATTCCAGCTCAGTTAGTCCTGCTCAGGGGAGTAAGAGAAGAGCTTCTGGATACCTTACACTTGTCAGCAGGACGATATATCTACCAATAAACCTATGAGGATATCAAGACTGTCTTTAGAAACCATTCTAGGGTAGTGAGGAAAAATGGTAGGGTTAGTCAACCAATGGCGAGTTCATCATTTTCCAACTCATCCATCAAGGGTGACATTGGAAATATGTTGGAAGATTTCAAAAGTGAGATGCTGCAAACCCTTGCCTTGCAATTAGACACCATGAACATCAAAAGGAAGCAAGAGGTAGCATAGAGATCCTTGGTCATCTTTTTCCCTAGATGCACAAGGAGGCATCCTAGGAAAGAATGTCGATTGAATTGTATTGAGATTTGCTCGGTTTGTGAAGAAAACCATTCCACACATAAGTGCCTTTCTTTACCCGGACTCAAAGCAGTATATCAAGAAGCTGAAGGGGTCACTGAGTAGCTTTGCTACATTGTTACACTAAAAAATGTCACCATGGCTATTTACAGTTAGTATGGCTCTATCAACAGTCATGCTATCCTCCTGGGCAAGTCTTATGCCTCTGCTCTCCATGTCAAACTCCAAAAAGAGAGAAAGTCTTTGTAAATGTGTTTATCTCTGGGTACGCAGATTCTCTCGACCTTACCTGCGTATACGCACCTAATGTTCACAAAAACTGCGTACTTGTACGCTCTGTATGTAAAGGGGCAGGTGCGTACCCCTGTAAAGGTCAAAAGGCGCAAGTTTCACTCCAAAAAAGTTACTTGTGGTCATTTCTAGAGGCTTCTAGAAGTATGTTTGACGTGTATGAAGCGCCTCTAGATGGTTCATGTACCCCTACCAAAGAGGAACTTATCCCATCAATAAGGGAGCTATCCCATCCAAAGAGGGGATTATCCCATTGATGGTGGACCTGATTAACTTCCTCTTGAGCACTATAAATACAGGCATTGGGCCAGAAGGAGGAGAGGTTGAAAGCTAAACATTTCTAAGGGTAGATGCTGCTAGAATTAGGACTCCCATTTAGAAGCTTGTGAGGAGAGATTGTCATCTTTGCTTGTTCTATTTTGGAAGTGGGTGAGCTTTGTTAAAGTAAAGGAGAACTCTTGATGGACCCTGGGAGGGACTTGCACAACACCAAGGCTCAGGTTGTACTTGTTCCTTTTGTTTCCTATTAATGCAAATGAGTCCATTCTTCTCAATAACTTGTTATTTATGAGTTGTTTCATGTACTCCTTGGTCTATGTGTTAAATATGTTTTATTTTATGAGATTATCAAGTGCTATTTAATCGTTTGATTGTTAGTGAATGCAGGTTTCGAAGTGAAGGAGGAGCTCATCCGGATCAGCGAGGTTGGACTGCTACAACAGCGTTGGACTACAGGTAAGATCTAAACACTTGATTTCTTATATAGTAAATGCATGTTTAGAGAAGGATTTCTCTTGTTTGTCTTGTTTGTCACTAGAGAGTCTTAGGCTCCTAGGGAGGTTGGTTGTGTCCGCACTATCGACTCTTTCCGCCTGACAAAATGGCGACTCCACTGGGGACTCCATTGATGAGAAAGTTTTTTCCTTTGTATGCAGCTTTGATCTGAGAAATGTCATTTATTTTTTGGTTTTTGGCTCTGTGACTTTGTATTTGGGTGGGTTAGATTGAATTTAGTTTTTCTTGGTTTTTCCAGTAGTACGCACCCTCTGAGTATTGCACAGTGCGTACCTGTACGCACTGTTGCTGTGTGCACAGAGCGGGCCCGCACTTGTCTTAACAGGTTGCCTGTGTACCCTGCTAAAAATTAAGAAATTTCCATTTTTTACATTTTTCCTCTTAGATTTTGCTTTTTCTTAGTTTTTACTGCCCAGATCCATTAGTCTCTTGTCAAAGATCTTCACCTGAACTTGTTTCGATAGCATTGAGTGTTTTAGTGGATTTCATAGAAGTTTAAGCCCTAGGGTTTGATTTTTGAATAAGTCCTGTAGTGACTTTGGCGGTAGAAGTTGTCAAGCCTTAGATCTCTCTGGTTTTGTCAACTTTCTTAGGAGTCGGACCTGTCATAAAGTCTACCTGTGAGAGGAACCTACTTTCGAGTTGTCTCTTTGGCAAATTTCGAAGTTCTTGTTGATTGAGTATTGAATTCCATTTTACAAAAAGAACAAAAAGATTTGAGTTTTGTTTTGACTGGTCTTTTGATTCTGCATTAGCTGGTTCTTGGCTTGATTGTGGTCAAGTAAAACAACCTAGAATCATCCTTGTAGGCTTTTGCCTCGTTAGGTTTTCTTAGAGTAAATTTCTTTTTGATTTGCTTGTGAGTCATTTTTTCATAGATTTTATAGATTTTGAGGTTGATTTTCGTTACAATAGATTTATATGCTTTATTGAATAAGAGAAAATACAAAAACATCTCCTTTGAAAAGTTTTGTTTCAAGTAGCTTTGAGGTATTTTGAAAGAAAAAGAATTTTTCATGCACGTAAGGAGTGGTCATGTTTGTATGCTTGGAAAGATAAAGAGAATTGTTTCTTTGATTGTCTTTACTAAGAAAGTTGTTTTCTATAAAAAATTGCATTTTCCAACTCTCTTAGTTAGGAGTTTCATTTAAAGAGAAAAGTAGCGTAAATCATCTTAGGTGCATCTTTGTAGTGGTTTGAGTCGAGTCTACACACCATTGGTTTCATTTCCGCTACCTTTTGTCTTTAAGAAAAACCATAAAATTAACGCTTAAAGTAAAATCAACTTAGTAACTTTTATTTACTAGGGCTCTGAAACACCAATTAAGATCAGGCTAGTGTCTTGGAGTAGGAGAGTAATTAACTCTCCAAGACAACAAAACCAAACAAGTAGCTTATCTTGTGATAGAATAAATCCAATTGTCTCATTTGTACTCTGGGAAAGCTCCTCTTAAAGGAGAAGCACGAGCTCGTGTCTGAACCAGTGAGGGGATCAATCCTCCCTCGTTGGGAACGACGCCAGACACGCATGTATTACAAACGGTAAACCTCGGATTAACCATTGTCGAGGAGCCAGGGGTCACTTGTCGGTAAACCTTGGATTATTGTCAAGGAACCGGCAAGGGGATTGAGCTTGATACTCTGCCCTTGCGTGCTGTCGGAGTGTAGACTGTTCCCCCAGGTGCATTTGTTGCGGTTGGTAACCTTAGTGACCATTATCTTTAGGATTCTACCGAGGTGACGGTGGAGGGAAGATCCCACTGTACCTGGAGCAGACGTCGGCTAGACTCACTTGGATTTTCCGGGGGGTTCACTTCACTCGAGACGGTTAAAGTGGAGGAACTTGTGCCGGTCTATTCATTAAGCAGGTTTTCGGGGTAACTGTTCCACCCGCCACTTCTGTACTGAATCCGACGATGTTGGGTTTCATCTCCAACTAGCGTTTTTGGTCTGGAAGGCTACTGTTTGTGCTTGGTTTGACGCCCTAGATTCTTTAGGCGTGTGATTCAAATTTGTTTGGTTCTTTAGCGACTTTAGGTGGTTTGATTTGAGATTTTACTTTGTTTTCGTGTGTAGTAGTTAAAAGTTTTTAGCTGTGGCGGAATTACCGAGACAGTCCCGTAGACTTCGGGGCAAGTCACCTGAGATTGTTACCGGAACTGATTTGTTGAGGAAACTCCGTAGATCACGGGGTGGATCTCCTGAAGACGTCCTGGGTCAGTACGAAGGATTGAAGGTCCTTGTAACTCCTCCTAGTGGCAGTAGAGTAGGTTCACCTGAAGAAGGAGAATCTTCCTTGGTAGTCCATCCAGATTACCAAAGTCTAGAGACAGGTTATAATCCCGAAGCTGTTACAGTTTCTGAGCTTGCTGGTAGTTTTTCGTCTACTAGTGATATAGGCGAAGAACCTGAAATATCTGAACCTGTTACTCCGACTTCTAGTGTTCCAGATTCACCAAGAGTAGAACGAGTTATCACCGAAAATCTTCCAATTGGTTTGATTGCTATTAAAGAACTTGCTCCAGAGGAAGAAATAGGCGTCTCTAACCTTGAAGATCAACTTACTATTGAGCTCAGGGAGCGTGAATCTATCTTTTACAGTCCTCCTAGAAGTACTACTTGGTACCTTTCGTTAACCAATTATTTAGACAACTCAGGGATATGTTTTTCTACACCTCGTACTCCTTTTCCACCTGGAGGTATTTATACTTCTGTAAATATGTCTGGTCAGTCGTTCGTGTTTACTCAAACTCCCGAATCTCTCTTACACGGCGGTCCTTCTGTTCCCACCGGGTATCAGTTACTTTCTGGTATCTTTGCGGGGGCATCTCCTCAACCCGTCGATCATGGGTTATTAGCTGGAAACAATGGTAATAAACTGTTGGGTATAGGGGACATTTACATGATGTCAGGTTCAGTTCCCATTTCTCAACCTCAAGGTGGTCAATTACCGCCTGGGGGGCAGCCTCAGTTAACGCCTGGGGGGCAACCTCAAGGTACACAAATTGTGTCTGGGGGGCAGCCTCAAAGTAAGTATGTACCTATGGTGCAATACATGCCTCAAGGTCAACCCCAGCCTCAATATGTACCCCAGGGTCAACCTCAGTATCAATATTTACCTCAAGGGTATCAACCCCAAGGGTATCAACCTCAAGGGTATCAACCTCAAGGTCAAGGTCAACCCCAGTATCAGTATTTACCCCAAGGTTATCAACCTCAAGGTCAATACTCGAGTCAAGGTTATCAACCACCTCAAGGTCAGTCATATGTTCAAGGTATGGGAACTATACCTTTCAGTTATCAATCCTATTCTCAATCCGGTTATGGATCGCAATATTCTCAACCTGTTACGGGTCAATACCCCGGAATGATAGTGTGGGATCCATCACAGGGTCAACAGATGTTGCAGCCAAGTATACAGTTGGTACCTCAAGCTGGACAACCTGTAGTTTTTGGTCCACCCCAGCAACCGCAACCTGTCCAGTCAAATGTTCAAACTTCTGTAACTTTGGTAGTTACTCAGCCGCCAATTGCACCTAGTACTCCATCTCAAACGGCTGCTGCAACTACCGCAACATCTGCCGCACTTACTTCTGGAGTATCGACAGCTCTGGTTTCTACTGTCTCTGCAACCACTCCTCAGACATCTTTACCGTTGTCTGGATCTACGATTCAAACCACGGTCCAGATGCCTATAGGTCAGCCTGGTATAAGTACGGTTGTCACTACTCAACCTCAATTTGTTTATCAACCGTACCAGGGACAGTACCAATATGGGCAAGCTGTCCAACAACCAGTTTACCAGTATCAACCGTATCCTGGGTACACTTATCAACAACCTCAACAACCCCAGTACGGTCCGGTTAATCCTGGTTTTCCAGGAGGATATAATATCCCTAATGCGATTCCTGTTCCTAGTTATCCTGGATATCCTCCTCCTGGGACTGGTCTTGTGACCCAGAGTTTTAGAGATCCTAACCGACAATTACCGTTTATCGCAACTTTGGATTTACCAGACTTGACGCGCCTAACGAATGATCCAATTCAATATCTTCCGTTCTGGCCGCCAATGCCAAATAAGTTGCCCAGTGATATACCCAAGTTCGAAGGTAAGTCTGGAGAGGATCCGTCCAATCATGTGATGACTTACCACCTCTGGTGTGCTTCAAATTCTATCTCAGATGATTCGATCCGCTTACGTCTTTTCCAGCGTACACTCATTGGTCTCGCGGCCAAGTGGTACATTGAGTTACCACGGGCCTCTTTTTACAATTTTAGCCAGTTAGCTACCTCGTTCTTAACTCACTTTCAGTTGCCGGTCAGATACGATAACGACACGGAGTTATTAACTTCACTAAAACAATCGACGTCCACGTATATTTCTGATCACATTCATGAGTGGAGACGTCGAAGAAGGTTAGTGAAAGTTTTTATTCCGGACCAAATCTTAGCTGAATGGTTTGTTAAATCATTATTACCGAAGATTACTGAAGATGTAGCTAAGGCCGGAGTAGTTACTGAGGAGCAAGTCATTGCTCAGGCGCAGTACCTTGACTTAGTTTATACTCAGTCAGGTACGTTACACGAAAAGATCCTAGATCTTCCAAAATCGAATCAAATCGCTGCTGCTCCTTCGGGATCTCATGCCGCTGATGGTATGATTGGTACGGTGAATACAAAGAGCAAGAAGAAATCTTCCAAGAATTCTACTACTCCTATAATCACCTTGCCTGATTCCCCGACAGGAGAGTCTTCTCCTGAACTTTCCGCCGATATTCACGCTGTAGAGTCATCTACGGCCAAATCAAAAAACGGTGGAAAGAAGAAAGGAAAGAAGAAGGCTAAAGCAGACAAGGCTCCGAAGGAGAAAACAGAAAAGTCGGAAACCAATGACGAAAAGCGCAAACCTCGATATCCTTGTCTTATTTGTGAAGAGGATCATTTTACAAGAGATTGCCCTCATCGGGCCGAGGTTGTGAAAATAGTCAAAGGTTCTCCCACTCCTGCTGTGTTAAAAGATCCATTTCCAAAGCAGGAGAGTAAGATGATAGGTTCTTCCTCGACTGCCAGTGAAGAACCCATTTTGATGATGTCTCATGTGAGGATTGCGACTCGGTCGCAAGATTATGGTAGTAAGAATCCTGTTGATGGTAAGGAAGCAGAATCTTCTCATTCTAATCCATCAACCTCAGCTCCTGGTTCCGATCCACTACAGATCGAAAAACCTAACCCGGACTTAGTAATCAAACCGCCCGCCAAGGGTGTACTTCGAAGGTCTGCTTTCAATCCACATGCGAGAGCGGCCCAGAATTACAACATTGTTGAGGACTTAGCTGTTTCACCCTCAGCAATGTCGGCTTTAGAAGTGCTGCAATCATGCCCAGCACAACGAAAATTACTTTTGTCGGCTATCGGAGCTGTTGATGTTCAGGACCCGAACCTGATAATCTTCGATCTAGAAAATAGTACACCGCGCCTTCCCCATCAAATGGCTTTCCAAATTCCAGTGATAGTCAAAAACAGGCCTATTCATCGGACTGTAATTGATGAGGGAGCTTCTACGTGTATTATGTCGATTCAGTGTTGGAGATCGCTTGGTTCTCCTTCGTTGAACCAATCCCCGACCATCCTTAAGGCCTTTGATGGCCGTGGGTTCCGTCCGTTTGGTATTCTACAGGAATTGCCTATAGGGGTAGAAGGTAAAACCGTTAGTCTGGATGTGGAGGTGGTTGATGCCCCTCTAGACTACAACCTTCTTTTGGGTCGAAGTTGGTCATATGCTATGACAGCGGTCGTTTCATCGGTCTTCAGAGTAATAAAGTTTCCACATAACGGCAAGATCGTGACAATTGATCAGCTGACATACTTTTCATCCGACCCAGCCTCTTCAGAGAGTATCCAGCATGTCGGTAAGACGACAATCCCTTATAGGGACGTTGGCGTAGGTTTAGTTAAAGATTCTGGTTTACTGGGAACTTTTCCTTTCCCTCCAATCAACGCAGACCCTTCATTTGCATCAATTCATATGATTACATCAGACACCATTATTTACGACGATCCTTGGATTGTCCCATCTGAATCTGAGATAGACTCATTCGGTGATGCTATGCCTTTGAGTCCATATGAAATTGCTTATGAAGCCGTCATGTCTTTTACCGACTCGCGTTCAACCCAAATCGACCAAATGAATGTGGTCAGTGAAGAATCACTTTTCACATCAACCTCAGAACGGATAGCGTTTCCCGAAGTCGTGTCATCTGACGAGCAACTTCGCGAAATCCTAAGTGTAGACGATCTACCATGGGAAGATCTTCATCATAGATCTTCGTTTTTACCTGAGGATGATGCTTTTGAAAATGATTTTTCATCTATTTTTACCGCTGAATATGTCAAAGACGCTCAGAATCCAACGAAACATTCTGATTCAGAGTTGAATTTAGGGAATATTTCTCGCACTATTCCCATTGACATTTCAGTGAAGCCCGGAATTCAGGAAAACATTCATATAGGTGCCTCATGTAAAGAAGATGAAATCCAAACTTACAAGGCCCTATTCCAAGAATTCCGCGATGTGTTTGCCTGGTCTTACAAGGAAATGCCAGGAATCGACCCTGCCATTGTTGTTCATGAAATAAAAACCTACCTGGACGCTAAACCCGTCCGTCAACGGTTGCGTCAGATTCACCCTCGGAAAGTGGCTGCAATTAAAGCAGAAGTCGAAAAGCTGTTGAAAGCAGGTTTCATTTATCCAATCCCGTTAACGGATTGGGTATCGAATATTGTTCCGGTTAACAAGAAACAAGGAACAATAAGAATCTGTATCGACTATAGGGATATAAATCGAGCTTGTCCAAAAGACAACTATCCAATGCCTTATATCGATCAAATCATTGATGATTGTGCCGGAAGTGAAATGTTTTCCTTTATGGATGGTTTTTCGGGCTATAATCAAATCAATATTCTACCTGCCGATCAACCAAAAACGGCATTCATTTGTCCATGGGGGACATTTGCTTATTGCAAATTACCTTTTGGGCTTAAGAATGCCGGAGCCACTTTTCAACGGGCGATGTCTTACGCATTTCATGACATCAAGCACATTGTGCAACCGTACCTCGATGATTTGCCTGCTCATTCTTTACATCGAGCTGATCACCTTGTCCATTTACGAGCAATCTTTATGAGGTGTAGGCATTATCGTATTCGGTTGAATCCCCACAAGTGTGTATTCTGTATAGGAATGGGTCGATTGCTGGGATTTGTTGTTTCAAAAGCCGGCATTCGCGTCGATCCCTCGAAGGTCGAAGCTATCATCAAATTGCCTCCTCCTTCGAGTTTGCGCCAACTCCAAAGTTTGCAAGGGAAAGCAAACTTTTTACGCCGATTCATTCCAAATTACGCCGAGGTCACTAAAGGTTTTACACGGTTGTTGAAACAGAATGCTCAATTCTTGTGGGACGAGATTGCCCAACAATCTTTTGATGCACTTAATCACGCGTTGACCCATGCACCGTTGTTGCATCCTCCCAACTACAACCAGGACTACTTCTTATACCTCGCAGCTTCGCATTCCACTATTGGAATGGTGTTAGTTCAAGAAGATGAATTCGGAGCAGAACATGTGATATATTATCTTAGTAGGACATTAAACCCCACTGAGCTAAAATATTCGCATGTGGAGAAATTGGCCCTGGCAGCCGTTCAAGCTGTCCAGCGTTTTCGTCACTACATTCTTCTCCATAAAACTACAGTTATTTCGGATTGCAACCCTATGATTTATATTTTGACAAAACAACTGCTAGGGGGCAAGTACTCTAAATGGATCGTTATCCTGCAAGAGTTCGACTTGGAGTTTGAGAAGTCCAAGTCTAAGAAATCCTTAGTTTTTTCGGAATTGATGTGTGATTTCCCGCGTGCTGACACAGAAACTGTGGCAGAGGAGTCCATTGCGGACGAATCTTTGTTTCTTATCAGTACTTTAGATCCGTGGTACGGGGATATAATCATCTATCTCCAAACCCAAACCTTTCAGCCTGAAGCTTCAAAGTCGGAACGTCGAAAAATTCGGTTTCAATCCCAGCAATACAAAATTATTGGAGATACACTTTATCGCTGGGGTCAGACTTGGTTTTTCGACGTTGTTTAACTCACGAAGAGGCTGAGAGGGTTTTGAATGATTGTCACTCTGGAGCATGTGGCGGTCATATGTCTGGGTATGCCACAGCTCAGAAGGTGTTGCGCGCTGGCTATTTCTGGCCGTCCATGTTTAAAGATTGTATCATTGCGGTCCGAAAGTGCCACAACTGTCAAGTGTTTGATCGCAAGATGCGTGCACCACCTGCTCCTCTCCATCCTATAATTGCCGTTGGTCCTTTCGCCAAATGGGGTATCGATTTTATTACTTGTAACCCTCACTCGGCCGGGGGGCATGCGTATATCATCCTCGCGGTTGATTATTTTACTAAATGGGCCGAGGCGATGCCTACATTCGACGCAAGCGGCAAAATAGCTGCAGTTTTCGTATTCAATCACATTATAACTAGGTTTGGTGTCCCGCAAGCAATCATCACTGACCATGGGAGCCATTTTCGAAACATCATGATGACTGAGCTTACAAGCCAGCTTGGTTTGCGCCACGATAGCTCTACTCCTTATTATCCGCAAGCCAACGGTTTGGTTGAGTCTATCAACAAATTTCTGGTTATCATGATCCGACGAATCATTGGTATTCATCGGTCGAATTGGCACAACATGTTATTTTCAGCGCTATGGGCATACCGAACCTCAGTGAAAACTTCAACAGGGTTCACTCCTTTCCAGCTAGTTTATGGCTTGGAAGCTGTGTTATCCATTGAATGCGAAATCCCATCACTTCAAATGGCTGTCGAATTACTCCTAGCTACTTCCGAAGAGGAGAAACGTTTATTATACTTAGCTCAGTTAGATGAGACTCGACGTGACGCTGCATTGGCAATCGAGACTCACGCGAAGCGAATGAAAGCTCAGTATGATAGAAATGTGACCCCTCGAAGTTTTTCGGAGGGAGACCTAGTGCTATTATATGATCAAGCCAACGATAAGCTAGGTGCTGGGAAATTCGTTCCTATGTGGCATGGACCCTACATTGTAAATTGAAAGCTAGCAAAAGGGGCCTATGAGTTGGTAGATTTTGATGGGGACTCTTTGGGTAAACCCAGAAATGGACTTTACCTAAAGAGGTATTATGCTTAAATGGTGGGTATGGAGAATTTTTAGTTAGGTTAGGTTTTCTTTCTAGCTAGTATGTTTGTTAGTTTAGATAGTGTGCTTAGTTTATAAAGTGTGTTTTTCATCGTTATTCTGGCTTATCTTGGTTTTACTCTTGATATTGCAGATGTCGACGCCTCTCCAAACATACATTGGATTTGCCGATGGTGCTTGTCGTAGTACACGGAATATCTCTTCCGCAGCTTGGGTTATCTATTCGCCCTCTGATGAGTTAGTTTCTATGCATGGGGTGAGCCTCGGTCAAACGACGAACAACATTGCAGAATACAGTGCAGTGGTTGAATTATTGTCTGAATCTATTTCATTTGGAATTCGACGTTTGATAGTGAGGTTAGATTCTGAACTCGTTGTATTACAGCTTAATAGAGTATATGCCATTAGAAATCCTGTGTTATTAAGGTTGTTTTTGAGAGTGCGCCTCTTGGAACGTGAATTTGATTACATTGAATATCAGCATATTCCAAGGTCTTTGAATACATTAGCAGATGCAATTGCTTCTCGAATGTTGGACAGACATTTACGATAATCATGCAAGTAAATTTAAAAACATTTCATCACATATGTTAAACAAAATGAGCCGGTAATAATGATATATATATAGATAGGAGTGTGTCAAAAAATATACATCGTCTTCGATCATAGGTTTAAAACACCTTATGATCGGCAAAATGATAAGTACAAAAAAGTCAAAATGTCACATGTGACTACAAAAGGTGACCATCCAGTCACTGGTGATGCTCCCTGTAAGACACCACTGCACGGGCTACCCTACATAGAAATCTCCTAAAAGGCCCCGGGACTGCGACTACGTAACGCTGCAGTCTGATAGGAATATCATCTATGGTCGTCTCCGGTATGTCTACCGTCAGACGCTCTAGATCCTGCTCCAACTCAGCTAGCGTGTCTGCGGCCGCATCTTGTGGGGCCGGTGCCGGTACAGCTGGATGTCTCCTCTCAAAAGCCCGGAGATTGGCTGGACGCCGTGGGCCTACATCTGCATTTTGAACATTTTTACTGTCAGTTTGAGACGATATATATAAAAAACAAAAAAAATAGATAATTTAAAAACTCGTGAAAAATGAAATACCTCTGTCGTCCCACTGTTCTCCCTGTGGAAGAACCATGTCCGGATCATTCCGAAAATCCATTCCGGCATAAGGAAAGTCCTGAATAGCAAAGACCTGGCCCTCTAGCCAGTGAAAGTAACCATCAGGAAATCGAACCACTGTCGTGCCCTCATCAGGATGCCGGGCCATCACTGTAACCCATCTCGTCAACTTAGGCTCCCGAGGAGCCCCAACTAGAACAGTAAGCTGCTGAGGGATCAACATAGGAACTCTCTCTAGGGCAAAGCTCACAACCAAAGGCCCATACCCAAAGGTCTTTAGTTTCCTGGTCTTTACCTTAGTTAGTTGGGCCTTCATGTTAACCAACACAGCTTCGCACCAGTTGAAAATGGTGCCTTGGTAGCAATCTATCGCTATCCGCATATGGGACCCGGTGGCAATGTGCAAGGCGGCTGCGCCGCAGAGTCTGGTAACTGTAAAGGCAATTACCATAAGTTCAGGCAGGGATATATATTTGATTTCTATCCCTTTCTCATGGTTCTGATTGTTGCACCACTCTAGCCGGAGGCTAGCAAGGGATTGGCCACCCGGCCTAGTCCCGGAGAGAGTCAGTTGCTCGCCCCTGTTGGGCAAACTAGTGAGAAAATATATATCAGAGGGCTCTATCTCGAGCTGGTGCTCTCCGATGTAAAAGCATTGTTCCTGGATGTTCCACCTTTCAACCAGCCACTCTAAGAATGGCACCTGTGCCCTCATGCCAGCTATGGCCCAGTATTTGTATAGTCCGCATGCCTTCAAAGCATCAATGGAGGGTTGATGATTGATTGCGGCTAAATCAACGTCCTCGTGCTCTCTTTCTTGCCAATCAAGCATGATGTGCTCTCTACACATCATAAAACATCAGTTAGGATCCATAAAATTTAAAAATTTTGGTCTATTTTGGAGGTATGAGGGTTTCAATTTGCGTTTTGCGGGGTACGCACCCCGGCCTTTAGGAACAGAGCGTCTGGACGCAGCTGCCCTTAAGGCCGGGTGCGTACACCCCGTAATTTTCCCATTGAGAAAATATCGGGGTACGCAGGTCAGCAGTGCATGACCTGCGTACCCCGAAGTGCGCATCTTGAAACCCCAAGACCCCCAAAAAATCAAATAAAAGCTTAAAAATGAATTCTAAACAGATGGAAATCAAGAGAGGGGTGTTGTAGAATACCTGGTGAAACGGCGTTCGATTCTGACGGTCGGATTCTCCGCAATCTCCACGGGAAGTTTCTTGCCAAAAGCCCTTTTCTCAACCTCAACAGTAAAATGGTAAAAATGACATGGTAAGAAGTCTTTTTATAGGTTTTTTGGATAAATAAATGCTAAATTTGTTTATTTTTCACCATGAAAGGATATTTTTGATGTATTTTTGCCCATCTTAAACAGGTATGAGTAATGTGTTGTTTCTGTGTAGGACAAAGGGACTTTAGGGTAAATTATCATTTTTCACGTCAGAGTCATCTTTTAAGCTCTTTTCTGACTCCTAAAACATGAAAAGATTGCCGAGTGTTTCTCTTACACTCGTTAAAACGGAATTAAAAGACGGTCCCCTTATAGCTCTTTTCTGACCGTAAAATCAGGAAAAGATTGCCGGGTTTTTGTCGTTTCAAACTCGATACGGAAATAAAACGACGTGTCCTTGATCGCTTTTTACTTTTCAGGTCAGAGACACTAATCATGAAAGTACTCCTTGGTCGCAAGATCAAGCGGTTCTCCCAGGTATTATTTTATACTTTTTTCGGGCTTGGGGGATACAAATTTACGAAAAAGTTCAACCTGGAGTCTTCTTAAGTTTTTGAGACTCTCTAAAATTGAAAAACGCCGAGTTTCTCCTGTACTGGGCTCGTTAAAATTTCACAGTAAAGGACCTGTTCAATTACAAACAGGAACGAACCACTCCTTCCTAGGGTTCGAATCAAAACTAGATTGGACTCATCTGAAGGATGAGCTTATAATCAAGCATATGTTATCCTCCTCAAGCTTGTTAAAAAATAAAGAGGTACTTGCCAGAAATGGTGGGGGAAAAGAGAGAAGAATGAGCCTATTTGTTATCCTTTGTCTCAGAAGAAACCTTATTACCACTCTTGAACACGACACTTTTCATTCACCTGGGTTGGGAAATCCTTTACCTCACAGTTGATCAAACCACATTGAAAGCCTTCAGCCGGGTTCCGGGGATTAACTTTGAGTCATTCGTCACCAAACCATCTGTTGTGTCGTTATGTGTTCAAGAGGTCTACAAGCAAAACTTTCATCTGCAAAATACTTGTCATCCATTTGACCATCCCTGAGTCAGTCCTTACAGCGACATTTCTTCAACTTGAACAATGATTTCGTGTTGTGGGCTTGCCTGCAACGGGTCGCTTTCTATCGACATCAGCACATTATCTAGAGAGATGACTTAGAAATCGTCAGTACCTTGAAGTCTGCATGCATCAATGGCAGGTTTCTCGCCTTTGACGTCAGTTTACATCATTGACTTTCGATCGAAGGATTCCGCGAAATGTTCGACATCAACTCATTCATTCACATCTCATGGATTGTACTAGGTACTTTGAGAACCATTGACATTACTGGTGGTCTCTCTCACACTTGTTAACAGTTTACATCATCGACTGGTAATCAAGTGGTTTCTACCATGTTCGACATCAACTCATTTATTCGCATGGCTAGAATCGTACCAATTCGGGAAGTAGAAATGAAGA
Organism: Pinus tabuliformis; assembly: GCA_031772625.1. NCBI lineage: Eukaryota > Viridiplantae > Streptophyta > Pinopsida > Pinales > Pinaceae > Pinus > Pinus tabuliformis. Next base: position 1,159,032,444 of record CM062807.1, on the reverse strand, counting down.
CCCTGGATCTAGTTTCCACCATCCAGGCTGCGAGGAGTTTTGTATTCATTATCTAAGTAGACTAATCATAAACAGATGGTTGTGCCCATAGTGTGTCTACAAAAGTCTATGATTATGATGTACTGCAAGATCATTCCTGTATCAGAGTAGTTAGTCTGTTAGTTAAAGTTTTGATCTGAGTATGGGAATGCCTACCTCAGCGATGATATAATCTTATACATGTATTTTGTGTTGAAAATTGCAGGTTCTGACCGGGCTCTCCATGAGATAATCCTTGAAATGATAAAGCGCTTCACCCTTCCTAGATAATACAAAACCCTAATCTACTACAGGCTTCGCACTTTAGGGGGCAATCTGTTACACTAAAAAATGTCACCATGGCTATTTACAGTTAGTATGGCTCTATCAACAGTCATGCTATCCTCCTGGGCAAGTCTTATGCCTCTGCTCTCCATGTCAAACTCCAAAAAGAGAGAAAGTCTTTGTAAATGTGTTTATCTCTGGGTACGCAGATTCTCTTGGCCTTACCTGTGTATACGCACCTAATGTTCACAAAAAATGCGTACTTGTACGCTCTGTATGTAAAGGGGCAGGTGCGTACCCCTGTAAAGGTCAAAAGGCGCAAGTTTCACTCCAAAAAAGTTACTTGTGGTCATTTCTAGAGGCTTCTAGAAGTATGTTTGACATGTATGAAGCGCCTCCAGATGGTTCATGTACCCCTACCAAAGAGGAACTTATCCCATCAATAAGGGAGCTATCCCATCCAAAGAGGGGATTATCCCATTGATGGTGGACCTGATTAACTTCCTCTTGAGCACTATAAATACAGGCATTGGGCCAGAAGGAGGAGAGGTTGAAAGCTAAACATTTCTAAGGGTAGATGCTGCTGGAATTAGGACTCCCATTTAGAAGCTTGTGAGGAGAGATTGTCATCTTTGCTTGTTCTATTTTGGAAGTGGGTGAGCTTTGTTAAAGTAAAGGAGAACTCTTGATGGACCCTGGGAGGGACTTGCACAACACCAAGGCTCAGGTTGTAATTGTTCCTTTTGTTTCCTATTAATGCAAATGAGTCCATTCTTCTCAATAACTTGTTATTTATGAGTTGTTTCATGTACTCCTTGGTCTATGTGTTAAATATGTTTTATTTTATGAGATTATCAAGTGCTATTTAATTGTTTGATTGTTAGTGAATGCAGGTTTCGAAGTGAAGGAGGAGCTCATCCGGATCAGCGAGGCTGGACTGCTACAACAGCGTTGGACTACAGGTAAGATCTAAACACTTGATTTCTTATATAGTAAATGCATGTTTAGAGAAGGATTTCTCTTGTTTGTCTTGTTTGTCACTAGAGAGTCTTAGGCTCCTAGGGAGGTTGGTTGTGTCCGCACTATCGACTCTTTCCTCCTGACATACATCAACCAAAGGAGACCTCCTGGGTCTAGACCATACCAGTAGGGAATGCAAGGGTCATCCCATGCATATTACAACCCCAACCAAACCACAACTACACCTGCATGGGGACCCCCTGCTCATCCTTCCTAGTCTACACCCCTTCCTTGGTCCTATGCAACTTAGTATCATTCCTAGCCAACCAGCCAGTCATTTCAACCTTATGCTCCACCACAACCTCAGTGGAATACACCACTGAAAGGGTGGAGGCCCCAATACAATAATGCTCCAGCCCTATTGCCTCCACCACCTACCCAACCCCAATTCCTACACTCTGCTCCACCCAAGCAACCCTAGATGCTTTCCTAGTCAAATTCAAACCCGAGAAATAGCTAGGCTCAACAAGTACACAATGGAGAGACATCATATCCAGCTTATGTTGTAGAAATCTAGGAGATCAACCTAAGATATGGGAGAATTCTCCTAGATAACCAACCTCCCCCTCAACTTAGGGAGGTTGAGGAAGAAAGAGAGGAAAGCAAGCTTAAAGTAAATCCACCCTTTCTTGAGAGATTAACCCAACCACTCCAGCCTACCCCAAAAGAAACTGAACTTCTGGGAGAATTGAAAAATCTATGTGTAAAGATCCCCCTTCTCCAGGCAATAAAAGATGTTCCCATTTACAATAAGTTGATTAAGGAGAAATGCTTCAAGCATACATGAAGAAGAAAAAGGAATTACCCTACCAGTAATGTCATTGGGTAGCTATCCGACTTAATGCTGGCGCAGGTAATATGTTCGAAATATTTGGACCCTGGAAGCCTTGTAGTAGATGTGCACATCAATAGAACCATCGTCTCACACACTCTGTTCGATCTTGGAGCTGCCATTAATGTGATGACCAAGGATACCATGCTCAAGCTCAACCTTCAAGGGTCATTGAGGAAGACCACAACAGTTCTACAACTTGCATACTGTTCCATAGTCACCCCTGAGGGAATCGTGGAGGATGTGATGGTCTCCATTGACTTTTGGGAGTACCCTATAAATTTTCTAGTTCTCTAGCCTAAGGCTAAACTTACTGGTTATCCTCTCATCCTTGGGAGGCCATGGTTGGCCACAACCGATGCATACATTAGCTGCAGAGTTGGGAATATGACCATCAAGAATGGGAATATGTCCAAACAATTAGTCCTATACCCTCCTACTCAACCATCTCTAGAGCATGATTTACCTTTATGGTTGGAGCAAGAGGAATAAGATGAGGTTTATTCCACCCAACTTTATGCTTTGGAAGCAACCATAGGAGGAGGACTTCAAGATGAGGATGACTTAATTGAACACCTGCTCCAAAGTCCAACTCCTGGTTCATTACCATTAGAAGAAGAAGTAAGGGAAACCTAGAATTTTCATCCAATTGACTTATGCTTGACCGATTCCAACCCACTCCATGTCAAAACCATAGAATTCAGCCCAGAGAAAACCTTGAAAATTAATCCATCTATTTCTGCTCTCAAAGAGGAAAAGCTATGCAACATGTTAAAAGAAAACCTAGAAGCCTTCACTTGGAGTTACAAAGAAATGAAGGGAATACACCCCTCAGTGTGTACTCACCACATATACATCAAAGAAGGTTGCAAGCCAGTCCGACAACCACAAAGGAGGATGAATCCAACTCTTAAAGATATAGTCAAAGAAGAACTACAAAAACTGCTAGATGCAGGATTCATTTACCCTATCTTCGACAGTGAGTGGGTCTCTCCTTTAGTGTTAGTTCCCAAGAAAAATGGTAAGTGGAGGATTTGTGTCAATTACAGGGAGTTGAACAAAGCCACAAAGAAGGATCATTTTCCCCTACCCTTCATTGACCAGGTGCTAGATGGTTTGGTAGGTAAAAAGTTGTTTTCTTTCCTAGATGGATTTAGTGGGTACAACCAGATCCAAACCTTCCCAAAAGACAAAGATAAGACTACATTCACCTGTCCTTGGGGTACTTTTGCCTACAGGGTCCTTCCTTTTGGCCTATGCAATGCTCTTGCCACTTTCCAGAGATCAGTCTTTAGTATTTTCGCTGAATTAGTACATGATCCAGTGGAAATTTATATGGATGATTTTACACCTTATGGCTATGATTTTCAAGAAGCCCTGACTAACCTAGGCAAAGTATTTCACAATTGCATTGAAATGAACCTATCTCTAAGTCCAGAAAAATTTGAATTCTTAATGACTGAAGGGACCGTGCTAGGTCATTCAATATCTCAGCAAGGACTGCAGGTGGACCAAAATAAGATAGCAAGCATCCAAAGGTTCCCACCTTCGTAAAAGCAGAGAGATGTCAGGAGTTTCTTGGGGTTAGTTGGATACTATGGAAGGTTCATAAAGGATTTCAGCAAGTTGGCCTCTCCTTTATTTGGGTTGTTGGGCAAAGATTCTGAGCTTATATAGTCAAAAAGTTTTCAAGAGGCCTTAGACATTCTAAAGGGTAAGTTAACCACTGCACCAATTCTCTGAGGCCCAAACTAGGTCCTCCCTTTTCATATTCATGTTGATGCCTCACACAAAGCCAAAGGAGCAGCCTTAGGTCAGGTAGAGGAGAAATTTCACTATGCCATCTATTTTATCAATAAGAACTTGTCAAAGGCTGAGCTAAATTATACAATGATCGAAAAGGAACTCTTGGTTGTTGTGCATTCATTAAACAAATTTAGGCATTACATTACAGGCTATCAAACATTTGTGCATACTAACCATGCTGCAATCAAATATTTAATGAACAAACCAGAAGTGAATGCTTGAATTATAAGGTGGTTTCTTTTATTACAATAGTTTGATCTAATCATTGTTGATAAGCTCGGTAAAGAAAATGTTGTTGCAGGCTTTTTAGCCAGGGTGAATCTGCCTATAGGTGAAGAAGGAATGGTGGATGACCAGTTACCAGACGAGCACTTGTTTTCTATTTCAGTTCTTTCTACATGGTTTGCTGATATAACAAACTATTTGGTATCTTCATAGTTCCCACCAAACTTGCCCTCCAAAGAAAAGAGCAAGATAGTCAGGAAAAGCGCCCCCTTCACCTGGATTGGGGGAATTCTTTTCAAACTTGACCCAGATCAAATCTTGAGAAGGTGTGTAAGGGAAGATGAAGTTTTTTACATCCTTCTGACATGTCATGATGGGCCTTGTGGAGGTCACTTTGCAGCCAAGAGAACAACATTCAAAGTGTTACAAGTAGGCTATTATTAGCCCACTCTTCATTAGGATGTGAAAAAGTACACTAATTAGTGTGATCGGTGCCAGAGGATGGGAAAGCCTACTCCAAGAAATGAAATGCCCCTACAAACTCAAGTGACTTTCGAGCCATTTGACAAGTGGGGCATGGAATTCATTGTGTCTATCAACCCTCCTTCAAAGAAAAAATAGTACATTATTGTGTGCACTAATTATTTGACTAAGTGGGTTGAAACCAAGGCAATTAAGGCAACAACAGAAGAGAAGGTGGCTAAGTTCCTAAGGGAGAATGTATTATACAAATTTGAGTACCCTAGAGAGCTCAGCTATCATACCAATTCAAGTAGATAGAGGAGACTTTCCATGCCCTTGCAACCAGTCAACATCGAACAACCTTTTGAGTAATGGAGACTGGATATAATAGGTGAGATCTTTGCTCATTCTTCCAAACAACATAGGTACATTTTTACTGCAACAGATTATTTTACGAAATGGTAGACACGATAACCCTGAGGCTAGCCAATTCTAAGAAAATCATTGAATTCATTGATCAATTTATTATTACTAGGTTTGGTATCCCTTGTGCTCTTGTTTTTCATAATGCTTCTTATTTTTCTGGAAATGCAATGACTAAATTTTCTTTAAAAAGAGGATTTAAACTTAAGTATTCTACAAATTGATGAGCCTCATCGTTGGGTAATTATATGGGCCTTAATTCACCTCCTAGCTTAGTCAAACCAACTATTCTCACAACTTATTGCATACTTTTGATTATATTTTCTTTATGAGATGAGTTAGAGTTGGATATTTTGCTTTGTAGTCTAATGTGCATTTAATGCAGGATTAAAGGATAGAAGCAAGGAATTTTGGCAAAGACCTTGGTCAAAACTCGAATGGGACAAGGGAGAGGAATTATAGGACGTAAATCCTCCTCATTTACTACTCGTCCATTCGAATATTCCTCCATCAGCTCGGAGTGCAAACAAACAAATCATGAGGACTAGAAGGAAGTCGAGCAAGTGAAAGAAAAAGCACCAGTTATCTCGAAGTTTGGGAGTCGAGCCTCCATACTTTTAAGGATGTCGTTGGAGACTTTAGATGTATAAGTAGAGAGGCCTAGGACCTTAGTAGGATTCAGATTTTTGATTGTAAAACTCTACTCTATTTTAGAGTTGCAAGACGTGTGATAGCTTTTGATGTAATCCATTATTTTGATAATAAAAATTAGTTTTGTTTTGAGCCAACACTGAGTTAGCTCAGAGGGCTGAAGCTCTTGGGTTAGGGCCCAACCCTAGCAGCCAAGGATCCTATTTATTGTACATGTATGTTAGCATAGATTCATAGTTTAATTGCTCATTTTCTTAAGTAACTGCATTTCCATTACAACAATGTAGATTAGATTGGTTGTATGTTAGTTTTCTTCCATTTGTGTCTTCTTTCAGTTAGCAGGTTAGCAAGGAGAAAAAGGATCACCACAAGGTTGTCAGTAGGTGCCTTGACCTCACTTCCTCCCTCTGGGACAATGACTTGAGGAAGAGACCCTTCAGCAGCCCTACAAACACATATTTCTAGTTCTTGCATGAGCTTTGGAGTTTGTTGCCTTGATTTAGCATTTGGTTCATTTCATTGTCATGTTTTTTCCATGACTCTATTTTTTCAATAAGATCTCACTCATGTTCTCATTTCTTTCTTCATGCATAATATGGGCAATTGATTCATGCTTTTCTAGTTTATGAAGATGTATCTTGTTGCATAGTTCTTGAAAGACACACATGTTTAAGCACTACAGGTACTTTAGGAGGAGATCTAGACTTCATCATCAACATCCATCTTCCACCTCATCAACCTTAACCATATCTTGTTCCACCATCACCCTCACTAGTTTTTTTGTCCTTTTTCATTGAAATTCCCCTAGACACATTTAGTGAATCTAGCCATCTCTTCTCTTGGATATTGACTCCTGAGTGTTCCTAGACCTTCTAACACCCTATCCCACTCATCACACACCTTTTTCTAGCTTCCCAACACCTCCAACACCTCACAATTAGCTCTCAGCTGTATCCTGTAGGTTTCATGTAATTCCTACAGGATCATCATGTAGGTTTCTAGTACATCCTGTAGGTTTTCCTTAAACAATCCCTTTTGAGACCAAATTGATGGGGAACCTCTAGGAAGTCACAAAATCCTCCTAGGACCCTTCCACACCATCCAACCACTCCATAAACCTTTTATGCATCCTCCATCACCTTCCATCCACCTATCACATCCACAAGAACAATTAGTTTGCATACTTGATTTTTCCAAAAAACGCGAAGAAGGTGAAAACAGATTTAGCTTAGTTTTCTTGCTTAGACATTAGTATGGTTTGATGCTCTTTAATTTTGTAGCTTAAATAACAGCATTAGGTTAGTGTTGATTTAGCAATTCTACTTAGCATAGCTGTTTAAATGGTTAATTAGGATATGGTGTGATTTAGAATTACATGCTGGTCTCTTCATTACCGCACTAGAGTCACTCTCTTAGAATAGATTTTCTCTTCTTCCATCAAAGAATCAAGCTTCTTCTGACTATATAGAATTCTGGATTGGAACCCCTGGGGTCTCTCGCCGGATGAACAATGATAACAGGCAGGACCTTCACTTTTACTGTGCATATAGCACTATCACCTCAAATTTTGTATGAACCCTGGGTTGATAAGTAAAGCTGGTAGCCCAGGATTTGCAGCATCCTTGCTGCAATACTAGTGCTCATCACAAATTATTACCCTCAGGGAAATGGATTAGAAGAATCCACTAATAGAAATCTTATAAGTATAATCAAATGAACTATCAACCAAAATCAAAAGAACTAGCACATATCTTTAATATTTTCCTTATGAATTGATATAGTAACAGAGAAAACCTCAACAGGTACTTCTCATTTTCATTTGGTATCCGAGAAAGAATCTATTCTACCTCCAAATCTAGCTACCCTTTCATCAGCACTGGTTCAATTTATTGAAGAACAACCTTTTTTTGCTTTGCAATTATGGATTTCTCAATTCCTAAAGCTAGAAGAAGAAAGAAATAAAGCTAAGCTAGTACATGATCACCATCAACAATTGGTCAAAGCTTCATTTGATGTCAATTCAGTAAAAGTTAAAATTTTTGAAATCGAAGACTTAGTTTTGAAATAGGATAAAGTGCACGAGGACAAAGGAAAACATACAAAATTTCAAAAACTCTGGGTTGGTCCCTTTCAAATTTTTGAGAAAATAAGTCCATTAAACTTCATTTTGTAAGATTTACAAGGTGTTGAAGCCTCAAAAATCACTACAACAACATGGGGGAAAACCACCCGGCTGGGAATTGAATACCGTCCCTTCTCCATTTGGATTAGTGGCTCCGACTACATATAATGGAACTAGTTTCCCAATCAAAATGTGATAGGATAGATAGGGTGTTTGATTGATAAAACTAAGTGATAGATGGGGTGGTTTTCAATTTAAAACACATGTATATATATAACCTATTTATGTATATTACCCAATAATTTAAACTTATATTTGCATGATCTAAAACGATGATACTTAGTATTTGATAATAAACATTAAGCAAATACTAACATAAATGAAAAACCTTTGAAGTAATTATTTTGATTAAATAGTTAATCAAAATAATTTATAAAGCATATATCGCATCAAATATCATTTGACCAATTGCTCATCAATGTATTAAAAATAAAAGTCCTAGTATGTTCAAAAGTGAAAGGATAGAACATTTTATGGGAAAAGATACATATGATAAACAATATATAGAAATAGTTGTTAATTCATTAACAAATAAATACACAAAGATAAAAGTACTTGATGCATATCAGTCTGCTCATAAAATAAGTAGCTCCAGTCCAGTCTGTCTTATTAAGAGGGTTTGCAAAAGTACAAAAGTGCAAGCTAGTATAGAGTTTCTTTATAAAATTCCCAACCCTTTCTTAAAAGACATGAAATGGTTTTTATAATAAAATATAATTACAAAAGTAGGCAATGCCTGAAGTTATCAAGACGTTTAAACAACCCTCCTAGAAATAAGTGACATAATTACATAAAAGATAAATTATGTAAATCACTAATTGTAGCATGTAGTAGCATCTACTCTTTCATTTGTTGCTTGAGATGATAAATATCCAACATAGGCTTGATTTCAGGAGGCTGTTTCATCCTTGTACGCATTTGGTTGGTATACACTTCATTCGAGAGGGAAGGCAATATCTTCATGGCTGAGTCAACAAGACAACGTAGCACTAACTACTAACCGTTTGGTTTTACCTGATACCTCCAATACACTTCCCAGTCCAGTTTTGTAAGCTGTTTGATCTCTTCTTCTTTTGTTGTAGAATTCTCCTGCCATTTTTCTTCTAAGTCTTTGATACTAGGAAGATCTCCAGGTGGGCATTCTTGTATCATGTTGGCATTATGTAAATTGTCATTGATGGTCTCAATGATCTTTCTTGCAGCATCGATTGCTCTTGAGATTGCCCTTTCTACCTGTTTCAGTTGTATATCCCATTCAATGAAAATGATATCTTTGTGAGTCTCTTCTATCCTAGATAGATCTGCTATCCTTCCTTCTCACGTATCCTGCCATGTAATGTATCCTGAGATTTTGTCATCAATCTTGTTGAAAGTGACCCTCATACCAGATGCTTGATTCCTCAGTGAATCACTTTACTTGAACGTAGGACTGATGACTGATAGCCTCTGACAAAATGTTTCTTGTTGCATGGAAAACAAAGAATTCAGTTCAAGTGCTTCTTTGACAAACTCCTCGAATTTAGGAATATCTTTTAATTGTTCTACAGAAAATTGCAACTGTTGTATTTGAGCATATTTGGCACTTGTCTCTACTTGAAACTAGAGCTTTAACTGATCAAAGCTCTATTGCAGTTGTTCCATTTGCACCTTCATCTGATGGTATATATTCCTCTTTTCTTCAGCCAATTGTCGTTCTAACTGCTGGATTCTCTCATCTTTATCATTTATCAATTGTTTGACCTCTACTCCCTTATCAATAGTAGCAGATGCATAAGCACTTGCAAATTGTGATAGTTTGGTCAGGTCGTCTGAAGGATCCATAGGAGTATCCTTCCAAACAACATCCAATGGCTCATTGTCAGGACTTATCACCGAGGTCTAATCTATTTTCATTTTCTTCCTTTATCACTTTACTACAACCCGATGTTTTGGACTGTAAAAGAAATCGATAGGAGGAATATCCTCTATTCTGAGAACAATTTCGGTTGAGGGGAAGGTTGGGATGATTTCAATTTGTTTTGTGACAACAGTCTTGTTAGTAGCTATGTTAGTAAGTGAGCTTTGTCCAGTATTCTAGGGTGTGTTGAGTATGTTTTGTTTTTCAACATTCCCCTCCCCTTGTTGTCCTTTGTGTTGTTAGTTAAAATGTTTCCATGCCTCATCTAGTTGTTTTTATAAGGGGTTCTCCTTTGTGTGTTCTTTAGTGGAAATAAATTCCACTTCCTTCTTTGTTGAGGAATTTTCAATGTCCTTTATAGGACTCTTATTGGGGATTTTCTGCGAACTTTTTTGTGAGTCATGCTCTGAATTTTGGCCCAATCTCTATTCTAATGTTTGTTCAGAACCCTGTTCTAATTTTTCTTATGAGTTATGCTTAGAATCGTGTTCTGAGGCTTTATCTAAATCATGCTTTGAGTCATGTTCTGAGCCCTTTTCTGAACTTTGGCTTGAAATGTTTTCTATTTTAGTATTTAGCCTAGGTATTTTTAGTAAGTCCAAAGGGACCTCCAATAACTTCTTTTTTGGCCGGATAAATCGATCTTTGGACAAGGCCGATATCCCTAGTATCAGAAGATAGTCTAGCAACAAATGGAAAAACAAACCTATCTTTCTCTAGACATATGCGATTTATAAGTAAATACTACAAAGGTGTTAAGATCCTACCTTAGATCCAATTCTTGTTCATGGCAGTCATCCTCCAATCGTTTGAAAGGGTTACCATCCAATCGTTCGAAAGAGTTACCTTTAAAGACTTGCAATCACAAACAAGCAAGCATTAAATAGCACCTACATAACAAATATTATAAATCATGTCTATTATGGTGATCAAGGAATCCATAAAATAAACCATAAATAAATAGCTTATTGATAAAAACGAATTTATTTGTATTAACTTTGAATAGTAGAAGATCCTTACAACATTTTCAGCCTTGATGTTGAACAAGCTCTTCCTGGGGTCCGAAACAGGAATTTCCTTTACTTTGACAAGCCTTGCACTCTTCCAAATGAGATCTTAGAGGTATGTAATCTCTCCTCATAAAAACTCAACTAAAGAAGACTATATTCCAGCAACATTTCACCTCAAAAATATTCAGCTTCTAACCTTTTCAGTAACCAGCCCAATGCTTCTGTTTATAGTGCAGAAGAGGAGGTTATAGGTCCACCTATGAAGGGATAGAATCCTCTCTCAAAGGGATAAGCTCCTCACATCAAGGGGTTATCTCCTTAAGGTATGGGATGCATGAACCTTAAGAGAGCGAACTTGCCACCTCAAGATTCCTTCTAGAAGCTTCTAGAAATGACTGAAAGTGAGTTTTTCAGAGTATACTCACATCTTTTTAACTTTTACAGGGGTCCACACCCTTAACACAGAGACAATGCGGTCAGGTGCATATGAGACATGACCATTAGGTGCAGGACCGTAGGTAAGACAAAGATAAAGTGCGGAACCAGAGTTTTAAAGACTTTTGAGGACTTTTCTCTTATATTCAAGGCTTGATATGAGGAACTGATGCTTTAAACTTGCAGAGGAGGAAAGTATGAGTGGTAATGAACTCACACAGATAGTAGAATGTCAAGGTGACAATTTTTAGTGCAACAGATTGCCCCCTAAAGTGAGAAGTCTGTAATACATGAAGATAGAGTCTATCATTTATGAAGAGTGAAGTACTTTATCATTTCAAGGATCATCTTGTGGACACCACAGTCGGAACCTGTAAAAACATTCAATGGGAATTATATATATGTAGACATATCATCACTGAGGTAGGCATCCCATACTCAGATCAAAACTGACTAAACTGTTCTGATACAGGAATGATTTTATAATACATCAAGAGTATATACATGTGTAAACACAATATGGATGCAACCATCTATTTATGAATAGTTCACTGTACAATGAATAACAAAATTCCTCGCAGCTTGGATGGTAGAAACTAGATCCAGGGTCTTGATTTCTGCTTCCCGAACTAGTACGATTCTATCCATGTGAATGAATGTGTTGAAGTTGAACATGGTAGAAACCACTTGATTACCAGTCAATGATGAGGACTGTTAACAAGTGTGAGAGAAACCACTAGCAATGTCAATGGCTCTCAAAGTACCCAGTATAATCCATGAAATGTGAATAAATAAGCTGAAGTCGAACATGTCATAGAATCATTCGATCGAAGGTCAATGATGCAACCTATCATCGAAGGAGAGAAAAATGCCATTAGGGCATGCAGTTTTCAAGGTACTGAAGATTTCTATATCAACTTCCTAGATAATAAGCTGAAGTCGATAGAAAGTGATCCGTCGTAGACAAGCCCACAACACAAAATCATAGATCAAGTTTTGAAGAAATATATTGGCAAGGACTGACTCAGGGATGCTCAAAATGGATGACAAATATCTCACAAATGAATGGTTTGTTTGAACTGTTCTCTTGAACACATAATGAAACTACAGATGGCTTGGTGATAATTGACCCAAAGCTAATACCTAGAAACCAACTAAAGACTTTCAATGTGGTTTGATTAACTGTTAGGCAAAGGATTTTCCCAACCCAGGTGAACAAAAGGTGTCGTGTTCAAGAGTGGTTGAAGACTTTTGTACAAAACAAAGTGTAACAAACAAGTTCATTTTTCTCTCTTTTCCCCCACCATTTTTGGCAAGTACCTCTTTATTTTTGACAAGCTTGAGGAGGATAACATTTGCTTGTTTATAAGCTCATCCTTCGGATGAGTCCAACTTAGTTTAAAATTCAAACCCTAAGAAGGAGTGGTTCATTCCTGTTTAAAATTGAACAGGTCCTTTACTGTTAAATTTTAACGAGTTCAGTATAGGAAAAACTCGATGTTTTTCAATTTTAGGGAGTCAGAAGAAAAACTTAAGAAAACTCTATGGGGGTGCTTTTTCATAAAATAATCCCTCAGGTCCAAAAAGGATAAAATAATACAGGAGGGATGACATTTCCAATACTTTAATGAGCTGAAAAGACAAGCACTCAACAGTCTTTTCATATTTAACGAGTCTGAAAAGGGTTTACAGAGGACTCTATTGACCGTAATTAGTTAATGTGTACCTTTATCGTAATTAGTCCATTTCAGTCCATAAAAGGGGTAAAATTATACTAAAGGGATGATTATTCATTTATTTTAACGAGTTCAAACAATCAAGTTCTCGGCAATCTTTTCAATTTTCGAGAGTCTGAAAAGAGCTTAAAGAGGACTCCAATGTTTTGCTTTTTCATAAATTTTTGAAAGAGTCCAAAAAAGTGATAAAAGTATGCTCTTTGTTGAAAAAAGATCAATTTTCCCAAAAAATCCAATATTCTCCACAAAAACTCAAAACATTACACATACCTGTTTAAGATAAATAAAAATGATTTTAAAAAATTACCTTTTTAAAGTGAAAAATAAATAAATTAAAAATTCATTTATTCGAAAAAACTTATAAAAAGGGCTTTTCTAACTTCAATTTTACCATTTGAGTTCAGAGTGAGAAGTGAGAGCTTTTGGGTAAGAAATTTCCTATGAAGATTATAGAAAATCCATCTGTCGGAATCGAAAACCGTTAGCTCCAGGTAATTGTTGTGGGGAAAAATGCCTATGCAGGACGATCCTATCCACCTAAGGTGTGACAGTGCCTTAGCAACAAATAGAAACAGCTATTCTAGTATTCTTCCTTTATGAATTAAGAATGAAGAGAGATGGATGGACTAACCGGTGTCTTCCATTTGTCCCTCGATCCGGTTTCTCTTCTCTTTGGGAGTTCCCAGCTACTTGCCTTCTCGCTCGCCCAGCTTCAACAGGTTCCTGCAAGATCACAAGAAGAGAACACTACACAAAGGCATAGATTCATATTCATAACTAGTTCAGGATTAGAGATAAACTAAACATACTAATGCAATCATACATCAAAGATACATCAGTATATAGGAGAAACCAAGATAGCTTTATTGACGAATAAAAAGGTTTAGGAAGAGATACAACCTATAGGGCTCCAATCCAGCATCTCCTTCCCAGCAAATGAAATTCCTATCTTCACCTTCCTTCAAAGCATTAAGCACCCAATGATTCCAGTCTCAAACCAACAACAATTCTTTGCAATAATAAAATTCTAGCCTCTAGATCTCATGGAGGAGAGATCCATATATAGATGTTTGGAGAGAGGATGAGTCAGCTTGAGATCTGACTAGTGTCCTCTCCCTCTGTCTCTTGCTTCCACTTGGAGACTAAGAGCCTCTTACTCATCACAAGTCGAATTCCTTGAGGCAAGTGTCATAGGAGAAGATTCTGGAAGCTTCCAGGGTCTTTCCACCTCGTTGAATGAACTTGCCATTTGTCACTTCCCGCTCAGCGCACCCTGGTAGTGCTTCTACCTGCGTTGCAGTGCACCTAGCCAGTGTAACCTCTGCATTTCAGCGCAGACAGCTAGTGGAGCCTCTGAATTGATCCTAAATTGACTTGTTTTTGAGCAGTTTCTGGTGGAGAACTTCTGTGAATTGCTGTGGTTTGTTGGCCTTGTTCCTCTAGGGGTAGGAACAACATGTTTAGGGACTTTGGATCCCTTGGATTATGGACATTTCATGCTCAATGCTGTAAGGCACAAAAATGTCTATAACAGTTGCCCCCTAAAGTATGAGGCCGTTTATCGGGTGAAATGCTTTATTAGGAGGATCCGAAGTTCTTTCATTGCTGGGAGGAGACCTGTAATACAATACAATACAATACATTATTTTTCATACTGCTTTCATGATCTAGCTGAGGCGGGCATTCCCATGCTCAGCTTTATAAATTCATTTTTCTGTACATAGAACAGACAACCGTCTGATGGTAGACTGATGATTTTGACGAAATCATCATCCTTTTGGTAGGATGATTATCTGCTGCAATGTTGTACATGTCAATGTCTTTATTTTTCCTGAATATATATCGCAGCCCGGATGGATGAAACTAGATCCGGGGTCTTCAAACTCGTTCGATCTTCACTCTAAGTACAAGTCGATCCATGTGAGAAATGTTCTGAAGTCGAACATGGAAAGACATCGCTTGATTATCGGTCAATGAGGTAAACTGTTAACAAGCGCGAGAGGAATCACCGATAATGATAATGACCCTCAAGGTACTGCAGTACAATTCACGTGGTGTGAATAAAGGACTTGGCGTCGAACACCACGCAAAATCTTTCGGTCGAAGGTCATTGATGTATACCTGTCGCCGGAAGTGAGAAACTTGCCATTGAGGCATGCAAGCTTCAAAGTACTGAAGGGGTTGTTCCTAGATCAACTTCTTGGATAATGAGCTGATGTCGACAAGAAGCGATCTGTCAAAGGAGGGCCTTAATGTATCCCACATCAGTGACACGGAACTGAGCTAATGATTTTGATGGAGGTGAAAACGATCTGATGACATATGATTCAGGGTGGCGGTCATGAAAGGATGAAGGATAATGTATGGCAGTGGATGGGACACGGTTGACTTCTCTGAACGACTTCTCTTGAACATATGGTGACACTTATGCGATGGATCGGTAGCATTACCCCAAATATGGATGGTATGACGAGACCATGGTGATGTGACCGGTGAATGAAACAACCCAACCCGACTGTGGTACGGAGGAAAAGTGTCATGTTCAAGAGCGACTTGCTACCATCAAAGTTTTCTTGAGTTTCTCCCAATTTTTCCCCAGTCATTGCTGACCAGTACCTCTTTATTTTTGTCAAGCTTGAGGAGGATAACATATTCTTGTTCTATAACTTGCCCTTCGGGCAAGCCCATCGCTATGTTTTAACGAGCCTAGCGATAGTGAAACTCGTTCTCGTCTAAAGACAAGTTTGTCACTATTTAATGCTTTTAACGAGTCTAACGAAAAAGATAACTCGGTCCTTTTCATTTTTAGAGAGTCTGAAAAGGTACGTAAAGTCAACTCCGAAAGTCCTTTTTCGTCATCTAATCCCTTAAGTCCGAAAAAGTATAAAACAATACATAAGGGATGAGTTTTTGATAGTTTTAACGAGCCGAACAAAACAAGCGCTCGATCTTTTTATGCAATAATCCCTCAGGTCCAAAAAGATTAAAATCTAGAGGAGGGATAGCACTTCCAGTCGCTTTAACGAGCTGGAAGGCCAAAACTCGGCAATCTTTTCATATTTTACGAGTCAGATGAAAAGATCTTAAAGAAGACTCGTCTTTTGAGGAACGAGTGATAAAACGGGTTAGCAGCTGATTCCAGGTATGGGTTGGAATTTTCCAATCACGGCAGTGTCACAAGGATGGCTAGTGAAATCACTCTTCGCAGCTGTTCCTCAAAATGGGTAAACAATCATATGGAGGTGAACGATCGGCCAATGGAAAAGTGGAGGTGATGGGCAAACATGACCAAGGCTTTAATGGCTGATGATATTACATTCACGGTGGTTATTTACCGGGATAGTTCATTTTTTAACAAGCTTAAACGCGGGTGGAAACATTTGCTCGGTCTTATGTTTATTTTTTAACGAGCATGAACTATTTGCTAAAACTGCTCAGATCTTGCATTTATTTTTTAACGAGCATGAACTGTGTGCTAAAACTGCTCGATAACATGGTCTAATTTTGATTTTTTACCATAACTAGCTTTGCCCTTTTCAAAGATAGTACTGTATCTTCAATTGCTGCATCCAACTTGTTAGAAATGAATAGCATTTGCTTGAAAATGAGATTAAAACCCTAATATTTTGCTTTGAACAACGTAAAAAACAATTAAAAAGTGTTTTTACCTCTCATTTTACCATTTCATTTGAACTTGGTTTGTTGGAGCTTTGGATGTGCCTCTTCCCCCTTAATTTTCACCAGCTGATTTCGGGAGATTCTGTGGACGATTCTCGATGCCGTCTGGACCAGGTAGGAGCTAAACTCTAGCTCTTTCTTTTCATGGTTTCCTTTTTGCATTCTGTGCCTCTTTTCCTGTTTTTCTGAGCCCCTGGGGTTTCATGAGCTCGTTTTCCCATCAATGCACCCTGTGCCTAGCGAAACCTGCGCTGAATGTAAGCCAGTATGAAGGCTGTTTGACATTCAACGCAGGTGAGCCACTCCTGCAGGTGCGTTGGGCGAAAAAGAGGAACTTGTTGGAGATTTTTTGATGAAAATTTTGCCTGTTTTGCATCAAAATCAGGATCTTACTCCTTCTCTTGTTTGTTTTGTAGGGATCTTTGAGAAAAATGACCCTTACATGGCGAGAACGAGAGCATGAAGAAGAGGACATGATTGCTTTACATGATCCTGTTGATGAGCCCCAAAAATGGATAATTATTTGGGCTCATTCAACCTCCTAATTTGACTTAATCCACCATTCTCATTAGTTTATTGCATGTTTTTGATTATATTTATGTTAATAGAGTGAAGGTGGTTAGTCATTATGCCAACAAGTCTAATGGGTGCTTTGTGTAGCCTTTTTGGTCAATTTGGAGACAAAATTGAAGGTCTTAATGAGCACTTGGCAGCCAAATTCGTGGGAGAACAAGGGAGGGGATTTGTAGGAAGGTGTCCCCTTCATTTATGGGCCCTTACCTCGAATTCTCCACCATCAGCTCGGAGTTCAAGGGCCACCGAATCAATCAGCACAAGGGCAGCCAAGCAAGTCAAGTAGGACTGCTGTTAACTCCAAGTCTTGGGTAGCCGAGTCCCTAAATTTTAGGAGGACTGTTGGGTCCTCAAATTGTATAAATAAGAAGGCTTAGGGCCTCATTTTGGTTAGCCAGTTACTCATTTTGTTAGCCAGTGGATGTTAGCTAGTTAGCCAGTAGATAGTAGCTAGTAGTTAGTCATTTCATAGCCTTGTTGTAGTCATTTTGTAATTCGATTTGTATGCAATAGATTAGCTTTGCTTTCAGCTCATTCTCAAGCTCTCCTTGTGGACAGTTTTGATGTAACTCTTCATTCTTGATTAATAAAGATGAATCCAGCTTTGCACCAGCTCTAAATCTCTCTTGGGAGGCTGTAGCTCTTGGGGTTGGGCCCATCTCAAGCGCCCAGTACCTCCCTTGTTTATCTTTATGTGTGTTCGCTGCATTCTTAAAATAAAATCTGCTCTTTAGATCTTGCTTTGTTATTTTGGTTGTTTTGTTGGTTAAAGTAGCTTTTTATGTTTGGGAATCGATTGGTAGGAGTTTGTCATGCATTCAGATCTTTTGGACTGTTCTTGCTCATGTGTTGTACATGGTTTCCTTGCAAATAAAGCTGCTGTCCATTCTTGCTACTGTTAGCTAGATCATATTAGGGTGGCATAACTAGATCTTTGTTTTCTTGCATGTCTTTGTTTGTTCAGTTTGAAAAAACACTTGCAGAGTACCTATTACCCTTCCTTACCTGCACATACTCCATCCAACCTACCTGTTTCACCCTTCACTCAGAACCCTTACCTTACATTTACCTCATTCGCTTACTTTGCCATGATTCTCATCTTCTTGTACAACATCGTTTCATCCCTCCTTGAACAAATCTCACCATCTACACCTTCTCCTCAACTCCAACCTCCAAGTCTTGAACTCCACTACACCCCTATTTCTTCTCCATACTCATTCCTCCACCTTTTTCCCTCCATCCATTCTCCAAAATCCTCTTTTCAGAACATCCTGTAGAAATCTCTGAACATCCTGTAGAAACCCCTGCAGACTTCCTGTAGAAGTTCATAAACACAGTTGCATGGCATCCTGACTTTGTGAAACTCTCTGAAAGGATGATAGGGATCCCTTAGACCCTCTCCGAGTCTTCCCAACCTTTTCCAAGCATTTCTCCTCCTTGATCCACCCCTGCACAGTGAAAAGCTAGTTAAAAGCACATGCACGATAATTCTAATAACTTAATCAAAAATACAAAAAGATGTTTTCTTCAGATAGTGACAACTTAGACACATGCATTTTACCTTCCTAGAAGTAATGGCATCTCTTCTCATAGTTTGCATTCTCATTTTTGCATCAGTAGGACTAGTTGGTAGAATTAGGGTTTGTATTTCTTTTTGGCTTTTAGTTTCTTTCCGCAAGTAGATTAGCTTCCTTTGAGTTAGCTTTCGTCCATCAGTTAAAAAGTTTCTTCTAAGAGCTCATAGAAGTTGGCTTGAGGCCCTAGCGGACTTGTGCCAGCTGACCAAGTGACAGCTGCGGCAAGAGCTAGTACTTGTGCATACAGTACCGTCGCTTCCAAGTTTGTTACGAACTACCGGGTTGATAAAATTAAAGAAGGGAGTTCCATGAGTTGTAGCATTATTGCTACAACACTGGGGCCCACCATCTTTTTTGGCACCGTTGCCGGGGAAGCGTCAGAGTATTGGTGATTGCCGCTTTTCTTCTATTTTCCACTACAATCTTCTGCTAAGTAGTTTATTTCATTTCCATTATGCAATTTCGTTTATGCAAAAGTAGATTAGCATTTCCCGCTTTCATAGATTAGCATTTCCTGCTTTCATAGATTAGCATTTCAATTCCGCAATTTCAATTTTGCAAGCATAGATTAGCCTTTCAATTCTGCAAGCGTAGACTAGCATTTCCATTCCTACAATTCCATTTGAGCAAAGTAGATTAGTCCTTTCCTGCTTTCATTTCAATTCCGCATTTTCATTTCAGCAAGATAGTTAGTTGTAGTTCAATCTATTTTAGTTTTGAAAGTACAAGAATAAAAATACAAAAAAATCAACCAAAAATATTTCCTTTCATGCCTTGTAGGAGTAGAGATAAGTTAGAAAAATATTTTCACAACACCCCCCTTTGCTTCACACAGCCAATCTTCTCTCTTCTTCGATGGCTGTGACTAAGAAGAACCCCTGGGTGGACATCAAGGCATATTTAAAGAACCTCTAGGGGAGAAGAAGAAGGAACCATTCCTCTGGAGCAAATGGCTACAAGCAGAAATGTTGGGAGCAGTCCCTTGTCCAAAGACGAATTTGAAGATCAGATAAAAGATTTCAAGAGTGATATGAGGCAGTTTCTTGCCATGCAATTGGATACCCTGTGGATTCAAAAGAAGCAAGAGGAAGCCAAGAGGGCTTTGGTCATCTTTTGTCCTAGGTGCACTAGAAAGCATCCTAGGAACGAATGTCCAATGCACTCCCTAGAAGTGTGTTTTGTCTGTGAAGAATACCATCCTACGAATCAGTGCCCTTCCTTGCCTGGACTTAAAGTTGCATATCAAAGAGTTAAAGGAGCCACTGAACCACTCTATTATATGAACCAAAGGAGGCCACATGAACCTAGATCTTATCAGCAGGAAGTGCAAGGGACATCCTAGACCTATTATGACCCCTATCAAGCCACTTTCATGCCTTCTTGGGGTCCCCCTGCTCATCCTTCCTGGTCTACACCTCCTCCTTGGTCATATTCTCCTTGTTCCTTCACAGATCCATATTACGCCCAACCAGTTGCTCATTCATTTCACTCTTATGCTCAGCCATAGCCTCAGTGGAATGCACCTTATCAGGAGTGGAGGCCCCAGTACAACTTTCATCCCGCTCATTGTCCTCCACCACCTACTCATCCACAACCATCGCCTCCTCCTCCACCAAGGCAACCCCAAATGCCTACCCAACCACAATGCCATCCATCTCCATCTCAATTTCACACCTCCACTCAGCTACCCGTACCACCATTTCCAAAACCATACAATGGAGCAGCTCAACCCAATTGCAAAGCTGAGGCACAACATATCCAAATGACTCCTCTTGAGCTCAATGATCTTCACCATAGCTCAGGAAAAGCATTGCAAAAAAGAGATCATCTTGAAAGCATTGAAGGATCACATCCAGCAAAAGAAGATTCAAAAGAGGAGATCAAAGAACCATGGGCTGCACTTGATGAAGAGAAGAGATCAGAATCAGAGATTGAGAAAGCCTCCTCATGGTTACCATCAAATCCTCCATGTACTCAAGAGAAAGATCAGCAAAAGGAGGAATATGAGAAAGTCATGATAGAAAGTGACATGAAGAATGATCCAGATCAGCAAAAGGATGAAGGATATCAAAGCTATATTGAGACATGGTTCCAGACAGTCACTAAGTTGCAGCAATACTCTCTTCCTCAGCTATGTTTGCTCCCTTCAAGGTCAGATGATTTGGTCCCTGAGATCTGGATACCTATCCAAGCATGCATTTTGAGCCTCCACATCATTTTGTCTCTAATCTTGATGTGCACATGGCTCCATTGGAAGTATTCTTATACTTGAGAACGATTTTGTTTTTCAAGTAGGGTAGGGTAGAAAAAAGAAAAAAAGAAAAAAAAAGAGAAAAAAAAGAAAAAGAAAAAAATGAAAAAAGAGGAAAATAGAAATCTAAGGTGAAAACCTCCTCGGAGGCGCCTTAGATTGGCTCATTGATTGAAAACCTCCATGAGGCGGTCAATGGGTTGGGAAAAAAAGAGAAAAGAGAATAAGATCTCTGGGTGAAAACCTCCCTTGGAGGCGCCCAGGGCAGGCAATTAGGGTGAAAACCTCCATGAGGTGCCCTAGTTTGTTTTCAAAAAAAAAGAAGAGAAAAAGAAAAAGAAAAATAAAACTAATTCCATTGGCTAATTGCAGGTTGCAAGAAGGATGTTTCATGACAGGAGGAGCACTCAACTCAAGGTTAAAGGAATTTTTCTTGTGCCTTCTACAGGAAGCTCTGTATTTCTACAGGAAACATCCTGTAGAACCTTTGGACGAACCAAATTCAAGTCTAAAGTGGAATCTGATGGTGGGAATCTGTTGATTAGGCCTACAAGCACTTGTGTGTCCATCCCTTGCCTTTCTCCATCATTTTTTCCACCTCATTGTGCTTCTACAGGAACTTCCTGTAGAAATTGTGGGAAACTAGACATGGATTTCAAAAAGTGGTTTGGTGAACATGGTAGCTTCCTCAAGGGTTCAGAAGCCCTCATGCAATCTTCCAACTCCTCCTCCATCATCTCCATACCTACATCACAGCCCAAGCTCAGTTTTTCCTTCCATGCAAACACATGCAAAGTGCCTTGAAGCAAAAATCCATAGAACAAAATTTGTTTTTGCCATAACTTGAAAACCATGCATCCATTTGACAAACCATTTTATGGGGAATTGTACAAGGGTGATGGCAACATCCCTGAGCAGTTCCATGCAATTCCGGTGCACGGTTTCCAAGAAATCAGCCTCCATCACCATCAGCCCTTTTTGAATTTTCTCCATATCCATGCATCCGTTTCAAAACCTGTTTCATGGGGATATGCATGTGAGTGATAGTAACCTATCCAATCAGTTTCAGCCGATTCCGATGCACGGTTTCCAAGAAATCGATCTCTGAAATCTTCAGCCATTTTTAATTTTTCTCGAAATCCGTGCATCCATTGATCACGATTTTGCTATGGGAGATGCATCATGATGATAGAAACATGCTCAACGGTTTTCAGATCAATCCTCTTTTCTGTTTGGGAGAAATGGCGAAAACAAGTTCTGGTTCTGTGACATTGCAGCAGCAGCAGCTTGAAGGTGCAGATTTGAACGTGGAAACTGTTAGCTACCTATACCAATGTGTTTCATATTTCATGATTGGCAAGGAAAGTTACAAATATGCTCTGCTTTGGTGATGCAAAGATCCCATATTTCCTAGAGAAAACAATGTATGTACATAGTTCTTTGTTGAATCATTTTGTGGGTGACCCAATAGCCTAATCTGGATCATGCCATGTTTTAAATTTTCAGTTGTAGAATAGAGAAAGAAGTCTGTCCAAACTGTTTAATCTTGGCAGACTAGTAGCTTAGGTAGAGAAGTAAGGCTCCCAACTGCTTAATCTGGGACCTTGGAAGCAATAAGGGTAGCATTAGATAGAAAATCAAAAAGAAAAAGCCAGAGAAAAGAAAAGGCAAATAAGGGTCTGCAAGTCTAAGTGCACCCTCCAAGAAGAAACAAAAAAATGCTAGGCAAATAGATGGGTAGGCAGATGAGGTTGCAGAAGTGTCATTCCTTACAATTGAAGGTGTGCTAACCTATTTCACAAAGCAAAATCAATGGATTGAGAAGGTCTTCTTCTCTATCAGGTTGCAGCAAAGCAAAGAAGCATGTCTAACTTCCCAATTTTCCCCTTTTCCATTCATTACTAACATCCCCTCATCAGTTGAGATTCATGGAAGAATTGGTGGTTTTATGGTGGTTCTTAGTCCTTTAAAAGCCACATTTCTTGTCTAAAATTCTTTTCATTTTGATATACTCCCTAAACTAAGTGATTTTCAAATAAACTTAGTGTTATCACTCCCCATCCACCCTTTTCATCTATATTAACCCCTAACATCTATTATATAATTCCCCTATGTTACCCTTTCCCTACTATTATAACACCATGGTGTATAAACCCCAAACATGGTATAAATATCCCTCCCCTTGGCATTATAGCCATATGTTCTCTGTCAGGGATCAAATTGACATTTGGTCAGCTTGAGAAACCTAAGCCTTACCCCCCTTCTCCCTTCTGAATCTATTTGACCCATTAAACCCTTTATTGGCTAAGAAAACCCTATGAACAACCCCTTTTACCCATAACCCGATTCATCTGCAAAAAGCACATAAAAACCCACTTTTTTGACTTATCCAAAGTATCGGCGCCATATTATTTTTATTTGAAAATGCATTGAAAAACCATTACAATCCACCACATCCCAAAGGTTTCCGCCGAGCACAAATCCCGAAAGAAATATTAATTTAAATCCTGCCCCCCTTCCGTATTGTCCGATCACCTCACTGATCCGTCAACCGTCGGATCGGACCCCTTTGATCCGACGGCCCTCATCCATATCGGACTGGCCCCCACGTCCGACAGATACCTTCTGATATCTGTTAGAGGGTGACGTCAGGCCTCTGCCACGCGTCACCCCCATAGCGTATCAGAGGTACGCCTGACAATTCTGCTTCCTTATCAAAAGCGGTGCGATGAGAAACCGCTAACCACTTCCGGTTTCGGTTGATCCGCCCGGCCAACGTCATCACCACGTCAGACCCACGTCGGTGCCACCCCGCCGTCGCGTCAGCACCCTTGTCCGCCCCTGCGCTAATATGCCGGCCACCTCATTATCCCTGTGGACCAATCACAGCTTGCCACATCACCCAATGATGTCATGCTGATGTCATCCGGCCTTGACCCCACCCAATGACGTCATGCTGACGTCATCCAAAAAAGGCACCAATGTCCCAAAAAATCCATATTTTGGCTGAATTTTCGCGTTTTTTATACTTTTTTGCCAAAACGTTGTTGCTTGCTCTACATGGTTTTTACGTTCAACCGTACACCACCTTGCTAAATTCGACCTGGAGACCTTCGGCGTGTCATTTCTACATGCATTCGTGACCGTTGCTCGCTATATACCAGGTATTTATCCTCGTAAATCCTTCATACACCTGATTTGTCTGTAAATTCCCTCAAAAAAGCTTAAGAGACAAAGAAACTTGCAATTCGCCGGCAAAATCCCTGTGCCTAGTCCCCATTTGCAACTATAAGGTCGAAAATCATCAGCTGAGCCTTGTTTGCCTAAATGTTCACCAAAAAACTGCACTCTGTTCGGGCAATCGCGAACCGGTTACTCAAACTGTACCTACTTGCTATAAGAGAGAGATTAAGACCAGCCATTAGTCTTATTCGCACTTTAAAGCAGTATTTCAATTGCTGCAGCTGATCATTTATCCTTTATCCCTGAATAATTCACATTTCTCTGTTAAAGAAAACTCCTTTGTGTTGCTCTGCATAGCAACACCCATCTATAATCCTAGGAGAAACCATGGATCCACCAGTAGCTCCTGTAGCGTTGAACATTGCTCCATTGAATGCCCCTCAGAGAGAATTGGAGTGGCAACCTCTGGCAGACATGGACTATCAAATCTCAGAGGAAATGCTAATGAGAACCAAGTTCCACATCCACCTGCTCAATGAGTTGAAGGCCAAACATGAGACTGGAACAGATGTGCTGGGCATATGGGACTCTTTTCTCCCTATATTCAAGCTTCCTCAGGTCAATCAATTCCCTGATTTGATCCACCTATGTGCTGAAAACTATGACCCTACTCAGAGGGCAGTTCTTGACCCTTCAGGCTCAGCTGTGTTCTATATCACCCCAGAAGCTATCAAAGAGATGCTCTGCTTCAGGACTGAGAAGAAACTGGTCCCTCTATCACTCATAGGCTTGATACATCAAGGAGCCAGATTGACAGATGCTCAGGTCACCAAATTAAATCAGCTGTACATTGACTCTGACTCTCTGAAGTATCCTCCTATCAATCAAGTATACCTCAACCAATTGGGCAGAGATCTTGCAGACATGATTAGTCCCACTTTGGGCTACAATTCAATTGAGTTTGTTGATGAAACTGTGCTGGTAATGATGCTTGTGTTTGCCCCTAGCAAGTCTCCTATCTGCTATGACTATGCCACCTATATATTAGACAAAATACATGAGCAATTAATGAACCTGGCAAGAGAAAGGGTGTTCAGATACACCTCTTACATTTACCACTTAATCTTATATCATCAACATCAAAATTTCTCTTTTCCAATCAAAAGAGTGGATGCCCAAGGCAATCCAAGATCAGTGGTCTATTGGTCCTCTGTTTTCCACTGTAGATCCAAGTCTCCTTATACTTATTGTGAGTTCATAGATCTCTTCATCCACCCAGCTATGTCTATGTTGATGAGATCACCTCCTCCAAGGCTCACTGATGACATGCAAAGGATCCTTCAGTTATCCAAATCATACAGCATTGGGGACTGGTACTTTTACCAGAACCACACCGTCATCAGGATATATGGGTGTGAATTGCCTCCCTACAGACTACCCAGATATGTGCCTATGAGGCTGTTTTCCCTAGAATACTTCAGGCAGTTTGGCAATGTTGATGTGCTTCACTTTTCAGGCAGAGGCAAGAAAGCACAGTTGAAGGTCAGGAACCAACTTGGCCACTTTGTCTATAACAAGAGGGAGGAAGGTTGGAAAGAAGCAGACAGGATGCTTGAGTCCCTTGGCCTTCAAACCAGTTTCCTTTGGAAACCTTATGACCCCAATCACTTCATAACTTTGAGAAGGCTCAAATATAAGCTGTCTGGCTATGATCATGTAAAGATTCCTCACATTTAAAAATATGCAAACCAAGTAAAATGGAGGAGAGGAACCTTAGAAGAGCCCGTTACACAAGAAGAGCTGAATCAAAGAGCGGTGAGGAATCTAAAGAAGATGGCTGACCTTGAACTTTGTTCACAGGTGTTTTCCCTTCCAAGCACACAAGTGGGAGCAGGTGAATCCTCCTCGACTGCAAATCAGCAAGCAGCCAAAGCCACTGAGAATATATCTAGCAAAGGCCAGGAAAAGGAAATGGAGACCGAACAGCCACCTCATGAGAAGGTGCAGTAACAACAGCAGTAGGTAGAACAACAACAACAACAGGAATTACAGCAAGAAGAAGGGCAGCATGACAAAGAGCAGCCCCCACAGCAAGAAGGGGCAGTTGAGGCCCCAATTTTCACTGAGCAGCAGGCACAAAACACGGTGCCTCCTAGGCAAGAAGTTACTATCGAAGCCTCAGTCCTCCAAACTCCACAAAAGGAGGATATAAGCAGGAAAAGGGACAGAGAGACTCCCTTAACCACATCAATAAGTCATGGTGAGAAAAGGCACAGAATGAATCCCTTCTCTGAGGAGGAAATGCCAATAGGGTAGTCTCTGGGCATGGGCCCACCTAGTAGAGAAGCATCTGCTAGCTCCTTCCAGCAGGGACAAGACAGAACAATAGGAGGAGAAGTCAGCTCCTCAAGCCACCAAAGAGAAGCTGAAGGAGGAATCAAACAACAATTTATTGATATTAAAAGGAAAAATGAGCCACTTAAAATACAGCTCTACAATCATCTGCTGAAAATGGCTCCTACCAACCAGAAAAGACTGATGTCTGCCTATGATGTACAGGAGGGCAAAATGATCATGAGTCATTTTATGCCAGCTGTAGCATAGCCGCAGTCCCCTGCAGATTATATAAGGACCAATCTTGAGGTCCTTGCCAAGGACATCCACCCAATGGACAAAATTGAATTACATAAGCAAACGGGTGAGATGGTGTATGCCTCCTTGGCAAACAAGACATTGGATAATTATAGGCTAGAAAATAGCCTTAATAATACAGCTGCCCAACTTGAGTTGGAGAGAGCATCCTCTCAAGCAAAGGAAAACAGAATTAGGTCCTTAGAAGATATAATCATAGAGATTGGGCATGATCCCAAGGATATCAATGGCATACAAGAAATATTGAAGTTGAGGGATGCAGACATGGCAGCTTTGAGGAGAAAGATCAAAATTACAGCCACAATTCACCCTCAAACAGATGAAGTTGCCCAGCAGAGGCATGATCAGGATGCCACAGCTTTGCTGGTGTCTCTATATAAGCAGCTAATCCAGACTCAAGAAAAGCTGGGAGAATCAGAGGCTGCACAGGCAGCATTACAGGCAGCTTTGAAGCAAAAAGAAGAAGGTCAAACCTCCCAGCCTTCTCCTGAAATAATTAACCTTGAGGAAACTGCTCCAACTACTATTCCTCCTCCTCAACAAACAGAACAGGCAACACCATCCACCTCAGCACCACCACCAACGACAGAGCAGACCCCAAGCCTGGACATGCAAAAGCTGAGAAATGAGATTCAGGCCTTGGAAGCACAAATGACAGAACTAAATGAGGCCAGGGAGAAATTAGCCAAGGTAAATGAAAGATATGACAAATCCAAGCAGACTGTGGCAGAAAAGGGCAGGGAAATAAAAGCCCTCAAAGACAGGATAAAGGAGCTAGAGAAGGAGCTCCAACTGGATAAAGTAGTGGCTGAGATCAAGACAGTGCTATGGGCCAATATTGGCCAGTCTATTACTGACCAATGGAAATATATTGAGACAATCCATGAGCAGTTGGAGCTCATTGCAAAAGAACAGAAGGAAATTCAGAGATCAAGGGCAGCTCTAGGCAATATGCCTGAAATTGCCACCAGGATGATCAATGTGCTCAATAATAGAACAAGTGCTCAGTTAGCAACTATGGGAATTTCTAACAGGACTGAGACTATTTTGTTGATAAAGAGGGTCCTTACACTGAGAAGCTTAGTGCAGACATTAGAGAGAAGGACCCAAGACATGCAGACCGAGGTGAACAGATTTATGGACAAATTTGTGGTATTACAGAACAGAGGTCTCCCTGGCTTACTGAACAGTGCAGGAAGACTGCTTACCCATGAGCAGTATGCCAAGAGGGTCAATACATTCACCACAAGTCAGATCACTGAAAGGCCCATCACCTCAGAGGAAATAGGGCCAGCTACAGGGCAAAGTCTCTACAATAGAGTGGAGAATCTATTCTTTATAATGAATGAAATTACACACCTGTTTGAAGTGCCCCCTAACTTCTATAAATACACAAAGGCAGATGAGACTATGGATGCAATTCTTAGGCATCAACTGCCCACACAGGAATGGTGGACAAAGGCAATACAGATGATCCTATAGACCAGGAAACCATTCTTCAAGTTTTTCATTAAAAAATACAAATTGGCATGCACAGGAAAACTTAGTAAAATCAGCATGCATAAAAAGTGAAAGCTGAGCCAACTCAGCAGAACTTTCGGCCAGCAGGTCAAGATGGACAGCTACAGGTGACAGGGCCGAAAAGTTACAGCAGAGCATCCACAAAAGCGCATTTTCCAGCATTTAAAGCAGATCATTCCAACCGACTCGGTGGCCTCCAAAGGCCGAAATATCTTCTGACTGATAGAAATGAGCATTTATATTGTATTAAAAGCAGCAATAACTTCTTATCTACTGTTCTGTACAAAGTTGGTGAAACATTTATTTCTCAGATGACTCAACGCCTTAGATATTTTGTATTACCATTTGTATATATTTCCCCCTCGCATAAGCTTGCAGGGGGTTGTTGTTGATTTATTTTGAAGAAGTTTTCTATGCTGTAATCTTGGCAGAGTTTAATAACAGAAGTGATGGAATTTCTAAAGTTCTGAGTTATTTGAATGCGTTCATGGTGTTTTGTTGAAGTTTGCAGGATCCCTGTGCATCTCATATACAATAAGTTTTCTGTAACTCTCTTCGTTTTGTGTTTCAATCTTTTACAACCCATAAATGTTTCTAAGTTCTTAAGTATTTAGCAGTAAAGAAAAAGAATAACCTTCAGGATTTATTCATGGAATACCCTGGGCTCAATCTATGTTGTTAATGAATGTTTTCCTCAGTTATAATCTTGATAAGTGTAATTCTTAATTGCTACACTTTCAGAATATATCTTTCACAGTGACCTTTGTTTCAGGAATTCAAGTTTGCTCCTGAGCAATATATTTCACTTTCACAGCATTAGCTTAATGGAGAATTCTTAATTGCTTTTCATTGGCTAAACATGCATCATCATACATCATCACTTAAGCTTTAAGTTTTGTTTGTTGGGATACCCAATAGGCCCTGCAGTCTGAACATTCCCACTGAAGCATATCAAACATTTCACAGCTCTAGACTCCATTGCCCAATGAAATACAACTGTCTAAACATTACATCTTAGGTATTGAAAGACATCCTTCAACCAAAACATAAACAAAAACCTGAGCATAATAGCTAGCCTAAAATACTATCATAACAGAGACAAATCATAAAGAGAGAGCCCTCTCTGATCACAGTTTGGCTAGAAACTGTAATCCAAAGATTGGTTAGTGGTTACCCCGGCCGTATTCCCTTGGGAGTCATAGGGAACAACCTGGGTGTTAACATAATTGGCGACTCCACTGGGGACTAAGCATAATTTTCAAGCTGTTGTCTATCCATAGACAGTGGTTCTAAAAAAGCTTAAACAGTCCCTTAAACAATCCTAAAATATCTTAGAAAACACCAAAAACAAATTCAGAAGCTGGCTCCTAAAAGGGAAACCAGACACACTAGGTCAAACCCTGACCCAAATCCACCAGCAGTTTTTGAAAATCCAAATACAATCCCCAAAATAATTAGGAAACAGCAAAGGCAGGAAAATCCTAGTGATTTGAGTCCTGAGACAGCTCACCCTGAACCAGTTCCAACCCCTATCAAGGTTCTATTTCGCTCTACTCCTGTTTCCCCCAGTTCACCATCTACATCCCAAAGCCCTCCTGTCACATCTTCACCCACTGCACAAATCCCTTTGACCAACACTCTAGGTGCTGCTACACCTGTTACCCCTGTGGTACACATCGTTCCCTTTATCCCAGTTGCTCCTGTAAATCCCCAAAACCTTGTGAATATGGCTAACAGATATGCACCCTTGCAGTTACCAGCTAATGCTGCAGCTCTACCCCAAGACTACCAAACTAAAATCTCATATTTTGACTCCACTGGCCATCTTACAGCTATTCAGCATGCCAAAAGGATGCAAGACCATTTTGAGACCTATGAAATAGATGATGACAGTGTGAGAATGAGGATGTTTGTTCAAAGTCTGACTGGGGATGTAAGAACTTGGTTTAGATCCCTAAATGCAAATTCCATCACAACTCCTGATGAACTTTATCAGGCCTTTACTAACAGATGGGAGAAAAAGAAAGATCCTCTGCACATACTTGGTGAATATGACACTATCAAAAGAGGTCCCCAAGAGACTGTTTTGGAGTATTGTGCAAGATTTAACAATGTATATAACGCAATCCCGCAAAATTTAAGACCTCCCCCTGATTTGGCCTTGTACAAATTTCCTGATGGTTTTGACCCTGATATGGCCTATCAGTTGAAGGAGAGAGACCCTCAAACCCTTGCAGATGCCCAAAAGGTTGCTGTCACAGTGGAAGCTAACCTGATTGCCAAAAGAAACAGAGCAAGGTTGGAAAAGAGAACCACCTTCAAAGAAGAACCCTCAGCCTTTGATCAAAAACTGGATGCAATACTCACTGGTATGAAGAGATTGGGGGATAGAGTGGAATCGGTTGAGAGAAAATCATCATGGGAAGCACCACAAAACAACCCTCCTAGGAATCCAAATTTTAGGAGAACTCAAAACCCAAACGTTGGCAAGACCAGTGCTGACCAAGACATAAGACCCCCTTTCCAAGAAAACTATGCTGAAACTTCCACATCAAGTGAACCCAATGAAGATTCTCAGATTAATTTAATGGGTCTAGATGGTGAAAGTCAAGTCTTTTTAACACAAGAAGACCATGAGGATGAGGTAATCAAGCTGTTCCCAATCAAATCAGGTGAGTCATTTGACTTCAAACAAGGCTATGACACAGCTGTTTATGAAGTCCATAAGCAATACAAGCTAAGGAGCAGAACTGTAAATGTAACACAGCCTGAAAAGATAAAAGATAATCAGCAGCCCAAAAGAGCCACAGTTACAGAGCCAAATGACCCAACAGATTCGCTTGCAAAAGAAGTAACCATTGAAGAAGTCACTGAACCAGCTTCTTCAAAACAACAGCCCATGGATGCTTCATCCTTGCACCCTAACCCAAGTGTCACCCCTCAAGAGATGAGCAAGAAGGGCAAGCCTCAAAATCAGGATAAGAATCAAGAAGAAGAGTTAGTGAACAAGGAAAGAAATGTCATCCACAGCCAAAAGACCCAATCCGAAAAACCCTTTGACCTAGAAACTGAAATTAGTAAATTGAAGATAGCAATTCCTCTCTCAGAATTGGCCAAACACAGCATCTACAAACAACAAATCAGGAAATCCCTCCAACTTACTAGCAACAAAGATGATGTTAATGTGTTGGATGATACCCCAGAGCTACTTTTTGGCCCAGAGGTGGATGGAAAGACAGCAGGTGTAGGCATTTTACCTTTCTATGTCAGCCTGCATGTTCATGACAAAATATTACACAATGCAATGTTTGACTCGGGTGCCTCTCACAACCTGATGCCCAAATCAGTCATGGAAAGACTAAACCTGGATATTACCAGACCATACAAGGACCTGTTCTCCTTTGATTCCAGCCAAGTCAAGTGCTTAGGCCTAATAAAAGATCTATGTGTGTCTCTTGTTCAATACCCAAACAAAACAATTCTAATGGATGTTGTAGTTGCTGACATCCCACCCAAGTATGGGATGTTGTTATCAAGGTCATGGGGGGCTAAACTTCAAGGTTCCCTACAGTTAGATATGTCATATGCCACCATCACTGTTTTTGGGCAACCAAAGAGATTATACAGAGAAACATTAATGAAATACATGGTCAGCAGTGAAGAAAAGCCTCAAAACTTTCCCATATATGCTGTCCATTCAGACATAGACTCATACATTCTCTTCAATGATAATACAACTCTCTCAGATAATGAGGTTGAACCCAAGACACTCATACAAGAGGAAGACACCAATGAGAAAACTGCTACCCAAGAAACAATGATTAAGCAAACATTAAACACAGCTGCTTCCCTAGAAAACAAACAAGATGGCAAACCAGAGCTTTGACTTACAATTCCAACACATAAGGAGGTCATTAAGTTCTCCCTGGAACCAGAGATCCTATGGTTCCTTGAATTTGATGGGTCAGTCAACAAATTAGGGGCAGGAGCTGGAGTTTGGATACATAATAAACAAGACAGTCATGCAGAAGGCCGAGCCTATAGACTGAATTTCAAGTGTACTAATAATATGGCAGAATATGAAGCCCTTTTACTAGGCCTCAAGCTAGTAAAGTTCTTACAAGCCACAAAAGTCTCAATTATGGGGGATTTGGATTTAGTCATCCAACAAGTGAAGGGAAATTTTGTCACCAATGACAAGAGACTAAGGTCTTATAGGTCTGCTGTGGCCGAAATACTAAGCTTCTTCTCTGAATTCCAAATCACCAAAATTTCTAGGACCCATAATCTTCATGCTCATAGTTTAGCCACATTTGCAAGTGCCTGCAAGCTGCCTTTTGAGCCCCATCATCGCTTTACAGCTGAGGTAAAGCACAGACCTTCTGTCCCAAACAATGTCAAAGACTGGCAGGTATTTGAAGATGATGCACAAATAAACAACTTCTTGACCTTGCAACAAGAATTTGCAGGACTAAATATTGACACTGAAAGAGCAAGTCAATCACAAATACCTGAAAGAGCAGGTCAATCACAAATACTTGAAAGAGCAAGTCAATCACAAATACAGTTTGAACAGACTCACCACCCAATATCCCCCAAAACAGCAAAACAAATGCTAAATCCAACTATTTTCAACAAGGAGAACATACAACAAATTCAACAAACCAATCATGAGGAAGTAGCTGTGGTAGACGCTGAAATCATAGAGCTGAAAGACAATTTTATCCCAACAGGACTAACTCCATTAGAAGACATCTTTGACTCAAATGACATCCCTAGAAAACCAAAAATGCAGCCCCTAAATATAGCCATTGAAGAATGCAACATTGGCACTGTTGATAAGCCCAAGATAATAAAGCTATCTGCATCTCTGCCTCCTGACCAAAAACCCAAATACATTGACCTTTTCAAAGAGTTTCAGGATGTCTTTGCATGGGGTTATGAGGATTTAAAATCCTATGACACCTCTGTTATCCAGCATACTATCCCTCTCAAGCCTAATCAGAAGCCATTTAAACAAAAATTGAGAAGGATTAACCCCATGCGCCTCCCTTCAATTGAAAAGGAATTGCAAAAAATGTTTAAAGCAGGCATCATAGCACCAATCAGGTTTTCTGATTGGATTTCAAATTTGGTCCCTAGAAGAAAGAAAACTGGTGAAATAAGGCTTTGTGTGGATCTTAAGAACTTGAATCAAGTATCCCTCAAGGACAATTATCCCTTACCCAAGATGGATCACATTCTTCAACGGGTGGTAGGTGCCTCAAGGATCTCATTACTTGATGGATTCTCAGGTTTTAATCAAATCTTAGTACACCCTGATGATCAAGACAAAACTGCATTTATAACCCCATGGGGAACTTTCAAATATGTAAAAATGCCTTTTGGATTGAAAAATGCAGGGGCAACGTTTCAAAGAGAAATGGATATTGCTTTCGCCAAAGAGATTCATGACTTCCTTGTCATTTATTTGGATGACCTCACACCCTTCTCAAAATCTGACCAAGAACATTTGAAACACTTGAGGCAGATCTTCCTAACATGCAGGAAATATGGAATTTCCTTAAATCCCAAGAAGTCTCTGTTTGGTCTGGAAGAAGGCAAGCTGTTAGGACATATCATTTCAAAGGATGGCATAAGAATTGACCCAGATAGGATACAAGCTATTTTACAAATGCCCCACCCAAGAAATATCAAAGAATTGCAAGCATTCTTGGGAAAGATCAACTTCTTGAGAAGGTTTATCCCAAACCTAGCCGAACTGATTAGATTACTGAATAATATGCTAAAGAAGGATTCAAAAGTGAAATGGACAGTTGAAGCCAATCAAGCCTTTGAAGGAATAAAATTGGCCCTTACCCAAACTCCAGTCCTAACAAATCCTCAGTTTGATAAAGAATTCATCATTTTCTCTTTTGCCTCCCAACATACAATTGTTGCTGTCTTATTACAGAAAGATGACCAAGGAAATGAGAAACCCATTGCTTTCTTTAGTAGAGCTCTTAGAGATGCTCCCCTAAAATACCAAATCATGGAAAAACAAGCTTATGCTTTGGTCAAGGCTATCAAAGACTTTAGGATTTACATCCTTTATTCACATGTTATAGCTTATGTACCAAGTCCCATTGTCAAAGACATTCTCACCCAAGAAAATTTAGAGGGCAGAAGAGGAAAGTGGATTGCCAACATTTTGGAATTTGATATTGAAATAAAACCTACTAAGCTGATAAAAGGGCAAGGCCTGGCCAAACTAATGACAGAAGCAAACTTCCAAGCCTTAGACATCAACCAGCTGGACAGTGAATCGGAGCTGGCGACTCCAAAGATCAATGTAGCCTTTGAACAATCCCCTTGGTACTCTGATATATGTTATGTATTGCAAAACCTGTGTTCTCCATCAGGATTGTCCAGAACTAAGTGTAGGTTCCTAAAAATGAAAGCTTCAAGATTTTGTGTCATGGAAGGAAATTTACTTTGGAAAAACCATGAAGGGATATTGCTAAACTGCTTAATTGAAGATGAGACTAACAATATCATGAAATAATTTCATGCAGGTGACTGTGGTGGACACTTGTATTGGAAGTCCACTGTGGATAAAATACTGAGGGCTGGTTACTATTGGCCTACTCTGTTTTCTGATGTTAAAAAGTTTACTACATCATGTCATAAATGTCAAGTGTTTGAGGGAAAAAGAAAGTTATTACCACTTCCCTTAAGGCCTATTGCAACAGAGAGACCTTTTCAACAATGGGGCTTGGATTTCATTGGGGAAATTCATCCCTCATCCTTAGGCCAGCACAGATGGATTCTAACAGCTACAGACTATTTCACTAAGTGGATTGAAGCTGCTCCATGCAGACAAGCAAATGATTCAATAATCATTCAGTTTTTGGAGAATAACATATTGGCTAGATTTGGCTGCCCTGAAAAAATAATAACAGACAATGCTGCTGCTTTCAGATCTAAGAAGATGGTGAATTTCTGCGACAAATTTCACATTACCTTGGGCCATTCTACTACATACTATCCCCAAGGAAATGGCCTTGCTGAATCATCAAATAAAAGCCTGGTGAACGTCATAAAAAAGGTGCTGGAAGAAAATAAAAAGAACTGGCACAAAAAGCTTGTGAATGCCTTATGGGCAGATAGACTAACAACCAAGAGATCAATTGGGGTCAGCCCATATGAGTTGGTTTATGGATTAGAAGCCAAATTTCCTTCATCACTAGGAGTTCCTGTTATGAAACTTCTTCAAGAAAGCCAAGCTGAACCAAATGATATGCAAAGAAGGATCAATCAAATAATATGCTTGCAGCAAACTAGAGATCAAGTCTACAGCAGAGTTCAAGTTTTACAAGAAAAATTATAGAAGGCCTTTGACAGAAGGACTAAGGCAGAAGATTTCAACATTGGTGACAAAGTCCTCAAGTGGGATTCAAGAAGGGAAGATAAAGGAAAACATGGAAAATTTGATTCCCTTTGGAGAGGACCATTTGCTGTCCAAGTAGTGCAAGGAAACAATACTTATTTCCTTAAAAGTCTTAATGAAACTGATTTGGATGAAGGTCCTGTGAATGGCAGGATGCTGAAG
This sequence comes from Pinus tabuliformis, assembly GCA_031772625.1. Taxonomy (NCBI): domain Eukaryota; kingdom Viridiplantae; phylum Streptophyta; class Pinopsida; order Pinales; family Pinaceae; genus Pinus; species Pinus tabuliformis. The sequence goes on along the minus strand of CM062807.1, from coordinate 1,158,996,436 downwards.
CACTATTTTGACTACTACCCATAAGTGCAGTCTAAGTTTCCATTGTACATATTCAAGTGTATATATTACTCTCTGTAGGATGTAAAATTGCAGTTTCTCAAGTTTTATTAACTATCAGCAAAAGGCAAATAGGATCAGAGATCTACCAAGATGGGAAGAGCACAATTTTGGGCATTTTAAAGCAGCATACTTCAAGTGTGGGTGAAAACAGTCAAAAGCCAAGGCATTCTGACCTGCTGTTCTTGGTCTTTCAAATGAAAAACCATCCCCATGTGGAGCCATTGTTAGCTACCTACCAATAGGTTTCATATTTCATGATTGGCAAGGAAAGTTCCAAATATGCTCTGCTTTGGTGATGCAAAGATCCCATATTTCCTAGAGAAAACAATGTATGTACATAGTTCTTTGTTGACTCATTTTGTGGGTGACCCAATAGCCTAATCTGGATCATGCCATGTTTTAAATTTTCAGTTGTAGAATAGAGAAAGAAGTCTGTCCAAACTGTTTAATCTTGGCAGACTAGTAGCTTAGGTAGAGAAGTAAGGCTCCCAACTGCTTAATCTGGGACCTTGGAAGCAATAAGGGTAGCATTAGATAGAAAATCAAAAAGAAAAAGCCAGAGAAAAGAAAAGGCAAATAAGGGTCTGCAAGTCTAAGTGCACCCTCCAAGAAGAAACAAAAAAATGCTAGGCAAATAGATGGGTAGGCAGATGAGGTTGCAGAAGTGTCATTCCTTACAATTGAAGGTGTGCTAACCTATTTCACAAAGCAAAATCAATGGATTGAGAAGGTCTTCTTCTCTATCAGGTTGTAGCAAAGAAAAGAAGCATGTCTAACTTCCCAATTTTCCCCTTTTCCATTCATTACTAACATCCCCTCATCAGTTGAGATTCATGGAAGAATTGGTGGTTTTATGGTGGTTCTTAGTCCTTTAAAAGCCACATTTCTTGTCTAAAATTCTTTTCATTTTGATATACTCCCTAAGCTAAGTGATTTTCAAATAAACTTAGTGTTATCACTCCCCATCCACCCTTTTCATCTATATTAACCCCTAACATCTATTATATAATTCCCCTATGTTACCCTTTCCCTACTATTATAACACCATGGTGTATAAACCCCAAACATGGTATAAATATCCCTCCCCTTGGCATTATAGCCATATGTTCTCTGTCAGGGATCAAATTGACATCTGGTCAGCTTGAGAAACCTAAGCCTTACCCCCCTTCTCCCTTCTGAATCTATTTGACCCATTAAACCCTTTATTGGCTAAGAAAACCCTATGAACAACCCCTTTTACCCATAACCCGCTTCATCTGCAAAAAGCACATAAAAACCCACTTTTTTGACTTATCCAAAGTATCGGCGCCATATTATTTTTATTTGAAAATGCATTGAAAAACCATTACAATCCGCCACATCCCAAAGGTTTCCGCCGAGCACAAATCCCGAAAGAAATATTAATTTAATCCCGCCCCCCTTCCGTATTGTCTGATCACCTCACTGATCCGTCAATCGTCGGATCGGACCACTTTGATCCAACGGCCCTCATCCATATCGGACCAGCCCCCACGTCCGACAGATACCTTCCGAATCTGTCAGAGGGTGATGTCAGGCCTCTGCCACGCGTCACCCCCACAGCGTATCGGAGGTACGCCTGACAATTCTGCTTCCGTATCAAAAGCGGTGCGATGAGAAACCGCTAACCACTTCCGGTTTCGGTTGATCCGCCCGGCCAACGTCATCACCACGTCAGACCCACGTCAGTGCCACCCCGCCGTCGCGTCAGCACCCTTGTCCGCCCCTGCGCTAATATGCCTGCCACCTCATTATCCCCGTGGACCAATCACAGCTTGCCACATCACCCAATGACGTCATGCTGACGTCATCCAAAAAAGGTGCCAATGTCCCAAAAAATCCATATTTTGGCCGAATTTTCGCGTTTTTTATACTTTTTTTCCAAAACATTGTTGCTTGCTCTACATGGTTTTTACGTTCAAACGTGCACCACCTTGCTGAATTCGACCTGGAGACCTTCGGCGTGTCATTTCTACATGCATTCGTGACCGTTGCTCGCTATATACCAGGTATTTATCCTCGTAAATCCTTCATACACCTGATTTGTCTGTAAATTCCCTCAAAAAAGCTTAAGAGACAAAGAAACTTGCAATTCGCCGGCAAAATCCCTATGCCTAGTCCCCATTTGCAACTGTAAGGTCGAAAATCATTAGATGAGCCTTGTTTGCCTAAATTTTCACCAAAAAACTGCACTCTGTTCGCGCAATCGCGAACCGGTTACTCAAACTGTACCTACTTGATATAAGAGAGAGATTAAGACCAGACATTAGTCTTATCCGCACTTTAAAGCAGTATTTCAATTGTTGCAGCTGATCATTTATCCTTTATCCCTGAATAATTCACATTTCTCTGTTAAAGAAAACTCCTTTGTGTTGCTCTGCATAGCAACACCCATCTATAATCCTTGGAGAAACCATGGATCCACCAGTAGCTCCTGTAGCGTTGAACATTGCTCCATTGAATGCCCCTCAGAGAGAATTGGAGTGGCAACCTCTGGCAGACATGGACTATCGAATCTCAGAGGAAATGCTAATGAGAACCAAGTTCCACATCCACCTGCTCAATTAATTGAAGGCCAAACATGAGACTGGAACAGATGTGCTGGGCATATGGGACTCTTTTCTCCCTATATTCAAGCTTCCTCAGGTCAATCAGTTCCCTGATTTGATCCACCTATGTGCTGAAAACTATGACCCTACTCAGAGGGCAGTTCTTGACCCTTCAGGCTCAGCTGTGTTCTATATCACCCCAGAAGCTATCAAAGAGATGCTCTGCTTCAGGACTGAGAAGAAACTGGTCCCTCTATCACTCATAGGCTTGATAAATCAAGGAGCCAGATTGACAGATGCTTAGGTCACCAAATTAAATCAGCTGTACATTGACTCTGACTCTCTGAAGTATCCTCCTATCAATCAAGTATACCTCAACCAATTGGGCAGAGATCTTGCAGACATGATTAGTCCCACTTTGGGCTACAATTCAATTGAGTTTGTTGATGAAACTGTGCTGGTAATGATGCTTATGTTTGCCCCTGGCAAGTCTCCTATCTGCTATGACTATGCCACCTATATATCAGACAAAATACATGAGCAATTAATGAACCTGGCAAGAGAAAGGGTGTTCAGATACACCTCTTACATTTACCACTTAATCTTATATCATCAACATCAGAAGTTCTCTTTTCCAATGAAAAGAGTGGACGCCCAAGGCAATCCAAGATCAGTGGTCTATTGGTCCTCTGTTTTCCACTCTAGATCCGAGTCTCCTTATACTTATTGTGAGTTCATAGATCTCTTCATCCACCCAGCTATGTCTATGTTGATGAGCTCACCTCCTCCAAGGCTCACTGATGACATGCAAAGGATCCTTCAGTTATCCAAATCATACAGCATTGAGGACTGGTACTTTTACCAGAACCACACCGTCATCAGGATATATGGGTGTGAATTGCCTCCCTACAAACTACCCAGATATGTGCCTATGAGGCTGTTTGCCCTAGAATACTTCAGGCAGTTTGGCAATGTTGATGTGCTTCACTTTTCAGGCAGAGGCAAGAAAACACAGTTGAAGGTCAGGAACCAACTTGGCCACTTTGTCTATAACAAGAGGGAGGAAGGTTGGAAAGAAGCAGACAGGATGCTTGAGTCCCTTGGCCTTCAAACTAGTTTCCTTTGGAAACCTTATGACCCCAATCACTTCATAACTTTGAGAAGGCTCAAATATAAGCTGTCTGGCTATGATCATGTAAAGATTCCTCACATTTAAAAATATGCAAACCAAGTAAAATGGAGGAGAGGAACCTTAGAAGAGCCTGTTACACAAGAAGAGCTGAATCAAAGAGCGGTGAGGAATCTAAAGAAGATGGCTGACCTTGAACTTTGTTCACAGGTGTTTTCCCTTCCAAGCACACAAGTGGGAGCAGGTGAATCCTCCTCGACTGCAAATCAGCAAGCAGCCAAAGCCACTGAGAATATATCTAGCAAAGGCCAGGAAAAGGAAATGGAGACCGAACAGCCACCTCATGAGAAGGTGCAGCAACAACAGCAGCAGGTAGAACAACAACAACAACAACAACAGGAATTACAGCAAGAAGAAGGGCAGCATGACAAAGAACAACCCCCAAAGCAAGAAGGGGCAGTTGAGGCCCCAATTTTCACTGAGCAGCAGGCACAAAACACGGTGCCTCCTAGGCAAGAAGTTACTACCGAAGCCTCAGTCCTCCAAACTCCACAAAAGGAGGATATAAGCAGGAAAAGGGACAGAGAGACTCCCTTAACCACATCAATAAGTCATGGTGAGAAAAGGCACATAATGAATCCCTTCTCTGAGGAGGAAATGCCAATAGGGCAGTCTCTGGGCATGGGCCCACCTAGTAGAGAAGCATCTGCTAGCTCCTTCCAGCAGGGACAAGACAGAACAATAGGAGGAGAAGTCAGCTCCTCAAGCCACCAAAGAGAAGCTGAAGGAGGAATCAAACAGCAGTTTATTGATATTAAAAGGAAAAATGAGCCACTTAAAATACAGCTCTACAATCATCTGCTGAAAATGGCTCCTACCAACCAACAAAGACTGATGTCTGCCTATGATGTACAGGAGGGCAAAATGATCATGAGTCATTTTATGCCAGCTGTAGCACAGCCCCAGTCCCCTGCAGATTATATAAGGACCCATCTTGAGGTCCTTGCCAAGGACATCCACCCAATGGACAAAATTGAATTACATAAGCAAATGGGTGAGATGGTGTATGCCTCCTTGGCAGACAAGACATTGGATAATTATAGGCTAGGAAATAGCCTTAATAATACAGCTGCCCAACTTGAGTTGGAGAGAGCATCCTCTCAAGCAAAGGACAACAGAATTAGGTCCTTAGAAGATATAATCATAGAGATTGGGCATGATCCCAAGGATATCAAGGGCATACAAGAAATATTGAAGTTGAGGGATGCAGACATGGCAGCTTTGAGGAGAAAGATCAAAATTCCAGCCACAATTCACCCTCAAACAGATGAAGTTGCCCAGCAGAGGCATGATCAGGATGCCACAGCTTTGCTGGTGTCTCTATATAAGCAGCTAATCCAGACTCAAGAAAAGCTGGGAGAATCAGAGGCTGCACAGGCAGCATTACAGGCAGCTTTGAAGCAAAAAGAAGAAGGTCAGACCTCCCAGCCTTCTCCTGAAATAATTAACCTTGAGGAAACTGCTCCAACTACTGTTCCTCCTCCTCAACAAACAGAACAGGCAACACCATCCACCTCAGCACCACCACCAACGACAGAGCAGGCCCCAAGCCTGGACATGCAAAAGCTGAGAAATGAGATTCAGGCCTTGGAAGCACAAATGACATAACTAAATGAGGCCAGGGAGAAATTAGCCAAGGTAAATGAAAGATATGACAAATCCAAGCAGACTGTGGCAGAAAAGGGCAGGGAAATAAAAGCCCTCAAAGACAGGATAAAGGAGCTAGAGAAGGAGCTCCAACTGGATAAAGTAGTGGCTGAGATCAAGACAGTGCTTTGGGCCAATATTGGCCAGTCTATTACTGACCAATGGCAGTATATTGAGACAATCCATGAGCAGTTGGAGCTCATTGCAAAAGCACAGAAGGAAATTCAGAGATCAAGGGCAGCTCTAGGCAATATGCCTGAAATTGCCACCAGGATGATCAATGTGCTCAATAATAGAACAAGTGCTCAGTTAGCAACTATGGGAATTTCTAACAGGACTGAGACTATTTTGTTGATAAAGAGGGTCCTTACATTGAGAAGCTTAGTGCAGACATTAGAGAGAAGGACCCAAGACATGCAGACCGAGGTGAACAGATTTATGGTATTACAGAATAGAGGTCTCCCTGGCTTACTGAACAGTGCAGGAAGACTGCTTACCCATGAGTAGTATGCCAAGAGGGTCAATACATTCGCCACAAGTCAGATCACTGAAAGGCCCAGCACCTCAGAGGAAATAGGGCCAACTACAGGGCAAAGTCTCTACAACAGAGTGGAGAATCTATTCTTTATAATGAATGAAATTACACACTTGTTTGAAGTGCCCCCTAACTTCTATAAATACACAGAGGCAGATGAGACTATGGATGCAATTCTTAGGCATCAACTGCCCACACAGGAATGGTGGACAAAGGCAATACAGATGATCCTATAGACCAGGAAGCCATTCTTCAAGTTTTTCATTAAAAAATATAAATTGGCATGCACAGGAAAACTTAGTAAAATCAGCATGCATAAAAAGTGAAAGCTGAGCCAACTCAGCAGAACTTTCGGCCAACAGGTCAAGATGGACAGCTACAGGTGACAGGGCCGAAAAGTTATAGCAGAGCATCCACAAAAGCGCATTTTCCAGCATTTAAAGCAGATTATTCCAACCGACTCGGTGGCCTCCAAAGGCCGAAATATCTTCTGATTGATAGAAATGAGGATTTATATTGTATTAAAAGTAGCAATAACTTCTTATCTGCTATTTTGTACAAAGTTGGTGAAACATTTATTTCTCAGATGACTCAACGCCTTAGATATTTTGTATTACCGTTTGTATATATTTCCCCTCGCATAAGCTTGCAGGGGGTTGTTGTTGATTTCTTTTGAAGAAGTTTTCTATGATGTAATCTTGGCAGAGTTTAATAACAGAAGTGATGGAATTTCTAAAGTTCTGAGTTATTTGAATGCGTTCATGGTGTTTTGTTGAAGTTTGCAGGATCCATGTGCATCTCATATACAATAAGTTTTTCTGTAACTCTCTTCGTTTTGTGTTTCAATCTTTTACAACCCATAAATATTTCTAAGTTATTATGTATTTAGCAGCAAAGAAAAAGAATAGCCTTCAGGATTTATTCATGGAATACCCTGGGCTCAATCTATGTTGTTAATGAATTTTTTCCTCAGTTATAATCTTGATAAGTGTAATTCTTAATTGCTACACTTTCAGAATATATCTTTCACAGTGACCTTTGTTTCAGGAATTTAAGTTTGCTCCTGAGCAATATATTTCACTTTCACAGCATTAGCTTAATGGAGAATTCTTAATTGCTTTTCATTGGCTAAACATGCATCATCATACATCATCACTTAAGCTTTAAGTTTTGTTTGTTGGGATACCCAATAGGCCCTGCAACCTGAACATTCCCACTGAAGCATATCAAACATTTCACAGCTCTAGACTCCATTTCCCAATGAAATACAACTGTCTAAACATTACATCTTAGGTATTGAAAGAAATCCTTCAACCAAAACATAAACAAAAACCTGAGCATAATAGCTAGCCTAAAATACTATCATAACAGAGACAAATCATAAAGAGAGAGCCCTCTCTGATCACAGTTTGGCTAGAAATTGTAATCCAAAGATTGGTTAGTGGTTACCCCGGTCGTATTCCCTTGGGAGTCATAGGGAACATCCTGGGTGTTAACAGAAACAATTGCCTGGAGCTTAGATCTGGCTAGAGGACACCTGCACAAGGAAAAAACAATCAAAGATTAGTAGCCAAGCCACATGCAATCAGAAAAACCAATGCATGCAGCAATGACAGGCCACAGCAACTCACGGCAGCCATTCAACTTCGAGGTATGTGACTGAAACTCATTCTTCTATTGCATAAATTTAATTTCAAAACTGCATGAATTAATGGAATGGTGGGATTAAGCCACGAATTATCAAGGTTAAGCTGATTGTCTTCTCTAGAACTCAGCCGGCAGTCACGCAGTACACGTGGACAGTTGACTCACATGGAAATTTCAAAAAACAGGAAGTGTTGGCCATTTGAACTCCAGTGCAACTAATGGTGAGTGATTATAGGCAGAGAACTACAGTTCATAATTACACTACAGTGAGGAACAACACTTCTAGTTGCATGAGGCCACGTACACTTGGCCACTTTTCTCTCTCACGTGAATCACGCCTCAATTAAAGTTGCTCGGCTAACTCTCACCATCCGCTGATTAATTTTTCCACGTTCTTGACAACAACCAATGCAATACATACATTCCTGAGACATTGCAACTCTGATCTTTTTGTCTTGGCTACTTTCTGTGGTGCAGTCATAAACAAGCCTTCCATCATCCAGTCTACTGTCATCATCATATGGAACTGAATATTTGCAAGCTTTGGGATAAGAATTGGTTTTAGTAACAATCTCTTCCACTGTAAACCGCCATCTAAAAGGTAATTCAGCTTCTAAAGGTGTCTCTTGTTATCCCACAAAGACCACCAATTCTCAACTGCTTCAATCCGTGCATGCTGCATTCTCTGTGTGCTTTGACATTTTTTTTACAAGTACCTGTGCAACAAAGTGAAAAATGAACAAGTACTCCTGGAACATCCTTTAAGTGATGGCATTTTAAAGCTTGCTGCGAGGTATCAATGTCATTTGCAAAATTTGAGATCAGTGGTGCCTGAAAATTACAGATGGACTAAAGTAAGTTGTAAACTTCAGTCCAAATTTGCGATGTTGGTACCTATCGTTGGCATGTGTTGTGATTGGCATTAGGAAATGTTCAAGATTGCAAGGTGAAGTATGGAGGAGTCATTTTTCATTTTTTTTTTGTCTGAGCCTGTAAGATCTTTTCTCAGTTGAAAATGTTTGCAAGGTCCTGTGCGCTGCAGTGAAAAATGAACAGATGGACTCAAACAAGGTGTAGCTGTCAGTCGAAAAGTATGAAGATTGGTACCTGTCTTTGGTGGCAGATGGCTTGGTCTATCATATTCTAAGGGGACATTAACAAAGAGCTTCCTTACTGATTGAAAGTTAATACAGTTGTCTGTGGTCATGCTATTCAGCCCCAACCATCAAGTTTTGGTGCCAGGGTAAGGGAAAACAGGAGCTACAATGAGAATGCTTATAAGGGTTGGCTCGAAAATTGGTGGAGAGTCATTTTTGAGGTGGAAGCAACAATAGGGACTGTTGCCATTGCTCCAGTTTCAAGCAAGGGTTTGAACTTGGTTCATCATCTAATTAGCACGAGTAAACTGGGAAGAGGTTAGGGCCGTCTTTGTTCTTTTGGCAGTTGCAAAGGAGAGGTAGGTGGACGATATGTGATTCTTTGAGGACTCAAAGCCGTTGATGAAATGGATGAGGGGAGGATATAAAATAATCAGAACCTACTGTTTCCGGATGCAATAAGGATGGCTAATGACAGCAGTTCCTCTCATATCTACAGAGAAGAAAACACTGAAGCTGACAGTCTTGCAAATAGGGCCGAGGAGTTACAGTATGGGCTGTTGATGGTCTGAAATTGTAGCAGATGAGGTTTTATCGTTCCCCGCTTAACAAATTCTTGAGTAGTTTTGATCGTGTCTGTGTGCTCTCTCCTGAAATGGTTTGTGCTTTACCCTGGGGTGGGATGTTACAGGCTTGAGTCTAGGATAGCCACGACCAAGATGAAAGGAAAATCACCCACAGCCAAGCAGGATATAGTGGTGCTGTCTGTTTCTACAGGAAGACAGAGACTGTTTCTACAGGAAGACAGAGGACTGTTTCTACAGGAAGCCAGCGAACTGTTTCTACAGGAAGTTTGAAAAGAGGGAAGCCAAAGGAGAAATCGGCCGAGATTTTAGCTAAGGAAGCCACCAGGGCTATCAAAGACGAGGAGAGAGATTGGTTTCTCAGAGGATGAGCAACACTTTCAGTAGGGGGGTGATGATGAGCCCCAAAAATAGATAATTATTTGGGCTCATTCAACCTCCTAATTTGACTTAATCCACCATTCTCATTAGTTTATTGCATGTTTTTGATTATATTTATGTTAATAGAGTGAATGTGGTTAGTCATTATGCCAACAAGTCTAATGGGTGCTTTGTGTATCCTTTTTGGTCAATTTGGAGACAAAATTGAAGGTCTTAATGAGCACTTGGCAGCCAAATTCGTGGGAGAACAAGGGAGAGGATTTGTAGGAAGGTGTCCCCTTCATTTATGGGCCCTTACCTCGAATTCTCCACCATCAGCTCGGAGTTCAAGGGCCACCAAATCAATCAGCACAAGGGCAGCCAAGCAAGTCAAGTAAGACTGCTGTTAACTCCAAGTCTTGGGCAGCCGAGTCCCTAAATTTTAGGAGGACTGTTGGGTCCTCAAATTGTATAAATAAGAAGGCTTAGGGCCTCATTTTGGTTAGCCAGTTAGTCATTTTGTTAGCTAGTGGATGTTAGCTAGTTAGCTAGTAGATAGTAGCTAGTAGTTAGTCATTTCATAGCCTTGTTGTAGTCATTTTGTAATTCGATTTGTATGCAATAGATTAGCTTTGCTTTCAGCTCATTCTCAAGCTCTCCTTGTGGACAGTTTTGATGTAACTCTTCATTCTTGATTAATAAAGATGAATCTAGCTTTGCACCAGCTCTAAATCTCTCTTGGGAGGCTGTAGCTCTTGGGGTTGGGCCCATCTCAAGTGCCCAGTTGTTGTAGGGAAAAGTATCCGATTCGGATGACCCTATCCCACTCTAAGGGTGATAGTACCTCAGCAACAACTGTAAAGAAAACTACTTAAGGTTTACTTCTTTATGAAAGCAAGAGAGAATGAAGAAATGCACTAACCGTTGCCTTGCGCTTAATGTCGAATCCAAACTCTTCTCTTTGCTTGCTTGCTCCCAGCTCCTTGCTCTTTTACTGGCCCAGCTACAATGAGATCCTGTAAAATAACAAAGAAGGAAACTACAAGAAGCATGCAATCATAACTGATTCAAGGATTAGCATAAATCAAATATACAATTATCACAACACATCATTGAAACAAATGTATATAGAAGAACCTCAATAGCTTTTATTAATAGAAGAAGTAAAGTTCTGAGAGTGTTACAACCATTGAAGGCCCCAATCCAGCAACACCTCCCAGCAGAAAGAATTTCTCCTCTTCACCTCCTTCAAGCAATCACCCAATAGTTCTATAGTGAAACCAACAGCATATCATTACTTTGCACAAAATTCCAGCCTCCTGAGCTCATAGGAGAGAGCTCAATATATAGAAGAATTGAGAAAGGATGAGTCAGCTTGCAACTGATGTGTAGCTGCCTTGTGTCCTCTCCCTCTTCAGTTGATCTTCAGTTCTTGAGTCCACTTGGAGAACCTTGCTTCCACTTGGAGAAACAGAGCCTCTGACTCATCACAAGGCGAAATCCCTGATCCAAGTGTCATTTTTGGAAGATTCCAGAGCAATGACTCAATGTGCCACTTGTCCTATCTCGCTCAGCGCAGGTGGCCTTTGTTCCACTTGCTTTGCAACGCAGGTACACCATGGAGGAGTTGAGTTTCAGCGCAGAAGCCTAGTGGAGCACCTGCTTTGATTTCAGGATTGCTTGTTTTTGAGTGTTTTCAGGTGGAGAACTGATCTGAGAGCTGTTGGTTTGCTGACCTTATTCCTCTAGGGGTAGGAACATCATGTTTAGGGACTTTGGATCCCTTGGATTATTGACAATTCATGCCTGATGCTGCAAGGCACAAAATTGTCTATAACAGATGCCCCCTAAAGTATGAGGTCGTTTATCGGGTGAAATGCTTTATTAGGAGGATCCGAAGTTCATTCAATCTGCTGAGAAGTGTCCTGTAATAAGATACAATACAATACATTATTTTTCATACTTTTTCATGATCTAGCTGAGGCGGGCATTCCCATGCTCAGCTTTATAAATTCATTTTGGTACATAGAACAGACGATCGTCTGATGGTAGACTGATAATTCTCTGCTGAAATTATCATCCTTTGAGAAGGATGATCATCTGCTGCAATGATGTACATATCAAATGTCTTTATATCTTGAATATATATCGTAGCCCAGATGGATGAAACTAGATCCGGGGTCTTCAATCTCTTCCGATCTTCACTCGATGTACAAGTCGATCCATGTGAGAATTTCTTGAAGTCGAACATGGAAAGACATCGCTTGATTATCGGTCAATGATGTAAACCGTTAACAAGCGTGAGAGGAATCACCGATAAGGATGATGACCCTCAAGGTACAGCAGTACAATTCACATGGTGGGAATAAAGGACTTGGCGTCGACCACCATGCAAAATCTTCTGGTTGAAGGTCATTGATGTATACCTATCGCCGGAAGTGAGAAACTTGCCATTGAGGCATGCAAGCTTCAAAGTACTGAAGGGGTTGTTCCTAGATCAACTCCTTGGATAATGAGTTGATGTCGACAAGGAGCGATCCGTCAAAGGAGGGCCTTAATGAATCCCACATCAGTGACACGGAACGGAGCTAATGATTGTGATGAGGTGAAAACAAACTGTGATGTATGATTCAGGGTGGCGGTCATGAAATGGATGAAGGACAATGTATGGTAGTGGATGGGACACGGTTGACTCTTTGCAGAACAACTTCTCTTGAACATATAACGACACTGATGTGATGGATCGGTAGCATTACCCCAAATGTGGATGGTGTGGCGAGGACCATGGTGATGAGACCGGTGAATGAAACAACCCAACCCGATGTGATACGGAGGACAAAGTGTCATGTTCAAGAGCGACTTGCTACCATTAAAGCTGTGAGGTTCTCCCAATTTTTCCCCAGTCATTGCTGACCAGTACCTCTTTATTTTTGTCAAGCTTGAGGAGGATAACATATGCTTGTTCTATAACCTGCCCTTCGGGCAAGCCCATCGCTATGTTTTAACGAGCCTAGCGATAGGGAAACTCGTTCTCGTCTAAAGACAAGTTTGTCGCTATTTAATGAATTTAACGAGTCTAACGACAAGGATAACTCGGTCCTTTTCATTTTTAGAGAGTCTGAAAAGGTACATAAAGTCAAGTCCAAAATTCCTTTTTCATCATCTAATCCCTTAAGTCCGAAAAAGTATAAAACAATGCAGAAGGGATGAATTTTCGATTGCTTTAACGAGCCGAACAAAACAAGCGCTCGATCTTTTTGTGCAATAATCCCTCAGGTCCAAAAAGATTAAAATCTAGAGGAGGGATAGCTCTTCCGGTCGCTTTAACGAGCTGGAAGGCCAAAACTCGGCAAACTTTTCATATTTTACGAGTCAGTGAAAAGAGCTCAAAGAAGACTCGTCTTTTGAGGAACGAGTGATAAATAGGGATAGCAGCAGATTCCAGGTACAGGTTGGAACATTCCAATCACGGCAGTGTCACAAGGATGGCTAAATGAAATCACTCTTCGCAGCTGTTCCTCAAAATGGGTAAACAAACATATGGAGATGAACGATTGGCCAAATGAACGAATGGAGGTGAGACTGCAAGAACACGACCAAGGGCTTTTAATATGGCAGTCAAAGGTTACATTTACCAAGGTTATTTACCGGTTCATTTTTTCTGGGTGAGCTTGAACTCTAAGGGAAGATTGCTCACAACTTATGTTTATTTTTTAACGAGCATGAACTATGTGCTAAAACTGCTCGGATCTTGCGTTTATTTTTTAACGAGCATGAACTGTGTGCTAAAACTGCTCGATTTATACTAGTCTTAATACAAGGAATGCCTCAGGTGAGGTAGTCATATTTAAGGAGCTATATCTCACTAGTTACTCCAATTTGGCAAGTTTTAACTTTTGCCCCACATCCTTTCTTTATGCAAGCTGGAAACGGCTAATCCTACGAGTTTAACGGGTTAGACCTACAGGTTTAAAGGGAGGACCTAAAAATTTAAAAAATAAATAGTCGTCCCATGCTTGCACTCCAAAAGGTTTGCATGCCCCCAGGTATAAAGTATAATTTCGAGGCGCTGCCTCTTACTTATTATCCAAAAAATAGTTCTGTTCGTTGCCGCAAACTAAACCCCTTTTTCCGGCGATGTCTATCACTAGGTTACTAAAGACGGTGACCACTTGTTGCAGCAATTTCATCTCTTTCTTTGGAGGCTGCCCCTACTTATCCTTCAAAACATATGTTTTAATGGGTGAGGCTTGCCTTCAAAGATGGTGGCTACTTGCCGCCACAAATGGATCTCCTTCCTCGGTATCCTAATTATCTAGACAAGGGGAGCGAGAAGCAGATTATCTCACTCACATAACTTTGACAAAAGAATCTTATTCTAGAACAACCCTCTCTTCCTTCTTTCGGACGGGGTACGGACTAGTCATATTCTTCTGTGGAAATCAACTTTATACCCAAGGTTTCCTCTGCCCAAGGCAGGCCAGGGTGCATGCCCCCTGGGTCCCAGTTATATCTTTCCGAATCACTCGCATTCATCGGGAAGTAGAACCGGGGGTGGAGGCATTTCTTGAGTGAATAAGCCATTTAGGGTTGGTATTTGACTATTTGCGATGCGAGATCCCAGAAATGAAAGTTGGTCCACAAGCTTGACCATCTTTCCTTCGTGTGGAAAACACATTACTCTAAAGAGTGAGGAGACTATAGCTCCCATGCAATATATATAGTCCCGTCCAAGGAGTAGGTTATAATCCAAGGGTCCTTGGACGACCATGACATTCATATGAACTGTCTTCTTCCTCAATGTAATGGGAACATTGGGGAGAATCCCTAATGGGCGACTGGTTCCTTTATCAAAACCCGATAGATTTCTCATCTCAGGTAAAAGCGCCGAGGAACCCAGTGCTTTCCAAGCAATAGAGGAAAGGATACTCACAGATGCCCCTTCATCAATGATGGTTCCAGCCATTACCATTCTATAGATTTGGACAATGATTCTGAATGGTATACTGGCTGGTAACCGGGGTCTGCCTAGTTGGTTCCAATCAAAGGATACAACCAGGTTGCTTGGTGGTGGGACCGAATACACGGCCGGATACGACCCTGACGATGTTCCTTCCTGCGATAAAGGAATGGGCGCATTGCCCTGATGCTCATCAGAGTCTGTGTTGATGAAAAGAATCTGGACGGTGTCATCCTTATTCTCTTCAGTGAGGGTGTCATTTGAAGATGAATCTTCAACGACGGTGTCATTTGAGGATGAAACCTCTGAAGGAAGAACCGGGTCAACTGCCGTTTCGACCTTTAGACTTTCGTCTGGTCTGGATTCAGCAGGTTCATTCTCAATGACTGACACTTCAGCTGACCACTTGAGCGGGCCAGCTGGATTTTCAACTATCAAGGGATTAGGCACGAGTTTTTGGTATCCAGGAGGAAGTCGTAACGGTGATACCGGACGATCTTCCAAAACTCTCTTCGCCTCATCTAAGAATGGACATCGGTGGATGGCATGATCGCCTTCACACAACATACAGGGTGATCTTGGTCTCCCTTTTCGTCCTTCACTCTCGCTAGTTGACGGATTGCAATCAACATGACTACCAGAGGTTGATGCTACCGGATTGTGCAACCTGGGGGACCAGTCCCTTAGTATCTGCGGAATACAAGGACAATCACGATGGAAGTGGGTCCCTTTGCAAATGACACATGGCGATTTAGGCCCGGTCGGTGCAGTGTGTGGATTTTTGTCAGATGTCTTTTGCTTGCCCCCAGTCGCCTTCGCCATAGGCCCCTTCTACTTCTTTTCTTTCTTCTTCTTTTCCTTCTTCTCCATGGGAGGCTGAATTTTGCCGGCTCTACCTTGTGAAGATGAAGGATCAGAGGAAAAAATGTAAGAAATGGAAGGCTGGTGGGCAGCTCTAGACTGGTCTGACTGTTGATTCGACTGCTCAGGATTTGTGGCGATTTGAACTACATTAGTTGAAAAGAGCCATACAGGTAGGCCAATTGTCAATCCTGGAAGTGACAATGTGGCCATATGAGGCGCACCAACATCTCCCCAAGAGGAGAAGGGATTGGGACTTCCACCAAGGTGACTTCCTTGGTTGGTGGGCTCCATACTTTTCAACTGAAAGATCAACGTGGGAATAAGAGGTGATTATGTTCCGTTTAAAATAAATTTTATTAACGACGCTTTAGACACAACTTTGCTTTTTCATGTTTTAAGAGTCGAGAAAAAGCTAAAGATGACTCTAGTCCCCTTCGATGTTTTAACGAGCCCGAAGTGACAAATGCTCGGATGGACTTTTTCAGTTATAGAGTTTGAAAAAGGCCAAAAGAAACTGCTCTGGAGTTCTAGGAAGAGGGTGTGCCAAACTTTTTGCGAAACCACAGAATACGTTTTACGGTACGGGTGGTCGATCTTCGTGAATGCTGTGTTCACTGCATCGTGATCAGTAGGGCGGCCGACACGGCTTCCTATGGATAAAGGCTTTGTTCCTATAGGGGTCTCCCAATATATACGCGACGGTACGTGGGAGCACAAGTCCGTATTAGTGCCACCGACTCTCAGGAGGAATCACCCACCTTCGTAGAGATCGACAATCACTATGTTTAACGACGCCGGAACACGTCTCTACCTAGACCTCTATGTGTTTGTGTTATGTTACAAAGCGTTGTTATGTAAATTGAATTTATTTTAATGTTGATCTTGCTTAGCAGTTTGCCTTTAAGGATCACCACGAGATGTATGTAACAAATTCCTGAATGCAGTCTAAGATGAGAAGCAAACTTTTCAATCTTTCAACTTTGAAAATCTTAACTACTGAGGAGAAGAAAGGAAAATCTTTTCACACAGATCATAGAGCACACACTAATGCAAATTTTCCTAAATCAGCATGTAAACAGTCAAATGCAAAATGCACAATGCATGTATTTTCTTTTCCCTTTCTTAATGTTGATGTATTACAAAAAGAAAGTTGTTATATAACTTTGATTTCGATTTAAAGCGAAAACAAACAAGCTTGTCCAAAATCAAAAGACACCTTAAGATTTACTTGTTTAATCACTGGAAATACATGAAATCAAACCATAATGACGAAAGTAAAAAGACTAATCAGCTATGGACAGCAAACAAGCTAACTCTTTAGACCAGCAAAATGCCTAACACAGGTTCAGATCTAGGAGGCCAAAGCAAGACTAGTTTACTTTCGTTATGGGAAATTGTAAATGACGTAAGAAATACAAAAGAACAAGTACAATTTCGCTATATAACAGAGGTGGAATGATGGCAAGTAAGATTGGTTTCAGAACAGGTACAAGACTGGTAACTGGCTGCCAAATCTATAGTGAAAACAGGCAAGAAAAAGGGAGGAAACCCCAACTGCCCTAGGCAAAATTGGGCCAACGCAGGTGCTGCACAGCCAGTCTGGCTCTCAGCGCAGGTAGCCCCTTCAGGACCTGCGTTGCAAAGCAGGTAGCCCCTTCAGGACCTGCGTTGCAAAGCAGGTAGCCTATGTACTACCTGCTTTGGAAAACGAAAGTTGCGTTTTCTCAGTTTCCGGGTCACAATTTTCTCAAAAATGCACAATTTTTGCTCAAATCAGAAGCAATCAGTCAAGCACACACAAAGGGATGATTAGGAGGATGAAAAGCTATCACTAAGAGCTTACAAGGATCCTTGTAGATCAGCTCTTCAAATCATGAACATGCTCAGAAATGAGCCAGAGTAGCTGCCCTCTACTTCGCTTTTGATATAGTCAAAAGCTTTTCGATTTGGTACTCTTTTGTTCAGGAAATGAATAGCAAAATACTACAAACAATCAAACAGATACGATCCCCAGCGGAGTCGCCAGTTTGTTGTAGGGAAAAGTATCCGATTCGGATGACCCTATCCCACTCTAAGGGTGATAGTACCTCAGCAACAACTGTAAAGAAAACTACTTAAGGTTTACTTCTTTATGAAAGCAAGAGAGAATGAAGAAATGCACTAACCGTTGCCTTGCGCTTAATGTCGAATCCAAACTCTTCTCTTTGCTTGCTTGCTCCCAGCTCCTTGCTCTTTTACTGGCCCAGCTACAATGAGATCCTGTAAAATAACAAAGAAGGAAACTACAAGAAGCATGCAATCATAACTGATTCAAGGATTAGCATAAATCAAATATAAAATTATCACAACACATCATTGAAACAAATGTATATAGAAGAACCTCAATAGCTTTTATTAATAGAAGAAGTAAAGTTCTGAGAGTGTTACAACCATTGAAGGCCCCAATCCAGCAACACCTCCCAGCAGAAAGAATTTCTCCTCTTCACCTCCTTCAAGCAATCACCCAATAGTTCTATAGTGAAACCAACAACATATCATTACTTTGCACAAAATTCCAGCCTCCTGAGCTCATAGGAGAGAGCTCAATATATAGATGAATTGAGAAAGGATGAGTCAGCTTGCAACTGATGTGTAGCTGCCTTGTGTCCTCTCCCTCTTCAGTTGATCTTCAGTTCTTGAGTCCACTTGGAGAACCTTGCTTCCACTTGGAGAAACAGAGCCTCTGACTCATCACAAGGCGAAATCCCTGATCCAAGTGTCATTTTTGGAAGATTCCAGAGCAATGACTCAGTGTGCCACTTGTCCTATCTCACTCAGCGCAGGTGGCCTTTGTTCCACTTGCTTTGCAACGCAGGTACACCATGGAGGAGTTGAGTTTCAGCGCAGAAGCCTAGTGGAGCACCTGCTTTGATTTCATGATTGCTTGTTTTTGAGTGTTTTCAGGTGGAGAACTGATCTGAGAGCTGTTGGTTTGCTGACCTTGTTCCTCTAGGGGTAGGAACATCATGTTTAGGGACTTTGGATCCCTTGGATTATTGACAATTCATGCCTGATGCTGCAAGGCACAAAATTGTCTATAACACCAGTACCTCCCTTGTTTATCTTTATGTGTGTTCGCTGCATTCTTAAAATAAAATATGCTCTTTAGATCTTGCTTTGTTATTTTGGTTGTTTTGATGGTTAAAGTAGCTTTTTATGTTTGGGAATCGATTGGTAGGAGTTTGTCATGCATTTAGATCTTTTGGACTGTTCTTGCTCACGTGTTGTACATGGTTTCCTTGCAAATAAAGCTGCTGTCCATTCTTGTTACTGTTAGCTAGATCATATTAGGGTAGCATAACTAGATCTTTGTTTTCTTGCATGTCTTTGTTTGTTCAGTTTGAAAAACCACTTGCAGAGTACCTATTACCCTTCCTTACCTGCACATACTCCATCCAACCTACCTGTTTCATCCTTCACTCAGAACCCTTACCTTACATTTACCTCATTCGCTTACTTTGCCATGATTCTCATCTTCTTGTACAACATTGTTTCATCCCTCCTTGAACAAATCTCACCATCTACACCTTCTCCTCAACTCCAACCTCCAAGTCTTGAACTCCCCTACACCCCTATTTCACCTCCATACTCGTTCCTCCACCTTTTTCCCTCCATCCATTCTCCAAAATCCTCTTTTCAGAACATCCTGTAGAAATCTCTGAACATCCTGTAGAAACCCCTGCAGACTTCCTGTAGAAGTTCATAAACACGGTTGCATGGCATCCTGACTTTGTGAAACTCTCTGAAAGGATGATAGGGATCCCTTAGACCCTCTCCGAGTCTTCCCAACCTTTTCCAAGCATTTCTCCTCCTTGATCCACCCCTGCACAGTGAAAAGCTAGTTAAAAGCACATGCATGATAATTCTAATAACTTAATCAAAAATACAAAAAGATGTTTTCTTCAGATAGTGACAACTTAGACACATGAATTTTACCTTCCTAGAAGTAATGGCATCTCTTCTCGTAGTTTGCATTCTCATTTTTGCATCAGTAGGACTAGTTGGTAGAATTAGGGTTTGTATTTCTTTTTGGCTTTCAGTTTCTTTTCGCAAGTAGATTAGCTTCCTTTGAGTTAGCTTTCGTCCATCAGTTAAAAAGCTTCTTCTAAGAGCTCATAGAAGTTGGCTTGAGGCCCTAGCGTACTTGTGCCAGCTGACCAAGTGACAGCTGCGGCAAGAGCTAGTACTTGTGCATACAGCACCGTCGCTTCCAAGTTTGTTACGAACTACCGGGTTGATAAAATTAAAGAAGGGAGTTCTAGGAGTTGTAGCATTATTGCTACAATACTGGGGCGCACCACCTGTCACGGTGAACGCGCTGCGGAACTGTGGCCTGCTGAAGTTCTTTCGTATCTCTAGCATGAGACAACAGATCTCTCTACTGCAGTGCTTGCTCGACGCTTGGGATCCTATCAACCAAGTATTCCAGATTAGGGGCAAATCTATCCTCTTGACCGTAGTAGACATTTACTTCTTGACTGGCTTGTCGAGGCGGGGTGCCCCCATTTCTTTGTCAGGTTCGGCCCGAGGGAGTGACTCTGTGAGAGATTATGTCCGCTAGTGTTAACACCCAGGTTGTTCCCTATGACTCCCAAGGGAATACGGCTGGGGTAACCACTAACCAATCTTTGGGTTACAGTTCCTAGCCTAACTGCAACCAGAGAGGGCTCTCTCTTTATGATTTGTCTCTGTTTTGTTATTATTTTAGGCTAGCTATTATGCTCAGGTTTTAGTTTATATTTTGGTTGGATGACTTCTCTTGAGGCTTAAAGTGTAATATTCAGACAGTTATTTTCCATTGGGCAATGGAGTCTGGAGGTATGAAATTCCTGATACGCTGGAAGGATGATGTTTAGCCTGCAGGGCCTTTTGGGTATTCCACAAAAACAATTTGAATTTAGGTGATGAAGTGTGTTTAGCCCATGGAGAGCAGTTAAGAATTCTCCACGAAAGCTGGTGATGTGAAAGTGAAATATGTCACTCAGAAGCAGACTTGAATTCCTGAAAACTATAATCATTGTGAAAGATATATCCTAGAAGTGCAGCAATTAAGAATTACACTTATGCAGATTATAGCTGAAGAAAGACATTAATTAACAACATAGATTGAGCCCAGGGTATTGCATGAATAAATCCTGAAGGCTATTCTTTTTCTGGGCTGTTAAACCTTTAGAAACTTAGATACAGATATGGGTTGCAAGAGATTAAAACATATAGCAAAAGAGTTATAGAAAACTTATTGTATTGTAAGATGCACAGGAATCCTGCAGAATTCAACAACACCGGAATGCATTCAAACGCTTCAGAACTTCAGAAATTCCATCACTTTCCTTTATTAAACTCTCGAAAGATTACAGCAGAAGAAATTCTACAAGAGAAAACAAATAACAACTGATCAACCAACCCTTCAAACTAGTGCGAGAGGCAAATATATACAAACGTTTTTTACAAAATATCTAAGGCGTTGAGTCATTTGATAAATAAATGTTTCACCAACTTTGTACACAACAGTAGGAAAGAAGTTATTGCTGCCTTTAATACAACATAAATGCTCTTTTCATCTGTCAGAAGATATTTAGCTTTGGGAATCCAACGAGTCGGTTGGAGTGATCCGCATCAATGCTGGAGAATGCGTTTTTGGAGTTGTTCTGCTATCGTTTCTTGGCCTGGACACCTGTAACTTTTCATCTTGCTTTGTTGGCCATAAGCTCTGCTGAGTTGGCTCAGCTTTCATCTTTAATGTATGATGACTCTAATGAACTGCCCTGTGTATGACATTTCAAATTTGCTGTAAGCAAAATTCGGTGAACGGATTGCTGTTTATAAAATCATTTGAATTTCCTTGGTCCACCAGTCCTGTGTAGGTAATTGATTCCTGAGAATGGCATCCATTGTCTCCTCTGCTTCTGTATATTTATAGAAATTTGGGGCCACATCAAACAAGTGCGTGATTTCATTCATTATAAAAAATAGACTTTCTACCTTATTGTAGAAAATTTGTCCTGTAATTGGCCCTGTATCTTCTGAAGTGCTGGGCTTTTCATTGATCTGAGTTGAAGCAAAAGCATTCACTCTTTTGGCATACTGTTCATGGGTGAATAATTTCCCTCCGCTGTTCAGTAAGCTAGGGAGTCCTCTGCTTTGTAATATCTGAAATCTCTCCATGAACCTGTTCACCTCAGTTTGCATATCCTGGGTTCTTCTTTCCAATGTCTACACCAGATTTCTCAGAGTAAGAACCCTCTTGATCATTTGAACAGTCTCAGTTCTGTTTGTAATTCCCATGGTAGCTAACTGAGAACTTGTTCTATTGTTGAGTACATTAATCATTCTGTTGGCCACTTCAGGCATATTGCTTAATAAGGCTCTTGATCTCTGAACCTCCTTCTGTGCCTTTGGGATGAGCTCTAATTGCTCATGGATTGTCTCAATATATTGCCATTGATTAGTAATTGATTGGCCAATATTGGACCATAGCATTGCTCTAATTTCAGCCACAATTTTGTCTAGTTTGAGCTCATTTTCCAACTCTTTGATCTTGTCTTTAAGGGCTTTGATTTCCCTGCCCTTTTCTACCACTTCTCTCTTTGATTTATCATGTCGGTCATTGATTTTGGCTAATTTTTCCCTGGTCTCATTTAACTCGGTCATTTGAGCTTCCAGGATTTGAATTTCATTCTTCAGCTTTTGCATATCCAGGCTTTGGGCCTGCTCTGTGGTTGTTGGTGCTGCTGAAGTAGATGTTGCTGTCTGTTCAGTCTGTTGAGGAGGAGGAGCAGTGATAGGAGCAGTTTCCTCAAGATTGATGACCAGAGGAGGCTGAGAGGTCTGACCCTCTTCTCTTTGTTTCAGTGCTGTTTGCAATGCTGCTTGTGCGGCCTCTGATTCTCCCAACTTTTCTTGTGCTTGAACAAGCTGCTTATAAAGGGAAATCATCAAGGCTGTGGCATCCTGCTCATGTCTTTGCTGAGCTACTTCATCTGTTTGAGGGTGAATGGTAGCTGGGAGTTTGATCTTTTTCCTTAAGGCAGCCATGTCAGCATCCCTCAACTTCAATATCTCTTGTATTCCTTTGATATCTTTGGGATCATGCCCAATCTCAATGATTATGTCTTCCAAGGACCTTATTCTATTGTCCTTTGCCTGGGATGATGCCCTCTCCAACTCCAGTTGAGAGGCTGTATTATTGAGGCTGCTTTCTAGCTTGTAATTTTCTAATGTTTTGTCTGCCAAGGAGGCATACACCATCTCACCAGTCTGTTTGTGCAGTTCAATTTTATCCATTGGGTGTATGTCCTTGGCCAGGACCTCCAGATTGGTTTTGAGGTAATCTGAGGCAGATTGGGGCTGCAGTGCTGTTGGCATAAAATGGCTCATGATCATTTTGCCTCCCTGTACATCAAATGCAGACATCAGTCTTTGTTGATTGGTGGGAGCCATTTTCAATAAATGGTTGTACAGCTGTATCTTGATAGGGTCACTCCTCCTTTTGATGTCTATAAATTGCTGCTTGATGCTCATTCCTCCTTCTCTTTGCTGGCCAGAGGAGCTGACCTCTCCTCCCATAGTTCTGTCCTGTTCCTGCTGGAAGGAACTGGCTGAAGCTTCTTTGCTGGGTGGGCCCATGCCCAATGCTTGCCTTATTGCTATGTCATCCTCAGAAAAGTCATTCAACCTTTGCCTTTTCTCTCCCTGGTTTATAGATGATGTCAGGGGAGTTTCTCTATCCCTTTTTCTGTTTATGTCCTCCTTCTGTGGAGTTTGGAGGACCGAGGCATCAAAGGTAGTTTCTGGCCTAGGAGGCACTATGTTTTGAGCCTGTTGCTCAGTGGAAGTTGGAGTATCAACTACTCTTTCTTGCTGTAAGGGCTGCTGTCTCTCATGTGGCCCTTCTTCTTGATGCAATTCCTGTTGTTGTTGTTGTTGCTCTGCCTGCTGCTGCATTTCTTTATCTGCCTGCTCTTGAGTCACTGGAGGTGGCTGCTCCTTGCCATGGAGTGATTGTTCTGTCTCCATTTCCTTTTCTTTGCCTTTGCTAGATATATTTTCAGTGGCCTTGGTAGTTTGCTGTTTGGCAGTTGAGGAGGATGCAGCTGCTCCCACTTGTGTGCTCGGAAGTGTGAATACCTGTGAACAAAGTTCAAGGTCAGCCATCTTCCTTAGATTCCTTACTGCCCTCTGATTTAGCTCTTCTTGTGATACAGGCTCTTCTAAGGTCCCTCTCCTCCATTTGTCTTGGTTTGCATATTTTTCAATGTGAGGGATACTACAATGATCATAGGCAGACAACTTATATTTGAGCCTCCTCATAGTTATAAAATGATTAGGGTCATAGGGTTTCCATAGGAAATTGTTTTGAAGGCCAAGGGACTCAAGCATTCTATCTGCTTCCTTCCATCCTTGCTCCCTCTGGTTATAGATAAAATGGCCAAGTTGGCTCTTGACCTTCAACTGTGCTTTCTTGCCTTTACCTGAAAAGTGAAGCACATCAACATGGCCAAATTGCCTGAAGTACTCTAGGGCAAATAGCCTCATAGGCACATACTTAGGTAATCTGAATGGAGGCAATTCACACCCATATATCCTGATGACGGTGTGGTTTTGGTAGAAGTACCAATCCCCAATGCTGTAAGATTTGGATAGCTGAAGAATTCTCTGCATGTCATCAGTGAGTCTTGGAGGAGGTGAGCTCATCAGCATTGCCATAGCTGGATGGATGAACAGATCTATGAATTCACAGTAAGTGTATGGAGAATCAGATCTAGTGTGGAAGACAGAGGACCAATAGACCACTGATCTGGGATTGCCTTGGGCATCCACTCTTTTGATTGAAAAATGAAATTTCTCATGTTGATGGTACAAGATCAAATGGTAAATGTAGGAGGTGTATCTGAACACCTTTTCTCTGGATAAATTCATTAGCTGCTCATGCATTTTGTCGGAGATGTAGGTGGCATAATCATAGCAAACTGGAGGTCTGCCCGGAGCGAACATCAGCATCATTACCAGTACAGTTTGGTCTACCAATTCTACTGAGCTATAGCCCAAAATAGGACTAATCATATCTACCAAGTCCCTGCCCAACTGGTTAAGGTATACTTGATTCAGAGGAGGATATTGCACAGAATAAGAGTCAATGTATAACTAATTTAGCTTAGTGATTTGGGCATCTGTCAATCTAGCCCCTTGTTTTATCAGGTCTACTAGTGACAAAGGGACCAATTTTCTCTAAGTTTTGAAGCAGAGCATGTTCCTGATGGCTTCAGGAGTGATGTAAAAGACAACAGAACCAGAAGGATCCAACCCAGCCCTCTGAGTAGGGTCATAACATACAGCACAAAGATGGATCAGATCAGGGAATTGATTGACTTGAGGCAGCTTAAAAATAGGAAGAAAAGAATCCCATATACCCAACACATCTGTTCCAGTTTCATGTTTGGCCTTAAGTTCATTGAGCAGGTGGATATGGAACTTGGTTCTCATCAACATCTCTTCTGAAATCTGATAATCCATATCTGCCAAGGGTTTCCATTCCAATTCCCTTTGAGGGGCATTCAGAGGCTGAACATTTAGTACTACAGGTGTCTCCAATGCAAAAGAGGATTCTGAATTAAGTGTAAAGTTGTTTCAATTGAGCAGGACAGTATAGAGGAGTGTCTCTTTACCAGGGAGGTGAATTTATAAGGAACAGAGAGTAGTTCTAATAAACAGCAATTGAAATATTGTTTAAAGTGTAAATAAGACCAATGCCTGGCCTCACTCTGTCTTTCTCAGCAGGTAAATTCAGTTTAAATGAGTCTTTCGCGAATGCGCGAACAGAGTAAGGTTTTTAGTGAAAATGCGGGCAAACAAGGCTCAGCTAGTGTTTTTCGAGTTCACAATTGTAAATGGGGCCAGGCGCAAGGATTTCTGCCGGTTAATTATATGTTTTTTCACAAATTTAATCGTCCTTGGCAATTTACAGACAAAACCAGGTGAAGGAAGGATTTTCAAGGATAAATACCTGGTTTTCAGAGAGGAATGGAGAGGAATGCAGGTGAAAATGGTGCGCTGGCGGTCTCCTGGTCGAGTTCTGCAGGTTGGTGCACTGTTGGACGTGAAAAAAGCATGCAGGAGCAACAAACGTTTTTGTAGAAAAGTGACAAAAAACACGAAATTTGGCTATAATATTGATTTTTCGGACTTTTGGCGCGTTTTTCTGGTGACGTCAGTATGACGTCAGGGCCGGGTGACGTCAGCATGATGTCATCAGGTGAGGTGGCAGGCTCTGAGTGGTCCACGGGGATGATGAAGTAGCAAGACACATTGGCAGAAGGTCGGGCGCAGCGGTTGACGCGATGGCAGGGTGGCACTGACGTGGGTATGACGTGGGGGTGACGTTGGACTAGCGGGATGACCGAAACCGGAAGCGGTTAGCGGTTTTATATCGCACCGCTTATGATACGGAAGAGGGATTTGTCAGGCGTACCTCCGATGCGTTGTGGGGGAGACGCGTGGCGGCGGACTGACGTAACCTTCTGACAGATATCGGAAGGTATCTGTCGGACGTCGGAGCCGCTCCGATATCAACGAGGGCCGTCGGATCTCATGGGCCCGATCCGACGGTTGACGGAGGGGTAAGGTGCTCGACGGGTACGGGGGTAATTGGCGGACGTCGGAGCCGCTCCGACATGGATGAGAGCCGTTGGATTAGAGGCTCTCAATCGGACGGCTGTCGGATCAATGAAATGATCGGCCGATACGGAAGGGGGCGGGGTTATTTTAATATTTATTTCGGGATCTGTGCTTGGCGGAGGACCATTGGGGTATGGAGGGTTTCAATGGTTTTTCCATGTATTTTCAAATAAATCAATGTAGCGCCTGAACCATTGGATAATCACATTAATGGGTTTTTTATGAATATTTTGTGAAAATGCGCTCGGTGCTTAGACTTTGGATAAAGGAGAAAAGTGGGTTTTTGTGTATTATTTGGCAATTTAAAGCGGGTAAGGGTAAAGCAAGGTCTTTTACAAGGTTTATGTTTGCAAATGGGGTGTAATGGGTTAAAAATGGATTCAGAAAGGGGGAGGAGGGTTAGAGTTAGGTTTATCAAGATGACCAGGTGTCATTTGATCCCTGATATAGAACTTATTGGCTATAATGCCAAGGGGAGGGGATACTTGTACAAAATTTGGGGTTTATACACCATGGTGTTAATAATATTAGGGGAAAGGTAATATAAGGGATTTACATAGTAGAGTTAGAGTTAATATGGATGAGGGGAGTGAATGAAGGGAGAAAATACTAAGTTTATTTGTGAAACACTTAGCTTAAAGAGTAGATCAAAATGAAAATAATTTTTACACAGGAAATGTGGCTTCTAAAGATTAAAAATCAATCATAACACCACAATTAGTTCCATGAATCTCAACTCAGAAGGGAATGTTAGTAAATTACATGAAAAGGGGAAGAGGAGAAGTTAGACATGCTCCTTTGCTTTTCTTTTCTTATCTTGACCATCAAGGTTAAATCTGAAATGAATGCCACTTCTGCAACCCCATCTACTTACCCAGCTACTTTGCCTAGCATTTTTTATTTCTTCTCAGAGGGTGCACTTAGGCTTGCAGACCCTTACTTTCCTTTTCTTTTCTTTGGCTTTTTCTTTTGTTTTTCTATCTACTTCTATCCTTATTTCTTCCAAGGTCCCAGATTAAGCAGTTGGGAACCTTTTCTTCTCTACCTGAACTACTTGTCTGCCAAGATTAAACAGTTTGGACAGACTCCTTTCTCTATTCTACAACTGAAAATTTAAAACATGGCATGATCCAGATTAGACTGTTGAATCATCCATCCAAATTGGAACAAGGTCAAGCTTTTTACATACCTTGTCTTCTCTAGGAAATATGGGATCTTTGCATAATCAAAGCAGAGCATATTTGGACCTTCCCTTGCCAATCATGAAATATGAAACCTATTGGTATAGGTAGCTAACAGTGGCTCCACATGGGGATGGTTTTTCATTTGAAAGACCAAGAACAACAGTTCAGTTTGCCTTGGCCCTTGACATGTTTTACCCAAAATTTTGAAGTATGCTGCTTTGAAATGCCCAAAAGAAGGTGCTTTTCCTCCTTGGCAGATCTCTGAGTCTATGTGCCTTTTGCTGACAGTCAATGAACTTGAAAAACTGCATTTTTACAATCTAAACAGAAAATAATATATACATCTGCATATATACAAGGGAACCCCAGACTGCACTCATGGGTAATAGTCAAAGTAGTGCTTGAGCATCCTGCCATTCACAGGACCTTCATCCAAGTCAGTTTCATTAAGGCTTTTCAGGAAATAAGTATTGTTACCTTGCACTGCTTGGACAGCAAATGGTCCTCTCCATAAGGAATCAAATTTTCCATGTTTTCCTTTGTCTTCTCTTCTTGCATCCCACTTGAGGACTTTGTCTCCCACACTGAAATCTTCTGCCTTGGTTCTTCTGTCAAAGGCCTTCTTTAGTTTTTCTTGCAGCACTTGCACTCTGCTGAAAACTTGATCTCTGGTTTGCTGCAAACATATTATTTGATTGATTCTCCTTTGCATATCATTTGGTTCAGCTAGGCTTTCTTGAAGAAGCTTCATTACAGGCACTCCTAGTGATGAGGGAAACTTGGCTTCTAGTCCATAAACCAACTCATATGGGCTGGTCCCAATTGATCTTTTTGTTGTTAGTCTATCTGCCCATAAGGCATTGACTAGTTTCTTATGCCAATTCTTTTTATTTTCTTCCAGCACTTTCTTTATAATGTTTACAAGGCTTTTGTTTGATGATTCAGCAAGGCCATTTCCTTGGGGATAGTATGCAGTAGAATGGCCCAAGGTAATGTGAAATTTGAGGCAGAAGTTCACCATCTTTTTTGATCTGAAAGCTGCAGCATTGTCTGTGATTATTTTGTCAGCGCAGCCAAATCTAGCCAGTATGTTATTCTCCAAAAACTGAATGATTATTGAATCATTTTCTTGTCTACATGGGGCAGCTTCAATCCACTTGGTGAAATAGTCTGTTGCTGTTAGAATCCATCTATGCTGTCCTGAGGATGAGGGATGAATTTCCCCAATGAAATCCAAACCCCATTGTTGAAAAGGTCTCTCTGTTGCAATGGGCCTCAAGGGAAGTGGTAATAACTTTCTCTTGCCCTCAAACACTTGGCATTTATGACATGATGTGATGAATTTCTTGACATCAGAGAACATGGTAGGCCAGTAGTATCCAGCCCTTAGTATCTTATCCACAGTGGACTTCCAGTACAAGTGTCCACCACAGTCTCCTGCATGAAATTCTTTTATGATATTGTTAGTTTCATTTTCTATTAAACAATGCAGCAATATACCTTCATGGTTTTTCCAAAGCAAATTGCCATCCATCACACAAAATCTTGAGGTTTTCATTTTTAAGAACCTACACTTAGTTCTGGACAGTCCTGGGGGAGCACACAGGTTTTGTAACACATAACAGATATCTGAATACCAGGGGGATTGTTCAAAGGCTACATTGATCTTTGGAGTCGCCAGCTCCGGTTCACTGTCCAGCTGATTGATGTCTAGGGCTTGGAAGTTTGCTTCTGTCATTAACTTGGCCAGACCTTGCCCTTTTATCAGTTTTGTAGGTTTGATTTCAATATCAAATTCCAAGATGTGGGCAATCCATTTTCCTCTTCTGCCCTCTAGGTTTTCTTGGGTGAGTATGTCTTTGACAATAGGACTTGGCACATATGCTATGACATGGGAATAAAGGATGTAAATCCTAAAGTCTTTAATGGCTTTAACCAAAGCATAAGCTTGCTTTTCCATGATTTGATACTTTAAAGGTGCATCTCTGAGAGCTTTGCTAAAGAAAGCAATTGGCTTTTCATTTCCTTGGTCATCTTTCTGCAACAAAACAGCAGCAATAGTATGCTGGGAGGCAAAAGAGAAAATGATAAATTCTCTGTCAAACTGAGGATTGGTCAAGACTGGGGTTTGGGTAAGGGCCAATTTTATACCTTCAAAGGCTTGATTGGCTTCAACAGTCCATTTGACTTTTGAATCCTTTTTTAGCATGTTATTTAATAATCTGATTAGTTCTGCTAAGTTTGGGATAAACCTTCTTAAGAAATTGATTTTTCCCAAGAATCCTTGCAACTCTTTGACATTTCTTGGGTGGGGCATTTGTAGGATAGCCTGTATCCTATCTGGGTCAATTCTAATGCCATCTTTAGAAATGATGTGGCCCAATAGCTTACCTTCCTCTAAACCAAACAGGGATTTCTTGGGATTCAAGGAAATTCCATATTTTCTGCATTTTAGGAAGATTTGTCTCAGATGTTTTATATGTTCTTGGTCTGATTTTGAGAAAGGTGTAAGGTCATCTAGGTAAATGACTAAAAAGTCATGAAACTCTTTGGAAAAAGCAATGTCCATTGCTCTTTGAAAAGTTGCCCTTGCATTTTTCAATCCAAAAGGCATCTTTACATATTTGAAAGTTCCCCATGGGGTTGTAAATGCAGTTTTGTCTTGGTCATCAGGGTGCACCAATATTTGATTGAAGCCTGAAAATCCATCCAGTAATGAGATCCTTGAGGCCCCTACCACTCTTTGGAGAATGTGATCCATCTTGGGTAAGGGATAGTTGTCTTTGAGGGATACTTGGTTCAGATTTCTTAGATCCACACACAGCCTGATTTCTCCAATCTTCTTTCTTGTGGGGACTAAGTTGGAAATCCATTCAGAGAATCTGATTGGTGCTATGATGCCCGCCTTAAACATTTTCTGTAATTCTTGTTCCATTGCTGGGAGAAGCATAGGATTGATTCTCCTCAATTTTTGTTTAAAGGGCTTTTGATCAGGTTTGAGAGGGATTGTATGCTGGATAACAGAGGTTTCATAGGACTTTAAGTCCTCATAACTCCATGCAAAGACATCCTGGAACTCTTTAAAAAGGTCAATGTATTTGGGTTTTTGATCAGGAGGCAAGGAGGCAGACAATTTTATTATTTTGGGCTTGTCAATGGTACCAATATTGCATTCCTCAATGGCTGCATTTAATGGCTGCATTTTTGGTTTTCTGGGGATGTCATTTGAGTCAAAGATGTCTTCTAGTGGAGTTAGGCCTGTTGGTAGAAAATTGTCTTTCAGCTCTATGATTTCAGTTTCAGCATTGGCCACTTCCTCACAATTGATTGATTGAATTTGCCGAATGTTTTCCTTGTTGAAAATAGTTGGATTTAGCATTTGTTTTGCTGTTCTAGGTGACATTGGGTGAGTAATCTGTTGAAACTATATTTGTGATGGACTTGCTCTATCAAGTATTTGTGATTGACTTGCTGTATCAAATATTTGTGATTGACTTGCTGTATCAGTGTCAATATTTAATCCTGCAAATTCTTGTTGCAGAGTTAAAAAATGGTTTATTTGCTTGTCATCCTCAAATACTTGCCAATCATTCACATTGTTTGGAATGGAGGGTCCGTGTTTTACCTCAGCTGTAAAACAATGATGGGGCCCAAAAGGTAGCTTGCAGGTACTTGCAAATGTGGCTAAACTATGAGCATGTAGATTGTGGGTTCTAGGAACCTTAGTGATTTGGAATTCAGAGAAAAAGTTTAGTACCTCAGCAACAGCAGACCTATAAGTCCTTAGTCTTTTGTCATTGGTGACAAAGTTTCCCTTCACTTGTTGAATAACTAAATCTGAATCACCCATGATTGAAACCCTGGCAGCTTGTAAGGACCTTACTAACTTGAGGCCTAGTAAAAGGGCTTCATATTCTGCCATGTTATTGGTACATCTGAAGTTCAATCTATAGGCTCTGCCTTCTGCATGACTATTTTCTTTATTGTGTACCCAAACTCCAGCTCCTGCCCCTAACTTGTTGACTGAGCCATCAAATTCAAGGAACCATAAGATATCTAGTTGGGAAGGAGATTTGATGATCTGTTCATGGGATGGCAATGTAAGTAGAAGTTGTGGTTTTTTCTCTAGCTTGTCTTCTAGGACAGTTTCATCATTTGATTGGGTATGTTTGATATTTAGAATAGTAGCAGTATTTAGTGTTTGATTGACTGTTGTTTCATGGATGATAATTCTTTTATTTGGATCTTCTTCTTGTATGAGTGTCTTGGTTCCAACATTATTGATTGAGAGAGTTGCACTGCCATTGAAGAGAATGTATGAGTCTATGTCTGAATGGACAACATATATAGGAAAGTTTTGAGGCTTTTCTTCACTGCTGACCATGTATTTCATGAGTGTTTCTCTGTACAGTCTTTTTGGTTGCCCAAAAACAGAGATAGTGGCATATGACATGTCTAATTGTAGGGAACCTTGGAGTTTAGCCCCCCATGATCTTGACAACAGCATTCCATACTTAGGTGGGATATCAGCAACTACAACGTCCATCAGAATTGTTTTGTTTGGGTATTGAACCAAGGACACACATAAATCCTTTATGAGACCTAAACATTTGACTTGGCTGGAGTCAAAAGAAAACAGGTCTTTGTATGGTCTTGTTATGTCCAAATTCAATCTTTCCATGACTGCTTTTGGCATGAGGTTGTGAGAAGCACCTGAATCAAACATTGCATTGTGTAGTATTTTGTCATGAATATGTAAGCTGACATAAAAAGGTAGTACCCCTGTGACTATTGTTTTTCCATCCACTTCTGGGCCAAACAATAATTCTGGAGTGTCATCTAACACATTGACATCATCTTTGCTGTTAGTGAGTTGAAGGGACTTCTTGATCTGTAGCTTATAGATGTCATGCTTGGCTAGTTCTAAAAGGGGAATAGCTATTTTTAGTTTGCCAAGTTCAGTTTCTAGGTCAAAGGGTTTGTCAAATTGGGTCTTGGGGTTTTGAATAACAGTCTTTTCCTTGTTCCTTAACTCTTCTTCCTGATTTTCATCCTGATCTTGGGGTTTATCTTTCTTACTCATCTCTTTATGAGTAACCTTTGCATTAGGGTGAGAGGATGATGTAGCCATAGGCTGTTTTAAGAGGAATGGTTCAGTGACCTCTTCAATAGTTACTTGTTCTGTAGGCGATTTTATTTTACCCTCAGGTTCCATCACTATGGCTCTCTTAGGCTGTTGGCTGTCTTTGGTCTTCTCAGGCAGATTCACATTAACAGTTCTGCTCCTTAGCTTGTACTGTTTATGGACTTCATAGACAGCAGTGTCATAGCCTTGTTTAAAGTCAAACGATTCACCTGATTTGGTTTGAAACAGTTTGATTTCATCATCCTCCTGATCCTCATGATCTTCTTGTGTTAAGAAAACTTGACTTTCACCATCTAGACCCATTAAATTAATCTGAGAATCCTCATTGGGTTCAGTAGATGTAGAAGTCTCAGCATAGTTCTCTTGAAAAGGGGGCCTTATGTCTGGGTCGGCATTTGCCTTGCCCATGTTTGGGTTTTGAGTTCTCCTAAAATTTGGATTCCTAGGGGGGTTGTTTTGTGGTGCTTCCCATGATGATTTTCTTTCAACTGATTCCACCCTATCCCCCAGTCTTTTCATGCCATTGAGTATTGCATCTAGCTTTTGATCAAAAGCAGTGGGTTCCTCTTTGAAAACCGTCCTTTTTTCCAGCCTTGCTCTGTTTCTCTTGGCAATCAGGTTAGCTTCCACTGTGACAGCAACCCTCTGGGCCTCTGCAAGGGATTGAGGATCTCTTTCCTTCAACTGATAGGCCATGTCAGGGTCAAAACCATCAGGGAATTTGTACAAAGCTAGATCAGGAGGAGGTCTTAAATTTTGTGGAATCGCGTTGTATACATTGTTAAACCTTGCACAATACTCCAATACGGTCTCTTGGGGTCCTCTTTTGATGGTGTCATATTCTCCAAGTATGTGCAGGGGATCTTTCTTCTTCTCCCATCTATTAGTAAAGAATTGATACAGCTCATCAGGAGTTGTGATGAAATTTGCATTCAGGGATCTAAACCAAGTTCTTGCATCACCAGTTAAACTCTGAACAAACATTCTCATTCTCACACTGTCATCATCTATTTCATAGGTCTCAAAATGGTCTTGCATTCTTTTCACATGCTGAACAGCTGTCAAAGGGCCAGTGGAGTCAAAATATGAGATTTTGGTTTGGTAATCTTGGGGTAGGGCTGCAGCATTAGCTGGTATCTGCAAGGGTGCATATCTGTTAGCCATATTCACAAGGTTTGGGGGATTTACAGGGGCAAATGGGATGACAGGGTTAATGGGAGGGGTAGAAACTAGGATGTTGGTTAAGGGGATATGTGCAGTGGATGAAGATGTGAGAGGAGGACTTTGAGATGTGGATGGTGAACTAGGGGAACTAGGGGTGGACCGAAAAAGGACCTTGCATGGAGTAGGGATAAGGCTGGGATGATCTGAATCTGAAGTTAGATCAGCAGGCTGCTCCTGCTTTTGCTGCCTCCTAATGTTTCTAGGGATGGTATTTGGATCATCAACAATGATGGGTGGATTAGGGTCAGGATTTTCCCTAGTGTGCCGTGGATTTTTCTTGGGAGCCAGCTTCTAACTGTTTTTTAGGACTTTATAGGAAGTTTTTATATCTGTAAGGACTGGATAAAGATTTTGGAATGACTACATATATTTCAAAGCTGAGATGAAGATTCTCTGAAAAGAGCTCTTCCCTAAAACTGTCAATGTTACACAGAAACAATTTTGAAGGCCTCTTGACTTGTTTCAGGCTTGATTTCAGGCTTTGAGAGATGTATAGAAATTGGAAAATCCTAAGAAGTCCCTAGTGGAGTCGCCAATTATGTTAACACCCAGGTTGTTCCCTATGACTCCCAAGGGAATACGGCCGGGGTAACCACTAACCAATCTTTGGGTTACAGTTCCTAGCCAAACTGCAACCAGAGAGGGCTCTCTCTTTATGATTTGTCTCTGTTTTGTTATTATTTTAGGCTAGCTATTATGCTCAGGTTTTAGTTTATATTTTGGTTGGATGACTTCTCTTGAGGCTTAAAGTGTAATATTCAGACAGTTATTTTCCATTGGGCAATGGAGTCTGGAGGTATGAAATGCCTGATACGCTGGAAGGATGATGTTTAGCCTGCAGGGCCTATTGGGTATTCCACAAAAACAATTTGAACTTAGGTGATGAAGTGTGTTTAGCCCATGGAGAGCAGTTAAGAATTCTCCACGAAAGCTGGTGATGTGAAAGTGAAATATGTCACTCAGGAGCAGACTTGAATTCCTGAAAACTATGATCACTGTGAAAGATATATCCTGGAAGTGTAGCAATTAAGAATTACACTTATGCAGATTATAGCTGAAGAAAGACATTAATTAACAACATAGATTGAGCCCAGGGTATTGCATGAATAAATCCTGAAGGCTATTCTTTTTCTGTGCTGTTAAACCTTTAGAAACTTAGAAACAGATATGGGTTGCAAGAGATTAAAACATATAACAAAAGAGTTACAGAAAACTTATTGTATTGTAAGATGCACAGGAATCCTGCAGAATTCAACAACACCAGAATGCATTCAAACGCTTCAGAACTTCAGAAATTCCATCACTTTCCTTTATTAAACTCTGGAAAGATTACAGCAGAAGAACTTCTACAAGAGAAAACAAATAACAACTGATCAACCAACCCCTCAAACTAGTGCGAGAGGCAAATATATACAAACGTTTTTACAAAATATCTAAGGCGTTGAGTCATCTGAGAAATAAATGTTTCACCAACTTTGTACACAACAGCAGGAAAGAAGTTATTGCTGCCTTTAATACAACATAAATGCTCTTTTCATCTGTCAGAAGATATTTAGCTTTGGGAATCCAACGAGTCGGTTGGAGTGATCCGCATCAATGCTGGAGAATGCGTTTTTGGAGCTGTTCTGCTGTCGTTTCTTGGCCTGGACACCTGTAGCTTTTCATCTTGCTTTGTTGGCCATAAGCTCTGCTGAGTTGGCTCAGCTTTCATCTTTAATGTATGCTGACTCTAATGAACTGTCCTGTGCATGACAATTCAGATTTTCTGTAACCAAAATTCGGTGAACGGCTTGCTGTTTATAAAATCATTTGAATTGCCTTGGTCCACCAGTCCTGTGTAGGTAATTGATGCCTGAGAATGGCATCCATTGTCTCCTCTGCTTCTGTATATTTATAAAAATTTGGGGCCACATCAAACAAGTGCGTGATTTCATTCATTATAAAAAATAGACTTTCTACCTTATTGTAGAAAATATGTCCTGTAATTGGCCCTGTATCTTCTGAAGTGCTGGCCTTCTCATTGATCTGAGTTGAAGCAAAATCATTCACTCTTTTGGCATACTGTTCATGGGTGAATAATTTCCCTCCGCTGTTCAGTAAGCTAGGGAGTCCTCTGCTTCGTAATATCTGAAATCTCTCCATCAACCTGTTCACCTCAGTTTGCATATCCTGGGTTCTTCTTTCCAATGTCTGCACCAGATTTCTCAGAGTAAGAACCCTCTTGATCATTTGAACAGTCTCAGTTCTGTTTGTAATTCCCATGGTAGCTAACTGAGAACTTGTTCTATTGCTGAGTACATTAATCATTCTGTTGGCCACTTCAGGCACATTGCTTAATAAGGCTCTTGATCTCTGAACCTCCTTCTGTGCCTTTGGGATGAGCTCTAATTGCTCATGGATTGTCTCAATATATTGCCATTGATTGGTAATTGATTGGCCAATATTGGGCCATAGCATTGCTCTAATTTCAGCCACAATTTTGTCTAGTTTGAGCTCATTTTCCAGCTCTTTGATCTTGTCTTTAAGGACTTTGATTTCCCTGCCCTTTTCTGCCACTTCTCTCTTTGATTTATCATGTCTGTCATTGATTTTGGCTAATTTTTCCCTGGTCTCATTTAACTCGGTCATTTGAGCTTCCAGGATTTGAATTTCATTCTTCAACTTTTGCATATCCAGGCTTTGGGCCTGCTCTGTGGTTGTTGGTGCTGCTGAAGTAGATGTTGCTGTCTGTTCAGTCTGTTGAGGAGGAGGAGCAGTGATAGGAGCAGTTTCCTCAAGATTGATGACCAGAGGAGGCTGAGAGGTCTGACCCTCTTCTCTTTGTTTCAGTGTTGTTTGCAATGCTGCTTGTGCGGCCTCTGATTCTCCCAACTTTTCTTGTGCTTGAATAAGCTGCTTATAAAGGGAAATCATCAAGGCTGTGGCATCCTGCTCATGTCTTATCTGAGCTGCTTCATCTGTTTGAGGGTGAATGGTAGCTGGGAGTTTGATCTTTTTCCTTAAGGCAGCCATGTCAGCATCCCTCAACTTCAATATCTCTTGTATTCCTTTGATATCTTTGGGATCATGCCCAATCTCAATGATTATGTCTTCCAAGGACCTTATTCTGTTGTCCTTTGCCTGGGATGATGCCCTCTCCAACTCCAGTTGAGAGGCTGTATTATTGAGGCTGCTTTCTAGCTTATAATTTTCTAATGTTTTGTCTGCCAAGGAGGCATACACCATCTCACCAGTCTGTTTGTGCAGTTCAATTTTATCCATTGGGTGTATGTCCTTGGCCAGGACCTCCAGATTGGTTTTGAGGTAATCTGAGGCAGATTGGGGCTGCAATGCTGTTGGCATAAAATGGCTCATGATCATTTTGCCTTCCTGTACATCAAATGCAGACATCAGTCTTTGTTGATTGGTGGGAGCCATTTTCAATAAATGGTTGTACAGCTGTATCTTGATAGGGTCACTCCTCCTTTTGATGTCTATAAATTGCTGCTTGATGCTCATTTCTCCTTCTCTTTGCTGGCTGGAGGAGCTGACCTCTCCTCCCATAGTTCTGTCCTGTTCCTGCTGGAAGGAACTGGCTGAAGCTTCTCTGCTGGGTGGGCCCATGCCCAATGCTTGCCTTATTGCTATGTCATCCTCAGAAAAGTCATTCAACCTTTGCCTTTTCTCTCCCTGGTTTATAGATGATGTCAGGGGAGTTTCTCTATCCCTTTTTCTGTTTATGTCCTCCTTCTGTGGAGTTTGGAGGACCGAGGCATCAAAGGTAGTTTCTGGCCTAGGAGGCACTATGTTTTGAGCCTGTTGCTCAGTGGAAGTTGGAGTATCAACTACTCTTTCTTGCTGTAAGGGCTGCTGTCTCTCATGTGGCCCTTCTTCTTGATGCAATTCCTGTTGTTGTTGTTGTTGCTCTGCCTGCTGCTGCATTTCTTTATCTACCTGCTCTTGAGTCACTGGAGGTGGCTGCTCCTTACCATGGAGTGATTGTTCTGTCTCCATTTCCTTTTCTTTGCCTTTGCTAGATATATTTTTAGTGGCCTTGGTAGTTTGTTGTTTGGCAGTTGAGGAGGATGCAGCTGCTCCCACTTGTGTGCCCGGAAGTGTGAATACCTGTGAACAAAGTTCAAGGTCAGCCATCTTCCTTAGATTCCTTACTGCCCTCTGATTTAGCTCTTCTTGTGATACAGGCTCTTCTAAGGTCCCTCTCCTCCATTTGTCTTGGTTTGCATATTTTTCAATGTGAGGGATACTACAATGATCATAGGCAGACAACTTATATTTGAGCCTCCTCATAGTTATAAAATGATTAGGGTCATAGGGTTTCCATAGGAAACTAGTTTGAAGGCCAAGGGACTCAAGCATTCTATCTGCTTCCTTCCATCCTTCCTCCCTCTGGTTATAGATAAAATGGCCAAGTTGGCTCTTGACCTTCAACTGTGCTTTCTTGCCTTTACCTGAAAAGTGAAGCACATCAACATGGCCAAATTGCCTGAAGTACTCTAGGGCAAATAGCCTCATAGGCACATACTTATGTAATCTGAATGGAGGCAATTCACACCCATATATCCTGATGACGGTGTGGTTTTGGTAGAAGTACCAATCCCCAATGCTGTAAGATTTGGATAGCTGAAGAATTCTCTGCATGTCATCGGTGAGTCTTGCAGGAGGTGAGCTCATCAGCATTGCCATAGCTGGATGGATGAACAGATCTATGAATTCACAGTAAGTGTATGGAGAATCAGATCTAGTGTGGAAGACAGAGGACCAATAGACCACTGATCTGGGATTGCCTTGGGCATCCACTCTTTTGATTGAAAAATGAAATTTCTCATGTTGATGGTACAAGATCAAATGGTAAATGTAGGAGGTGTATCTGAACACCTTTTCTCTGGATAAATTCATTAGCTGCTCATGCATTTTGTCGGAGATGTAGGTGGCATAATCATAGAAAACTGGAGGTCTGCCCGGAGCGAACATCAGCATCATTACCAGTACAGTTTGGTCTACCAATTCTACTGAGCTATAGCCCAAAATAGGACTAATCATATCTACCAAGTCCCTGCCCAACTGGTTAAGGTATACTTGATTCAGAGGAGGATATTGCACAAAATCAGAGTCAATGTATAACTGATTTAGCTTAGTGATTTGGGCATCTGTCAATCTAGCCCCTTGTTTTATCAGGTCTACTAGTGACAAAGGGACCAATTTTCTCTGAGTTTTGAAGCAGAGCATGTTCCTGATGGCTTCAGGAGTGATGTAAAAGACAGCAGAACCAGAAGGATCCAACACAGCCCTCTGAGTAGGGTCATAACATACAGCACAAAGATGGATCAAATCAGGGAATTGATTGACTTGAGGCAGCTTAAAAATAGGAAGAAAAGAATCCCATATACCCAACACATCTGTTCCAGTTTCATGTTTGGCCTTAAGTTCATTGAGCAGGTGGATATGGAACTTGGTTCTCATCAACATCTCTTCTGAAATCTGATAATCCATATCTG
This sequence comes from Pinus tabuliformis, assembly GCA_031772625.1. NCBI lineage: Eukaryota > Viridiplantae > Streptophyta > Pinopsida > Pinales > Pinaceae > Pinus > Pinus tabuliformis. Next base: position 1,158,957,164 of record CM062807.1, on the reverse strand, counting down.
CCAAGGGTTGCCATTCCAATTCCCTTTGAGGGGCATTCAGAGGCTGAACATTTAGTACTACAGGTGTCTCCATTGCAAAAGAGGATTCTGAATTAAGTGTAAAGTGGTTTCAATTGAGCAGGACAGTATAGAGGAGTGTCTCTTTACCAGGGAGGTGAATTTATAAGGAACAAAGAGTAGTTCTAATAAACAGCGATTGAAATACTGTTTAAAGTGTAAATAAGACCAATGCCTGGCCTCACTCTGTCTTTCTCAGCAGGTAAATTCAGTTTAAATGAGTCTTTCGCGAATGCGCGAACAGAGTAAGGTTTTTAGTGAAAATGCGGGCAAACAAGGCTCAGCTAGTGTTTTTCGAGTTCACAATTGTAAATGGGGCCAGGCGCAAGGATTTCTGCTGGTCAATTATATGTTTTTTCACAAATTTAATCGTCCTTGGCAATTTACAGACAAAACCAGGTGAAGGAAGGATTTTCAAGGATAAATACCTGGTTTTCAGAGAGCAATGGAGAGGAATGCAGGTGAAAATGGTGCGCTGGCGGTCTCCTGGTCGAGTTCTGCAGGTTGGTGCACTATTGGACGTGAAAAAAGCATGCAGGAGCAACAAACATTTTTGTAGAAAAGTGACAAAAAACGTGAAATTTGGCTATAATATTGATTTTTCGGACTTTTGGCGCGTTTTTCTGGTGACGTCAGCATGACGTCATCGGTGGGGTCAGGGCCGGGTGACGTCAGCATGACGTCATCAGGTGAGGTGGCAGGCTCTGAGTGGTCCACGGGGATGATGAAGTGGCAAGACACATTGGCAGAAGGTCGGGCGCAGCGGTTGACGCGATGGCAGGGTGGCACTGACGTGGGATGACGTGGGAGTGACGTTGGACAAGCGGGATGACCGAAACCGGAAGCGGTTAGCGGTTTTATATCGCACCGCTTATGATACGGACGAGGTATTTGTCAGGCGTACCTCCGATGCGCTGTGGGGAAGACGCGTGGCGGCCGAATGACGTAACCTTCTGACAGATATCGGAAGGTATCTGTCGGACGTCGGAGCCGCTCCGATATCAATGAGGGCCGTCGGATCTCATGGGCCCGATCCGACGGTTGACGGAGGGGTAAGGTGCTCGACCGGTACGGGGGTAATTGGCGGATGTCGGAGCCGCTCCGACATGGATGAGAGCCGTTGGATTAGAGGCTCTCAATCGGACGGCTGTCGGATCAATGAAATGATCGGCCGATACAGAAGGGGGCGGGGTTATTTTAATATTTATTTCGGGATCTGTGCTTGGCGGAGGACCATTGGGGTATGGAGGGTTTCAATGGTTTTTCCATGTATTTTCAAATAAATCAATGTAGCGCCCGAACCATTGGATAATCACAAAAATGGGTTTTTTATGAATATTTTGTGAAAATGCGCTCGGTGCTTAGACTTTGGATAAAGGAGAAAAGTGGGTTTTTGTGTATTATTTGGCAATTTAGAGCGGGTAAGGGTAAAGCAAGGTCTTTTACAAGGTTTATGTTTGCAAATGGGGTGTAATGGGTTAAAAATGGATTCAGAAAGGGGGAGGAGGGTTAGAGTTAGGTTTATCAAGATGACCAGTTGTCATTTCATCCCTGATATAGAACTTATTGGCTATAATGCCAAGGGGAGGGGATACTTGTACAAAATTTGGGGTTTATACACCATGGTGTTAATAATATTAGGGGAAAGGTAATATAAGGGATTTACATAGTAGAGTTAGAGTTAATATGGATGAGGGGAGTGAATGAAGGGAGAAAATACTAAGTTTATTTGTGAAACACTTAGCTTAAAGAGTAGATCAAAATGAAAAGAATTTTTACACAGGAAATGTGGCTTCTAAAGATTAAAAATCAATCATAACACCACAATTAGTTCCATGAATCTCAACTCAGAAGGGAATGTTAGTAAATGACATGAAAAGGGGAAGAGGGGAAGTTAGACATGCTCCTTTGCTTTTCTTTTCTTATCTTGACCATCAAGGTTAAATCTGAAATGAATGCCACTTCTGCAACCCCATCTACTTACCCAGCTACTTTGCCTAGCATTTTTTATTTCTTCTCAGAGGGTGCACTTAGGCTTGCAGACCCTAACTTGCCTTTTCTTTTCTTTGGCTTTTTCTTTTGTTTTTCTATCTACTTCTACCCTTATTTCTTCCAAGGTCCCAGATTAAGCAGTTGGGAACCTTTTCTTCTCTACCTGAACTACTTGTCTGCCAAGATTAAACAGTTTGGACAGACTCCTTTCTCTATTCTACAACTGAAAATTTAAAACATGGCATGATCCAGATTAGACTGTTGAATCATCCATCCAAATTGGAACAAGGTCAAGCTTTTTACATACCTTGTCTTCTCTAGGAAATATGGGATCTTTGCATAATCAAAGCAGAGCATATTTGGACCTTCCCTTGCCAATCATGAAATATGAAACCTATTGGTATAGGTAGCTAACAGCCAGTATTGTAGGGAAGGATCTCAGCCGAGCAGAGACGGCAAAATCGTTATCCGTGAGATTGCTGACAGGTCCCTCAGGTCTATCTTGTATTCTATTGGTAGGATGGCCGGTAGCGCGTCTCTTCACGTAGCTAACAGATCCTATGTGCATCATGCCTTGGAGTGTCTCCAACCGAAAATATTCAACTGGTGTGATGCAGTACTTCTTCAGATGAAAAGTCAGTTAACCAAGGTAAAGGACGGGAAGCTGAAGAACGTTGGGTTTGGTTCCATTTTGACTGCCTTTGCTTTGGAGAAGATACCACTGATGCAGCCACAGTACATTGCACTCGACTTGCCTTCTCCTACTGAACCACGCATGCAGAGATGGGTTGATCACATGTCTAGGCATGCCGGTCAATCTCAGATTTCTTTCACTGATACCTTCTTCAGGTGGTTCGAGCGTCAGGAGATGGTCTATTCTGAGTATCCATATGTTGGCATGGACTTCCGGGGCGGTCCGGATTTGGTACTGCCGGACGGCGAGAAGTGGGGCGCTATTGGTAAAATCTTCGATCATTTCACTGTTTACTGTTTTTATTTATAATGTCCTTGTGCTTTATTCTATCAAGACCTTAATCAAACTCATGTGTGCATGCAGATGTTGGTCCTGTTCGTCCAGCAGTTCGCCTGAGAGTGCCAGCCACTGCCCCAGCAGGGGAGACTGCTGGGAGGGTTATTCTTCGTGACCTTGATGTGGCCGAGACCCTTACAGCTGTGCAGGAGCAGGTCGAGAGCCTTACTATCGGCATTCCAGATGTGAGGATCAACGAGTTACCTTTACAGTTGTAGTGGCATACTACTGGTGTGCCTAGACGATGGACTCGTCTCTTACGCATGATCGCACAGGCCGTGACGTGCTATCATGAGCATCACTAGACTAGGGTGCCCCCTAGCATTTTTGAGTTTTTGGGTCATGTGACTGATTTTGTCTTGGTTACAGAACATTATATGTAAACCATAAACAGCTTATATATATATATATATATATTTTGATTTTCGGGGTTTTATTCTGGTTGAGTTATGTGATCCATATGTACAACATTGATGATGTGTTTCTTCTTATAAATGTCGCAAATGTCTATCTAACACATAGTTTGCTAATGAGTCGGTTAACGTGTTTAAGTTTCTAGAAATATGTTGGTATTGAATTAAATCAAATTGTCTTTCCAAAATCCTAACCCTTAGAAACATGTGATAAATAGCTGGGTTGCGGATGGAATATATACCATTGAGTTGTAGTATTACGAGTTGTGAGTCTAGCCTGACGATTAGTCGGCGTATACTATGGGTGATGGCATCAGAGAGAAGTTCTATCAACGCGCTATACTCAGCGATTTTATTCGTTGATTGCCCAATACATACACCTCTGAAACTTACTAACTCGCCGCTTGGATCAAAAATGGCCCAGGCTGCGGAGGACAGGTTCCACGAACTATGACTCGCTCCGTCGGCATACCCAACACATATCTTCAAGAGGTTTGAAATCTTCAATAAATGTAAAAAGGTGGATTACTTGACTAAAACAAACACTTTAGCGAAAACAAAATACAAAAAAAGCATACAGGTTACTATTTAAGCATAGTAATGCTTGAGGTACAACCCATTACGGGGCTGCGCCAGTGGAATTCCGTCCTAATCCATTAACTCGTAGGCTCCTTTTGCTAACACTCGTTTAACAATATAGGGGCCCATCCATAAAGAATTAAATTTGCCTGCTCCCAATTTATCGGATTCTTGGTCGTAAAGCAAGACCAAGTCACCTTCTGAGAAGACACGGGGTTTGACATTTTTGTCGAATTGCGCCTTGACTCGTTTCTTATGGGCTTCGTTAGCCAAAGCGGCATCACGACTGGTTTCATCCAATTGGATTAATTCCAAGAAACGGGCCTCTCCTTCTGAAGTTCTGGGGAGGAGATCAATTACGAGTTTAAGAGACGAGATTTCACACTGGACCGGCAAGACTGCTTCCAGGCCATACACCAGTTGGAAAGGTGTGAACCCGGTCGCATTCCTTACCGATGTTTGGTAAGCCCACAAGGCTGAGTACAGGATTAGGTGCCACCTTCTTTTGTGAACTTCGATCATCCTTTGCAACATACGCTTCAGGACTTTGTTGATTGCTTCAACCTCTCCGTTGGCTTGCGGATAATACGGGTTAGAGCTGTCGTGTGATAGCCCTAGCTTGGCAGCTAATTCAACCATCATGTGATTGCGAAAATGCGATCCATGATCCGTAACTATAGCCTATGGTATGCCGAATCTGGCGACTACATGATTGAAAAAGAAAAGGGCAGCTGTTTCACCAGTGTTATCTAATGTAGGCATCGCCTCGGCCCATTTGGTAAAATAGTCAACGACAACTATAATATACCCATGCCCCCCGGTCGAGGTGGGGTTACATGTCATGAAATCGATGCCCCATTTGGCGAAAGGCCCAACAGCAACTATTGGCTGTAAAGGTGCGGGTGGTCTTCTGGTTTTGCTATCAAAAATTTGACAAGCATGGCAACTTCTGACTGCGGTTATGCAATCTTTGAACATGGTTGGCCAGAAGTATCCTGCTCGTAAGATTTTCTGTGCTGTAGCATATCCAGATTGATGCCCCCCACACGCGCCTGAATGACACTCATTCAGGGCTTTTTCGGCCTCTTCATGGGTGAGGCACCTTCTTAGAACTGTATCGATACCACGACGGTAAAGCGTGTCACCGACGATCATGTAGTCTTTTGCTTGGTATCGTATACGTTTTTGTTCTGAGTGAGAGCTGTTAGGCCTGAATTTTTGGGTTTGGAGATAAATTATTATATCTCCATACCACTCATCGCTTGTAGATATCAGAAACAAATTCTCGTCCACGATTGATTCTTCGGATGTTTCATCGTTGGACGACGATGGCAGATCGCACAATAATTCTGCGAAAACTAGAGCTTTCTTTGATTTGGATTTTACGAATTCCAGATCAAACTCTTGAAGGATTGCTATCCATTTTGAATATTTGCCCCCCAGCAACTGTCGCGACAATATATAAGTCATGGGGTTGCAATCAGACAAAATGGTGGTTTTCCGAAAGAGGACATAGTGTCGAAACCTTTGAATCGCTTGAACAGCTGCAAGCGCTAGTTTTTCAACATAAGAATATTTACTTTCTGTGTCATTTAAGTTTCTACTTAAATAATATATAGGGTGTTCGATTCCATCGACTTCTTGAACTAAAACCATCGCAATGGTTGTATCTGCTGCAGCCAGATACAGGTTAAAATCCTTTTGATAGTCCGGGGCATAAATTAATGATGCTTTTACTAGAGAATCTTTTAGAGCGTCAAAGGAAACTTGCGCCACCTGATCCCAGACAAAAGGTACATCCTTTTTCAAAAGACGAGTATAACCTTTAGCAAGTTCTGCGTAATTTGGAATGAACCTCCTCAGAAAGTTTGCTTTCCCTTGGAGTTTCTGAATTTGAAGCAAATTTGAAGGCGGAGGCAAATTTACGATTGCCTGAACCTTACAGGGGTCGAGACGAATCCTGTCCTTGGAGACTACAAAGCCTAATAAACGACCAGAGCTGATGCAAAATACACATTTGTGTGGATTGAGTCGTATCTTGTAGTGTCGGCAACGTAGAAATATCGCTCTTAAATGCCGCGGATGATCAGTCCGCTTTCGCGAATGAGCCGGAAGGTCGTCGAGGTATGGTTGAACGATGTTCTTGATGTCATGGAAGGCATAATTCATTGCCCTCTGAAACGTTGCCCCAACGTTCTTTAAACCAAAGGGTAATTTTTGATATGCGAATGTGCCCCACGGACAACTGAAAGCAGTCTTTGACTGGTCCTGTGGGCGGATATTTATTTGATTATACCCAGAGAATCCATCCATAAATGAAAAGATTTCACATCTGGCGCATTCATCAATTATCTGGTCGATGAAGGGTGTAGGGTAGTTGTCTTTTGGACAAGCTTGATTTACATCCCTATAATCGACGCACACTCTAATTGTTCCTTGCTTTTTCATAACAGGGACAATATTCAATACCCAATCGGTTAGAGGAACCGGGTAGATGAAACCAGCATGGAGAAGTTTTTCAACTTCTGCCTTAATAGCAGCGGCTTTCTTGGGGTGCACCTGCCGAAGCTGTTGTCTTACTGGTTTGACATCAGGATACATCTTAATTTCATGTTCAACGATACTCGAGTCGATGCCTGGCATTTCATCATACGACCAAGCAAAGACATCTCTGAATTCGCGGAAAAGAGCGTTATATATTTCCAGTTCTGAAGGAGAACAACATTTGCCAACATGAATATTTTCTACAACATCTGCTTTGGTTGAGATATTTATGGCTATAGTCTCTTCAATATTGGATAGATTCCGCTCAGAATCCACCGTGTTTACAGTATTTGATAGGAATTAAAAAACTGAAGGGTGATAAAGGTCGTTTTGAGTATCTTCTTCATAATCTGGAGGAAGGGAACGATGGTGGCAATCATTCCATGGTGCCCCTTCAATCAACATTGATTGTAGAATTCCTTCGTCGGTTTCATGCACTCGCGACCAAGGATCTAAAGGGGTACCATATTCTCTAGACCTATCTACCCAAACGCTTGATGAGCGTTGATTCGGGTTCGCCTCCCATGCCATAAACATTGATTGCTACAAAATTTCTATTGGGCTTGGGGGAAAAACCATTGCATGATCCATGTCGATATCGTCTTCTGAGATCTTCGTGGAAGATATCATATTGCAGGCTCCTATCAACGCCACTTCTCCTATATAGATTGGAGGTGGAAGTGTGAAAGTTCCCATTAATGTGGGGTCTTTCAGTAGGCCTACTCCAATATCTTGAAGCGAATGGTTGCTACCATGGATCATAGGAATGCTTCCTGTAACTTGTGAACCATTAGGGAGGAAGTTTTGTTGGTCGACGATTGTAATCCCCCCTTGAAAGGGGAATGCAATCTTTCTAAAATAGGTCAACACAACAGCTGCCATGGCGTAGATCCACGGTCTTCCTAGTAGGATGTTGTAATCAAGATTCCCATCGATGACTTCAATATCTATTTCTACCATTTTTCCCCCTAGTTCAACCTTCAAGTTATTTAGGATACCATATGGGGTATATGACCTTCCGTCGAATGCTTTTAATGTTGTCGAAGATCGCGACAAGGTTGGAGATCCTAAAGTTTTCCAGCAACTCATCGACATAATACATGTAGATGCCCCCTCATCAATAATTGTTCGGTGAACAGTTTTGTTGAGGGCTTTCACTTGGATAAGGAAAGCTAGTTGAGTTGGTAACTGAGGATCATATCCTTTATGGTCAAAGGATACAAGATTGGAATCCTTAGGATCAACCCCACCAATGGCTGATAACAAAGCTTGCCTCTGGGATGGGCAATTTTGTAGTACTTCAAGAGTCAACATAGCGGATGGCGATTGGGCCAAATCTTCCACTATGTTATAATGCTGCGCTGCTCTGGCGCGAGGATTAAATGTCGACTTGTGTACTACTCCCTTTGGCGGTTTTATTGTTAATTCAGGATTGATGGGTGGTACAACTTCTATCGAAGTTGTTGTCGAACTGCTTGGTTGATCTTTCTCCTTGCCGTTCGATAGCTGCGGATTCCCGTAATCTTTGTTCCTTGTCGAAATCAAAGCATCATTTTGTTGCTTGGAAATTGACAACATAAGCACTTGCAACGGGGAAGCATTTCCACTATCAACCAGTTTTTGTCCTGGATTTTGAAACGGATTAGTTAACACAGCTGAGGTTTGCGAACTTTTGAAGAAACTTTTAAGCTCAGCTTTGTATGGACATTCGTTTGTCCAATGACGCTCGTCACATATCTGACACCCTGTGGTAGGGGGTTTCCTATTTCCAGGAGGGTTTGAAGAAGTCTTTTCAGGGGATGACTCACCCTGTTTCTTCTTCTTCCCTTTGTTTTGCTTTTTCTTGCTTCTTGGTTGATTGGTTTCTTTGCCCTTATCCGCTGATACGGCATTTACTTCCGAAGCAAGAATTTCTTCTTTTGCATTTTGATCTGAAATCTTACAGGCCTTCTTGGAGTTGGCCTTTGTCGATTTCGCGTTTGTCGTGCCAATCACACCATCGTCGGCATGAGAGTCATTGTTTGATTTAGGAGGAGGAGGAATTGAGAATTCCGGTCTAGGGGCGTCAGGTATTTTGTCATAAAGTGTGCCAGACTGAGTATAGACTAAGTCTAGATATTGCGCACGAGCGATAACTTGCTCTTCCGTTATGACTCCCCTTTTTTCCACATCTTCCGTTATAGCAGGAAGTAACGACTTGATAAACCGTTCAGCTAATAGCTGATTGGGAACATATGTTTTTACCATCCTACGACGACGTCGCCACTCATGTATATGATCAGATATGTGAGTGGCTGTCGTCTTTTTGAAGTTGGTTAAGATTTCCGTTCCCGTTTCATACCTTATCGGTAATTGAAAATGGGTTAAGAATGTCGTGGCTAAGGTGCTGAAATTGTCGAAGGAAGCTCTAGGCAATTCAATATACCATTTTGCCGCCGGACCCGTTAACGTCCTCTGAAAGAGGCGAAGCCTTATCGAATCATCGTTTAAGGTGTTTGACGAACACCATAGATGAAAGGTCATCACGTGATTCGATGGATCTTCACCCGGATTTCCATTAAATTTAGGAATGTCTGAAGGAAGTTTGTGAGGAATCGCTGGCCACCAAGGGGCGTAAGCAATTGGATCGTTTGTTAACAGGTGTAAATCAGGTAACTCTAAAGTTGCCACGAATGGTAATTGTTGATTCAGGTTAGGTGAAGCATACCCAGGATACGATGGGATCGCCTGAGCAGTTGGCCTTTGCATACCAGCATAATGTAATTGATGTTGGTATGACTGATACGGTTGGTGGACATGACCACCGTAAAGTGGTTGTTTTTGACCATTTTGAATGTACGGTTGTCCACTGTTCGCAAAGATCTGCTGCTCAGAACCTTGGTATACTTGTTGGAATTGTGGTTGTTGGTATTGTACCAACCATGGTTCCAAAGCCATGTTCTGTTGCGCTATACTAACCGTTGGACCAAGGTGCGGGGTAATTGTACCCATTTGGACCTGTGTCGCCCCACCAGTAGGTGATTGTGGTTGAGTCACAGGGTCAAGGGGTTGTTGCATTACAACCTGAGAAATCTGAGGTTGACATAAAATAGGCAACGTTTGAAGCTGCGACACTGTCACAATAGCCGGTGTGGTTGGGATGTTCGACATGGGTACACATTGTTGCATAGAATACACAACCCTTGGTTGTTGAGGTAGCATAGGTACCCAACCACTTGACGTAACTCCAATATAACCTGAATACTGTTGTGAACTCCCGTATGGATATCCTCCCGGAGGGGGTAATGAGAGGGCATACTGCCCCCCATACGGTGGCAATCCGGAACTCAAGGGGATTGTTTGTCCTTGGGGACTGGATTGCCCAAATTGACCTCCAAATGGATCAATCTGGCGAGTTTCAACATAAGAGTTGCCGGATATTATTCCGGAGGAACAAACTGGAACGGACCACACTGTCGAAATAGTCCCTGGGTGGACTCCTTCTAGCGGTTGTGAGCTAGTCGGGACAGATGGTATGCCGACAAACATTGTCGGAGTGACGGCAGGGAGTTCTGTTGTCGCTGTGTCAATTGACACAGTTCTAGATGTTGACGGTTGTTTCGAAATTTTGAGTCTATCCAAGAGATTACGTAGCGATTCTACAGGAACTTCCACTGGTGGTAGACTAACTTCTGATGTCGAAGGAAATAGAGTGACCCCAACTCCAAAATGTGTTGGAGTACTTGCTTGCGGATCTTCTACAATTTCCTCTATCGCAATCAAACCAGGTGGAAGGGGAAGACCGTCAGGTCCGTAAAATATTTCTGGTGCCGAAGAAGGGGTTGAATCAACAGCGACAGATGTTTGAAGAACAAGACTCTCTGAACCGGTTACAGATGGAACTGGTTCAGTAACACAAGTGTTTGTTCTCAGACTAGGATCAGTATCACTGTCCCTCTGTGGCTGTTGAACTTCTTCGGTAGAGGTAGGGTTTCCAGAAATGTTTGGAGTAACCGGAATCTCAGATGTTGTTGGAACACTTGTTCTAACTTTGATAGGAGATTTCGAATCGGTTTAACGAGTTCGCTTTGTCCGTACTGTTTTCAATTCTGGAGACAAAGACGGTTGACTTGTAAGCCTCCGCGAATGACGGGGTTTCAATTGACTTTCTTCCACGATTGCGGATTACTCGATCAACCAAAATACAAAAAGGGGAAAGTGTGTTTCCGAATTAAATGAATTTTTAGACGCTTTAGACACAACTTGCTTTTTCAATTTTAAAGAGTCGAGAAAAAGCTAAAGATGACTCTAGTCTCCTTCGATGTTTTAACAAGCCCGAAGTGACAAATGCTCGGATGGACTTTTTCTGTTATAGAGTCTGAAAAAGGCCAAAAGGAATTGCTCTGGAGTTCTAGGTAGAGGGTGTGCCAAACTTTTCGCAAAACCGCAGAATACTTTTTAAGGTACGGGTGGTCGATCTTCCTGAATGCTGTGTTCAGTGCATTGCGATCAGTAGGGCGGCCGACACGGCTTCCTAAGGATAAAGGTTTTATGCCTATAGGGGTCTCCCAATATATACTCGACGGTACGTGGGAGCACAATCCGTACTGGCGCTATCGTCCCTCAGGAGGAATCACCCACCATCAGCGAGATCGACAGTCACCAGGCTTTACGACGCCGGAACACGTCTCTAGCCTAGACCTCTATGTTGTGCGTTAAGTTACAAAGCGTTGTTAAGTTCATTCAATTTATTTTAGGTTGATCTTTTTAGAATTTTGCCTTTTCAGGTTCACCACGAGATGTATGATACAATTCCTAAATGCAGTCTAAAGATGATAAGCAAATTTTATCTCTTTTTCAACAGTGAAAATCCTAGCTACAAAGGGAAAATAAAGACACCATCTTTTCTCAAAGAGAAATCAGCACACTCTAATGCACTTTTCCTAAATCAAGCATGCAAACTATCAAGATGCAAATGCACAATGCAGGTGTTTGTTTTCCGCTTTCTTAATATTGATGCCTAAAAAGAAAGATTTTTGTACAACTTTGAATTTGCTTTTAAATGACAAATACAAACAAATTTACTTTTTCGAAATCAGAAAGGGTAGAAGAGAATACAACACTTTACGACTTTCGAAATGAATTCTTGTTTCGACACTTAAAAGAGACAAACTCAAACCAAAAGCAAAAGTAAATGTATAATCAACTGTAAACAGCCAATGAACTCTCTCCTAAGATCACAATCAACAGATATGAATCAAGGGCTACAGGATGACTATTTCACTCTTGCAAAGGAAAATTGCAAATGACACCACAAACACATAAAAATACTCACAGTGTTTTCGTACAAAAGGAGGCGGAATTTAAGCAGAGAAAAGGAGTTATCAGACAGGTACCTATGCTGGTTACAGGCTGCAAAAATCAAAGATCAAAACAAGGCAAAACAGAGCAGAGAACCCCAACTGCACAAGGCCTAACTGGATCAACGCACCCTCAACATAGAGGTTTTGACATTCAGCACAGGTAGCCTTCACGGGACCTGCGTTGAAATGCAGAACCTCTTCACAGGGTCTGCGCTGAAGGAGAAACTAGATTTCCTCACTGGATTCTGGGTCACAGTTTGCTATTTAATCTACAGTTTCAGGCCAAATCAAAGCAACAAGCAAGGTACAATCAAAGGGATGCTTTGAGGGAGGGCTAAGATCTATCACAAAGGATCATCAAATCATTTGTGAGTCCATTGTTCAGATCATAGACAAATCCAATGATTGGATCAAAGCAGCAGCTGTCTACTTTACATCTGAGAATAGCAGATGCAGTTCGATTGTTGCTGTTGAGTCTATGAAACAATCAATGATGGAAACACAAATAAAATGACTAAACAGATTCTCCCCAGCGGAGTCGCCAATTTGTTGTGGGGAAAAATGCCTATGTAGGACGATCCTATCCACCTAAGGTGTGACAGTGCCTTAGCAACAAACAGAAACAACTATTCTAGTATTCTTCCTTTATGAATTAAGAATGAAGAGAGATGGATGGACTAACCGGTGTCTTCCGTTTGTCCCTCGATCCGATTTCTCTTCTCTTTGGGAGTTCCCAGCTACTTGCCTTCTCGCTCGCCCAGCTTCAACAGGTTCCTGCAAGATCGCAAGAAGAGAACACTACACAAAGGCATAGATTCATATTCATAACTAGTTCAGGATTAGAGATAAACTAAACATACTAATGCAATCATACATCAAAGATACATCAGCATATAGGAGAAACCAAGATAGCTTTCTTGATGAAGAACAAGGTTCAGGAAGAGATACAACCCAGAGGGCTCTAATCCAGCATCTCCTTCCCAGCAAATGAAATTCCTATCTTCACCTTCCTTCAAAGCATTAAGCACCCAATGATTCCAGTCTCAAATCAACAGCAATTATTTGCAATAACAAAATTCCAGCCTCTAGATCTCATGGAGGAGAGATCCATATATAGATGTTTGGAGAGAGGATGAGTCAGCTTGAGATCTGACTAGTGTCCTCTCCCTCTATCAGTTCTTGCTTCCACTTGGAGACTAAGAGCCTCTTACTCATCACAAGTCGAATTCCTTGAGGCAAGTGTCATTGGAGAAGATTCTAGAAGCTTCCAGGGTCTTTCCACCTCGTTGAATGAACTTGCCATTTGTCACTTCCCGCTCAGCGCACCCTGGTAGTGCTTCTACCTACGTTGCAGTGCACCTAGCCAGTGTAACTTCTGCATTTCAGCGCAGACAGCTAGTGGAGCCTCTGAATTGATCCTGAATTGACTTGTTTTTGAGCAGTTTCTGGTGGAGAACTTCTGTGAATTGCTGTGGTTTGTTGGCCTTGTTCCTCTAGGGGTAGGAACAACATGTTTAGGGACTTTGGATCCCTTGGATTATGGACATTTCATGCTCAATGCTGTAAGGCACAAAAATGTCTATAACAGTAATCCACATCCTCCTTAACTTACATTTCATTCCTTTACATTTCGTTTTTAGGCTTTAAATTTGATTTTTGAAGGAAAAATAGGTTTAGAAAGTCGCTCGCGTGGGGCCACAGGTGCAACACGCGGCCCCTGCAGACCCCGACTTTTTTCTATAAAGAAAAAAGTCGTGGGTTTGCAGCTATTGCTCACAACCCGTGCGGACCTACGCACTGTTTGTAAGCAGTAGGTGCGGACCTCGCGAAATGAATTTTAAAAACTTAAATTTCTCCATTTTTGCCCAAAATTTTCTGAACAAGGTTGTTCTAATATGTATTTTTATACATTGTAGGACATTCAAAATGCTTATTTGGTGAGAACGCGAGCACGAGGATGTAGATTTTGCCGCACTAAATCATATGCCCACATTGCAAGCATTGAGAGCATGCAGATTGTTAAAGTTCTGGGGCATACAAGGTATGAGGGCCCAAGTAGACCTCTTGCAATGGCTGGTAGACAGATGGAACAAACAAGACCAGTGCTTCGTGATTGGTGGCCACTGGCTTGAAATCGAGTTGGAGGACATATACTTCTTGACTGGTTTGTCCAAGAGGGGCGAACAATTATCTCTTTTCGAGACTAGGCCAGGTGGCCAGTCTGTCGCTAGTCTCCGATTGGAGTTTTGCGATGATCAATCAAAGGACAAATGTGAAAGGCCAACTAACCAGAGCAAAGAATGGACATCTAAAGAACTTTGGATATGGATTTATCATAGTCAGCTTTGCTTTAGAGAGGATCCCCATGTTAGCCCCGCAGCATATTCCTGTTGATGTTGGTCTTCCTCGAGAGCGTAGGATAGTTCACTGGGTTGCTTTGATGGCCGTCACCCTGAGGAGGGTACAGAGGTTATTCGATTTCCACCTGAATATTTTCGTTGGTTAAACAACCAAATTTTTGTGATTCAGGACTTTCCATGTGCCGAGATGGATTACTGTGGTGACCCAGACATGATTCTTTCACCAGGAGAGCAATGGGATGATTCAGGTAAAATCATTTTCAACACTTTCTAAGTTTTAATTTTAATTTTTTTTTTTAAATCATCCAAAAATGATAATCAAAAGTTTAAATGCAGATGTGGGTCCACGACGACCAGCCACTCTCTAGCCTTATGAGAGGAGACAACCAACTGCAGCAGCACCAGCCCCACAGGACCAATCAACAGAGATCCTGACCGACTTGGAGCATCATCTAGAGTGCTTGACACTAGATATTCCAGAGACTGATATAGATGATATTCCACTTAGGTTACAGAGATATGTGATTGGGGTCCCAGGACCTTTTAGGAGGTTCCTATGTAGGGTGGCCTGTGTAGTAGTTTCTTATCATGATCATCACCAGGGATAGGATGATCGATTTTGTAGACTCACGACATTTTTGTCTTTTTGTATTATCATTTTTGCCGATCATAAGGTGTTTTTCAACCTATGATAGAAGACAATGTATATTTTGAAAGACACTTCTATGCTATGATATATCATTATTACCGCTATCTTGTATAACATGTTATCGAATGTTATTAAATTTACTGTTTTGATTATTGCAAATGTCTATTTATCATACTAGAAGCAACTGCATCTGCTAATGTATTTAAATGTCTTGGAATATGTTGATATTCAATGTAATCAAATTCACATTCCAAGAGACGAACTCTAAAAAATAACCTTAATAACACATGATTTCTAATAGCATAAACCCTGTTAAGTTGTAATACAATGAGTTCAGAATCCAACCTAACAATCAAACTCCAGATCCCAAATGAGATGGATTCAGATAATAACTCAATCACCGCACTATACTTTGCAATGTTATTCATTTTTTGACTGAGGCTTACCCCATGCATAGACACTAACTCGTCATAGGGTGAATAGATAACCCAGGCAGCGGAAGAAATGTTCCGTGTACTACAACAAGCACCATCAACAAAACCAATGTATGTTTGAAGAGACGTCGACATCTGGAATATCAAGAGTAAAATCAAGATAAACAGGAATAATGATAAGAGCACTCTCTAAACTAGGCACACTTTTCTAATCTAAAACACACCAGTTGTAAAGAAACTAATCTAACAAAAAATATCCATACAAAATTTAAGCATAATATCTCTTCAGATAAAGTCCATTTCTGGGTTTACCCAAAGAGACACCTTCAAAATCTATCAATTCGTAAGCCCCTTTTGCCAGCTTTCGATTAACAATGTAAGGACCATGCTACATAGGTACAAATTTTCTAGCCCCTAGCTTATCGTTCACTTGATCATATAGTAAAACTAGGTCTCCTTCTGAAAAATTATGAGGTGTAACACTTCTGTCATACTGAGCTTTTATTCGTTTTGCATGAGTCTCATTTGCTATTGTAGCAGTGTGTCGATTCTCATCTAGCTGAGCTAAGTACAAAAAACATTTCTCTTCTTCAAAAATAGCTGGGAGTAATTCTATGGCTAATTGTAATGACGAAAATTTTGCATTCAATAAGTAACACTGCTTCCAAATCGTAGACCAGTTGAAAAGGAGTGAAACCAGTCGATGTTTTTACTGAGGTTCAATATGCCCAAAGTGCTGAAAATAGCATGGTAAGCCAATTCAACTTATTAATACCAATGATTCGTTTGATCATAGTGACTAAAACATTATTGATAGCTTCAACCAGACCATTAGCTTGTGGGTAATATGGAGTAGAACTATCGTGGCGCAAGCCAAGTTGATCTGTCAGTTCAGTCATCATGATGTTTCGAAAGTGACTTCCATGATTAGTGATAATAGCTTGAGGAACATCGAATCTAGCAATTATATGATTGAATACGAAAGTTGTAGCAGTCTTGTCGTCTGCCAAAAATGTAGGCATTGCCTCGGCCCACTTAGTAAAATAATCTACCACTAGGATAATATACGCATGCCCCCCAGCCGAGTGAGGGTTACATGTAATAAAGTCAATACCCCACTTTGCGAAAGGACTGAAAACAATTATAGGGTGAAGAGGAGTGGGTGGAGCACGCATTTTACGATCAAAGATTTGACAATTGTGGCATTTCCAAACTGCATAGATACAATCTTTGAATAAGGATGGCCAGAAATAACTAGCACACAATATCTTTTGGGTTGTGGCATACCCAGACATATGATCACCACATGCTCCAGAGTGACAATCATTCATAAACTTTTCAGCTTCTTCATGAGTTAAACAACGTAAAAAAACAGAATCTGCTCCACGACGATAAAGTGTATCACTAATAATATTGTATTGTTGGGATTGGAAACATATTTTCGTCGCTGAGATCATGAAATTTCAGGCCGAAAAGATTGGGTTTGGAGATAAACAATAATATCTCCATACCAAGGATCAAGAGTACTGATAAGAAACAAGGATTCATTCGCAATTGGATCTTTTGCCATAGTTTCAGTATCAGTACACGGGAAATCACACATCAGTTTAGAAAAAACCAAAGATTTCTTTGCCTTAGAATTTTCAAATTCCAAGTCAAATTCTTACAGGATAACTATCCATTTGGAATACTTACCCCCTAGCAATTTTTTAGTCAAGATATACATCATAGGGTTACAGTAAGAAATTATCGTGGTTTTGCGTAATAAGATGTAGTGACGAAATCTTTGGACAACTTGAACAATTGCCAAGGCCAATTTCTCCACATGCGAATATTTAAGCTCAGTCGGATGCAGAGTTCGACTAAGATAGTAAATCACATGTTCATTTTTGAATTCATCTTCCTGAACTAAAACCATCCTAATGGTGGAATGAGAAGCGACGAGGTACAAAAAGTAATCCT
The DNA here is from genome assembly GCA_031772625.1 of Pinus tabuliformis. Taxonomy (NCBI): domain Eukaryota; kingdom Viridiplantae; phylum Streptophyta; class Pinopsida; order Pinales; family Pinaceae; genus Pinus; species Pinus tabuliformis. The sequence continues at coordinate 1,158,939,802 of CM062807.1, read as the reverse complement.
GGTTGTAATTGGGAGGATGTAGTAATGGTGCATGGGTCACCGTGTGTTTCAATGCATCAAAATATCAATCAGTGATCTCATCCCAAAAGAATGGAACGTTCTATTTTAACAACCTGGTAAAACCTTTCGTTATCTCGGCGTACCTAGGAATGAAACAACGTAAAAATTTTCCTTTCCCTTGCAAACTTTGGAGTTGGTGAAGATTCGAAGGAGGAGGTAGATTGACGATATCTTCAACCTTCGACGGGTCGACACGAATGCTGCCTTTGATATGACAAATCCCAATAAGCGACCTGTTTCTACACAGAATACACATTTGTGTGGATTCAGTCGAATTCAATAATTCTTACATGTCATAAAGATAGCTCATAAATGAGTGAGATGATCAGCTCTATGTAATGAGTGGGTAGGTAAATCATCAAGATAAGGCTGCACAATGTGCTTGATGTCATGAAATGCCTAAGACATAGCCCTTTGAAAAGTTTCTCTAGTGTTCTTTAATCCAAATGGTAATTTGCAATAAGCAAATGTCCCCCATGGGCAAATGAAAGCTGTTTTAGCTTGATCAGTAGGGAGTATGTTGATTTGATTGTAACTGGAAAAACCATCCATAAAGGAGAACATTTCACTACCGGCACAATCATCAATAATTTGATCAATATAGGGGGTTGGATAATTGTCTTTAGGACAAGCTCTATTAATATCCCTATAGTCGATACATACTCTTATCGTTCCTTGTTTTTTGTTGACAGGAACAATATTTGATACCTAATCAGTTAAAGGAATTGGATAAATGAAACCCGCGTGAAGTAATTTCTCAAATTCGGCTTTGATAGCAGTAGCGTTTCACTGATGTATATGATGTAAGCATTGCCGGACAGGTTTAGCATCTGGGTATGTTTTAATTTCATGGAAAAAAATTGATGGATCGATTCCTGGCATTTCTTCATATGACCAGGCAAACAATTCATGGAATTCTTGAAATAGGGCTTTATAAGTTTGGCTTTCATCGTCCATACAGGAAGCACCTATATGAATGTTTTCAATAATTCCAGGCTTAACTGAAATGTCAATAGGAACCATTCGAGAGATATTTTCCAAATTTAACCCAGAATCAGAATGCTGTAATGGATTCTGCAAGTCTTTGACATAATCAGTAGTAAAAATAGAATAAAAATCATTTTCAAAATGATCAAGCTCAGGTAAAAATGAAGATCGGTGATGAAGATATTCCCATGGTAAATCATCAACAGACAATAGTTCACGAATCTGCTCATCAGAATGAACAGGATCAAAAAGTGTTGATGAAGCTGAGGTTGATATCGAAAGTGATTCTCCATAGACCACATTCATTGGGTCAGTTTCGGTTGAAGAAGGATCAGAAAACGACTGTACAGCCTGATATGCAATTTCAAAGGGACTCAGAGGCATTGCGCCACCAAATGAATCCACCTAAGAATCGGAAGGTACGATCCAAGGATCATCAAAAGTAACAGTATTCGATGAAATCATATGAATAGTTGCAATAGAAGGCGATACATTAGGAGGAGGGAAGGAAAAATTTCCTAGTAAACCAGAATCTTTAATCAAACCTACGCCAACATCCTTGTAAGGGATAGTTGTTTTACCGATGTGCTGAATACTATTTGTAGAGGTTGGGTCAGATGAAAAATAAGTTAGCTGGTCTATCGTAACTATATTTCCATTATGGGGAAACTTGATAAGCTGAAAAGCCGATGAAATAATAGCAGTCATAGCATAAGACCAACTACGACCGAGGAGAAGGTTGTAATCTAGAGGGGCATCAACCACTTCCACATCTAGATTTATGATTTTTCCTTCAACCCCTATAGGTAAATCCTGCAAAATACCAAAAGGATGGAACCCTCGGCCATCAAAAGCCTTTAGAATTGTCGGAGACTGATTGAGTGTGGGAGAACCAAGCGATTTCCAACATTGGATCGACATAATACACGTAGAAGCCCCTTCATTAATCACAGTCTGAAAGCAAGGTCTGTTTTTGACTAAAACTAGAATCTGGAAAGCCATTTGATGACATAGGCGAGGTGTAATATTCTCTAAATCAAAGATTATTAGGTTCAAATCCTGAATATCGAAAGCTCCTATAGCAAACAATAGTAATTTATGTTGTGCTGGGCATGATTGCAACACTTCCAAAGCCGACATTACTGAAGGGGAAATAGCTAAGTCTTCAACAATGTTGTAATTCTGAGCAGCTCTCGCATGTGGATTGAAAGCTGATTTCCGAAGTACACCTTTAGCAAGTGGTTTGATTACTAAGTGAGGGTTGGGTTTCTCAATCTGTAATGGACCGGAACTAGGAGGTGTAGTTGATGTGTTTGAATTAGAAGACTCTGCTTCTTTACCACCAATAGGATTTTTACTACCATAATCTTGCGATCGCGTCGCAATCCTGACATGAGACATCATCATAATGGGTTCTTCTGAGGCATTCGAGGAAGAACCAATCATCTTACTATCTTGAGTAGGAAAAGGATTCTTCAAGACAGCAGGCGTTTGAGAACCTTTAACGAATTTCGAAACCTCTATTCGGTGTGCATAGTCTTTGGTAAAATGATCCTCATCACAAATGAAACAAGGATAATGAGGTTTTCGTTTTTCGTCAGTAGATTCATTTTTATCTATTTTATCTTTTGATTTTTTTTTGTTTTTCTTCTTCCCTTTATTTTTACTACTGGATTTTGATTTGGTCGTAGATGATTCTAAGACATGGATGTCGGCAGAAATTTCAGCGGAAGAATCTCTGTCGGGGAATCAGGTAAAGTTATTATAGGAGAAGAATTATTTGAAGATTTCTTCTTACTTTTAGTACTAACTAAACCAATCATACCGTCAGCGGCATGAGACCCTGAAGGAGCTGCAGTTATTTGACCGTGTTTTGGAAGATCAGGGATTTTTTCATGTAAAGTACCTGACTGCGTATAGACGAGGTCAAGGTACTGAGCCTGAGCAATGACTTGCTCTTTAGTAACAACTCCTCCCTTAGCTACATCTTCAGTGATTTTGAGTAACAATGATTTAATGAACCATTCCGCTAAAATTTAATCCGGAATGAAAACTTTCACTAAATGCCTTCTACATCGCCATTCATGAATATCATCAGAAATATATGTGGACGTGGATTGTTTCCGTGAAGTTAACAATTCCGTACCATTGTCATAGCTGACAGGAAACTGAAAATGATTTAAGAAAGCAGTGGTTAACTGATTGAAATTATAAAAAGAGGCTTGTGGTAACTCAATGTACCATTTGGCGGCAAGACAAATAAGAGTTCGTTGAAAAAGATGCAATCAAATTGAATCATCAATGATGGAATTAGATGCACACCAGAGGTGATAAGTCATAACATGCTTTGATGGATCCTCTCCTAACTTACCCTCAAATTTCGGGATATATCTAGGCAACTTACTAGGCATTGGTGGCCAATACGGAAGATAGTAAATCGGATCGTTCATAAGGCGCGACAAATTAGGTAAATCCAAAGTTGCAATAAATGGTAACTGATGGTTAGGGTTGCGAAAACCTTGAGTAATGAGACTAGTTCGAGGAGGAGGATATCCAGGATAACCTGGACTCAGATTTGCATTAGGAATGTTATAACCTCCTAGAACCAGTATTAACTAGACCAAAATGGGGTTGTTGAGGCTGTTGATAAGTATAGCCAGGACACGGTTGATACTGATAAACTGGGTTTTGTATAGTAGGACCGAATTGATATTGTCCCTGGTATGGTTGATATGTGAATTGTGGTTGACTTGTGGCAATTGTAGTAATCGTACTAGCTTGTCTTGCAGGCATCTGGACTGAAGTCTGAACCGTAGGTCCTGACTGTGGCACAGAGACTTGAGGAATTTGCACTGATGCAGGGGTAGTAGAAACCAGAGCTGCAGATACTCTAGAAACAAGTGTTGTAGGTTGAACAAAAGTTGTAGTAGTTGCAGCAGTTTGAGGCGGAGTACGAGGTGAGCTAGGCCCAGGCTGCTGAACTGTACCAGATGTAAGGATTTGAACAGTAGGTTGGAATAGAAACCGAAGGCTGTCTAGCTTGATTAACTAACTGCACATTAGGTTGTAAAGTCTATTGAATTTGAGACGGATCCCATACCATGTTCATTCCGGAGTATGGGCCCATAAAAGGTTGTACATATGGAGGACCATAACCTGGTTGAATGTAGGGCTGAAAATTAAACGGTAAATTTCCAGCTCCTTGTAAAAATGATTGACCAGAATGCGGTTGGAATCCTTGAGTTTGGTACTAACCTTGAGGTTGATAACTCTGAGGCACATACTGAAACTGGGGTTGACCTTGAGGTAGGTACTGAAACTGGGGTTGACCTTGAGGTATGTACTGAGTTTAAGGTTGACCCTAGGGTATTTACTATCCTAAAGGTTGAAAAACTTGAGGTAGCCCTTCAGGCGGTAATTGACTATCTTGGGGTTTCCCCCCAGGCGGTAACTGACTTTCTTGGAGTTGCCCCCCAGGTAGTAACTGACTACCTTGAGGTTGCCCCCTAGGTGATAACTGACTACCGTGAGGTTGAGGATTTGGAATACTACCAGACATCATAAGGATTTGTTTTGCGTTCAATGTTTGAGTTCCATTACTACCAGATGATAACACTTGCTCAATCGGTTGAGGAGTTAAAGTACCAAAGAGTGACTGGTACCCCGAAAGAACAAAAGGACCGTTGGATAAAGATGTTTTCGGTGTTTGGGAAAACATCGATGACTGTCTTGACATAATCGATGAAGGATAATAACCTCTTCGTTTAGGATGAAAAGGAATTCGAGGTGGTGAAAAACTAAGACCCGGGTTTTCTAAAAAATTTGTTAATGATACATTCCAAGCATCACTCCTAAAAGGACTGTAGAATATTGATTCACGCTCCCTAAGATTTAAGGTTTGTTGGTTTTTGGGAAGAATTACTTCTTCGTTTGGACTAACACGTTCTTCAATAGAAATGAGGCCAGAAGGAAGATTTTGAGTAATGATATTTCTTAACCTAGGTGAACCAGGACCACTAGAAGTTGAAGAAGAAAATCTTGAAGTTGAAGTAACAACAGGTTCAATGTCAGGCTCAGAAATTTCAGGTTCTTCAGCTAATTCACTGGAAGGAGAAAGACTACCAGTAACTTCGGAAAATGAAATTGGCTCTTGAATATACTATGTTGTTTGTATTTGATAATCAGGATGAACAATTAAAGATGACTCTCCGGATTTTGGTGATCCAACTCTACTTTCTCTAGGTGATATAAGAGCTTGTAGCCCTTCAAGCTAGCTTGGTGTATACTTAGGAGTTTTCCCTTGAATTCTATGAGATTGTCTCAGTAATTTGGCCACGATTAAATTAATTAATCACACGCAAACAAAGAAAATTTCAATAAAAACACCTAAAGTCTCTAAAGAAACAAACAATTGAATCACACACCCAAAAAATCTAAGAGTTCAAACCACACACATACAGTAACTTCCCGTACTAAAAACACTAGTTGGTGATGAAATTCAACTTAGTATAAGTTTAATACAGAAAGGGCAGTTGGAACAGTTACCCTTACAACCTGCTTAATGAAACAGACTGGCACAAGTTTCTTCACAAAACCATCTCGAGTGAAGAGAACCCCTTAGAGAGTCCAAGTGAGTCTAGTCAACATTTTCTCCAACTACAATGAGATCCTTCCTTCATCGCCACCTTAGGAAATAATCTTAAGTTTATGGACACTAAGGTTACCAACAACAACAAATACAACTGGGGGAACAGTCTACGATCCGATCTACGTGCAAGGGCAGAGTAACAAAGATCAATCCCCTTGAAGGCTCCTTGACATGGTCAATCCGAGGTTTCCCAACAAGTGATCCCAAGCTCCTCGAAAATGGTTATTCCGAGATTTACCATTTATAATACGCGTAAATCTTCTATCTTTCCCAATGAAACATAATTGATTGTCTCAAAGGTTTGGACATGATCTCTTGATTGACTCCTTTAAGAGAAGCTTCCCAGAATGTATCAATTATAGTTGGATTTATTTCCTACCGCAAGATGTATCTACTTGTTTGTTTTAACTATCTTGGAGAGTTAATTACTCCCTACTCCAAGATACTAGCATAAGCTATATTGGTGATAAGAGCCCTAGAAATAGAAAAGATTACTAGATCATTTTTAATTAAGCGTTGCTTTTATGGGTTGTTCTTTAAGTCAATAGGTATGGAAATGAAATTTTGACGGTGTGAAGACTCGACTCCAAAAACATTAAAAAATGCACCTAAAATGATAAGCAATTCATTTTTCTTTTAATGAAATTCTAGCTAAAAGAAAGAGTTCGAGAATGCAATTCTTTAAGAAACAATTCTTTCTTTCAACATGGAAATGGAAAGAAAATATTTTTGTCTTTTTCAATAAGAACTCAAAATGAGACAAATAATTAATGCTCACAATAAATCCCTTTCCTTTTTCAAAACTCAAAACTACAAGAAAAACAATTTACTTCAAAAGAGATCTACAATTTCTAGAAAAACACTCAAAACTACAAAAACTAATTTTGAGATCTAAAAACTTTAAAAATCTAATTGAATAAAAGCTTCAATTCTTTTTTGAGGACGTTTTACTTAGTTGTTCAGTAAAATAAGGATTCATTTGTTCAGAATAACAAACGAATCAAAAAACATCCAGATATGTTTTCTTTTGTAAAAATGAAATTCAAAACTTATAACAAAGTTTGTTCAAAGATTTGCAAGGAGAAAACTAAATCTATTTCTCACAAAGGATAGATTTCACAACCAATTCAGACTCATCAAGAAGATGAAAAGACACCAGGGTGATCTAAGGTTTCTTAAGCTTCTGATCTTTGAGTCACTACAGAGACAAAGTGAAAACCACTCCAAGCATGCAAAACTTCTAGAAAATCATACAAAACAAAAATACTATCAGAACTCACTCACAAGAGATTTTTGACAGGAAAAATATAGATCTGGGTAGACACTAAAAATCCTAAATCAAAGCTAAACCTAATTGGAAGAATATATCTTAGTTTTTTCAAAAAAATTTATAGGGTCCATAGGCTCCAGAAACAACAGGTGTGGTTCCACTCTTTTACTAAAGGAAAAGTGCGGAGATGCCCACACTGTTTGTAAAGAGAAAGTGCAGTCCCTTGAAAACTTCAGAAAAAACAAAAATACTTCCAGATTTTGAAAACTACCCAAGCCAATATACATCAATCAAAAACCAGAAAAGAAAACAATTTTCTCAAGTCAAAACAAAGGAAAACCAAAAATCAAATTCATTCCCCAGCGGAGCCGCCAATTTGTTGGCCGAATAAATCGATCTTGCAGACAAGGCCGATCTCCCTAGTATAAGAAGATAGTCTAGCAAAAAACGAACAAACAAACCTATCTTTCTCTAGACATATGCGATTTATAAGTAAATACTACAAAGGTGTTAATATCCCACCTTAGATCCAATGCTTGTTCGTAGTAGTCATCCTCCAATCGTTCGAAAGAGTTACCCTCCAATCGTTCGAAAGAGTTACCTTTAAAGACCTGCAATCACAAACAAGAAAATATTAAATAGCACCTGCATAGCAAATATTATAAATCATGTCTATTATGGTGATCAAGGAATCCATAAAATAAACCATAAATAAACAACTTATTGAGAGAAACGAATTTATTTGTATTAACTTTGAATAGTAGGAGAACCTTACAACCTTTTCAGCCTTGATGTTGATCAAGCTCTTCCTGGGGTCTGAAATAGGAATTTACTTTACTTTGACAAGCCTTGCACTCTTCCAAATGAGATCTTAGAGGTATGTAATCTCTCCTCATAAAAACTCAACTAAAGAAGACTAAGTTCCAGCAGCATTTTACCTAAAAAATATTCAGCTTCTAACCTTTTTAGTAACCAACCCAATGCTTCTTTTTATAGTGCAGAGGAGGAGGTTACAGGTCCACCTATGAAGGGATAGAATCCTCCTTCAAAGGGATAAGGTCCTCACATCAAGGGGTTAGCTACTTAAGGTATGGGATGCATGAACCTTAAGAGAGTGAACTTGCCACCTCAAGATTCCTTCCAGAAGCTTCTAGAAATGACTGAAAGTGAGTTTTTCAGAGTATACTCACGCCTTTTTAACTTTTACAGGGGTTTGCACCCTTAACACAAAGATAATGCGGTCAGGTGCGCAGGAGACATGACCATTAGGTGCGGGACCGCAGGTAAGACAAAAATAAAGTGTGGAACCAGAGTTTTAAAGACTTTTGAGGACTTTTCTCTTATTTTCAAGGCTTGATATGAGGAACTGATGCTTTAGACTTGCAGAGGAGGAAAGTATGAGTGGTAATGAACTCACACAGATAGCAGAATGTCAAGGTGACATTTTTTAGTGCAACACTCTTCTCCCTGTATTGGTGGAAATGAGCCAAATCTAGTAGATTGAGTCTCAAAGTAGCCAGATGTTGGACCTATGAGAAGAGTTCGGCTAACTCAAATAAATCATCAAAACTTTTCTTTTCATGGTTGAACTTCCTTATTTTAACCAATGTAGTGAAGTTTTGTGCAACTTTATTGGGGTCATACTACCTCCCGGGAACTGTAGCAAGCTTCAAACATAAGATGTGGTGGATCTCAATCGCAGCATGCATGAAATCATGCAACACATAAACACCAAGTTGGAGGGGAAAAGAAGGCCAAAGGGATTTCTTGGATTCTTTCAAGGTTTTGGTTATCCCATCCCCTACAGTCTAGTAGGCAATTTCCCTAGAAAGAATTTTATCAGGTACATACCAGAGAAGGACATGAGGGTGTGCTATGCTTCTGAAAACCTTGATATAGGGAAACAACTCTTCCCCAAACCACCTAGCTACTGGCAAAATATCGATCTTGGCCTCATCGAATAACCATGTGGTAACATAACTCCCTGGTAGATTTTGTAGAAATGGGTTTGGTAATTTGACTCCCATGAAATTTTATTATATATTAATTGGGGTAGGGTCTTGAATAGTCTATTTCCACCCAATAGTTGGAAAATTGGTGGTGAAATAGACTACATCCATAATATAAGCACTCATTAAAAATGGTGGGACTATCTTGGAGGTGATAAATATATTTTCCCTATATTCCAAATTTGCATAGCCAGGTTGTTAGATAAAATGGTGCCCCAATCCATTACAAAGGAGTTCACAACTACATCTATTAATGGAATACACTCAACAAAAAACTTGGTGGCATCGACATACCCAAATAGTCTACACATCATAGCTGCGACACAAGAGTAGGGAGCAACGAGAGATGTTATAAGATACATACCCATTTTCTCCTGTTTGAACTTGCTGGAACTGGACTTCCATTGCCGAATTTATTCTAATGGATCCTCGTTATCCTTCGCAAAATTCTCAAAGAAATCTTTATCATATACCTTTTGTGGGTCTCGTATATGGTACATTTTTTTCAAGTCCTCTGCTATGAAGGAACTAATAGCTTATTTTCTTGTAGTCAGGAATGCATGGTCTACAATGTTGATGTTGGCTATAATCCATTTTACCATGTCAGTGTATGGTAAAATCTTTGGTCTGGCAACAATTCGGTGTAAAAGAGAACTTGCAGCTTCAAAATAAGAAGCTTCAAAAGAAGTGGTAGCATTTGTTGTTTCTTTGGTTTCAATTATTCTTGGACCCTCGTTTTCCAAAAAATTGTATATAGCTTCCCAAGAGGAAGCCCCTCTATCCTTGGTGCATTTGGTGTCTGAAAATAATGGAAGAATTTCGGTGACTTTAGACATAGAGGATTGAGAAGCCTCACCAGACTTCTTTCCCTTCTTAGATTTAGTCATTTTTCCGCACAATTTACTTTCGGGAGAAATGATGCAATACAGAGAATACAGAGCAAATGAAGAGAAAATAGGAGTTAAACATAAACGCATGCAAACAAATAAAGCTTTTGAAATGACTGAAAGAGAGGTTTTAATGCAAAGCAATCTAAACATGTCACCAAATATCCTTGGGCCCTGTAACCATTAATACTGTTAGAACCCATTAATTAACTAAAATCATGGCCCCACATTTTTTATTTATTGCTCATTAATATATCGCATCACAAGAGTTGCTCGGATGGTGAAATAAGTTTATTCTTCAAGTGTTGAGCCAATATACGATAGCGATATCATTGTATCAGTGTGTTAAACGTGGGAGATTTGTGATTACAATAATCACATTATTGCAATATCGCAATCGGCGATGTTGAGATGGCAGAGAATAGACATTGCCTAAAAGTTTTAGCGAGTGCGATTGCGATGAACGATGTGGTAGTATAGTGGGCCCTAGGTTTATATTTAAGTGGAACTTTCATTTTACCTTTATAATTTCCTTGGGCACTTTCCTTTAATAAATAAATTTATCGCTATTGGAAGTTGGAACCATTTGGAATGTTATGGGCAGATTTTGTTGGTATTCTTACAATACATCGGATGTGATTGTATTTTAATGATATGGTTTAATGCTCCATCAGGTCCAATGATATCGTGTTCTAGGAGGGAGGCTTTTCAGGTATATGAATTGTGGTGTGGGGTGTTTCCGCCTTAAAGAATCCTCATTAAACTTTTTAAGACTTTATAAAGAATGAACGTGTTTGGGTTCTCCAGGGGTTATTGTTTATTGTAGTCACAAGTCTTGATTCAATGGATAAACGTATACTCTTAAGACCTTTTGATTCGCAATATGGTCAGACTGCCTTAAAAGGGGCCTTTTTGGTTATTCAAGCTTTAGTGAGGTTTTATTAAAAGGTAAAATCAGATTTATTCCTTTGAAAATCTTTAAATTAAACGTATAATTTTTTTTAAGGGTCCTGAATTATTAGTACAATAAATACCTAAGGATTAATATAAATAAATTGGGGGGGGGGGGGGGTGTGGGGTTGTTGCACATCACAATAATTAGCAATTCACTGGAAGAACCAATTATCTCTGATAGTAATGAAAATTTTAAAACTTTACTAAGTAAAAATAATTCAGGAAAGAAAAATATTTTCGAAATTTTTAGATAAGTAACATTACTCTAAACATAAAAACCTCACTTAATTACAATTCTTTTTATATCCTCTTATAGATGAAAATCCTTTTGTCTATATCAGTCATTAATTAGTTGAAAAGATAAAGTAGGGGGCTTTTTACAACTTAGCATTTTAATATACTCATTTGTCACAGATAGAGTTGTCGTTGCCAGCAAGCGTCCATAGCCTAAACAGGGTTATCTTTTAACCAACAATGATTTAGAATCCCATCCATATAAAAGTGCAGTCTTTAGAGGTAATTTCAAAAGTATATATATATATATATATATATATATAGATATATTATTTATTTTGTTTATTTATTTATTTTTCTTCTTTTAACAAAAAAAATTATTACCAAAAAAGCCATTGCCTTGGTTTGGTGGCCATGAAGCAGCAATGTCATTCAATGGTTGTAATTGAACTGAACAAGTTGGCTCGTGATGAGACCTCTTATCTTTTAAGGCTAATCTATTTTTGAATTACACTCTAAAAACAATAAAGTTAATGGATGATTCTCCCCATTGACTCCTTGAGATTTTTTGGATGACAATTTTAGAGTTGGAGATGTTAAGTTGTAATTAGTATTTACTTTGTTAAAGATAGCTTTTCTTGACTGATAACAGAATAAAGGATTTTATAAAGTTTAAGGTTTTCAAGAATTGGTATCTTCAATGGACAAAAAAAAAAAAAGATTTTTATGATACTTAGCCAATTTTCAAATGTTGTAATTATTTCCTTAAGAATTTCTACTTTGAAAGCGAAAGATCAAAATACTTAAAGAGATTTTATTGTAAAGCCAAAAGTAATACTATTTAACATTATTTTCCTAAAAAAACATAAAAAGTAAATGCAATAATGTAAAATAGAAGATGTAATCTTCTAAGAAAATATTTTTTTCAAAATAAGCCCATTAACAAGAAAATAATCTCTCTTTCTTGATAAATCTTGCAATATGAATGTTGATGGGCCTATTTTTTCAACAATTTGGAATGGTCCAAGCCACATTTTCTGGAATTTGGTATGATTTCCTTTTTCCTCATGTGCCTTGTCCCATTTAAGGACGAGATCACCAATTTGAAAATATTTCGTGGAAACAGAACTTGCATCTACAGAAGATTTGACTAGCTATTGATGGCGACTATGTGTAAGTTTGGCTTTTTCCCATTCTTGTTCTAATTTAAGAATTTGAGATTTTCTTAGTTGTAAAAAAGAAGAAGGTGATTCTTCAATGAATTAGACTAGGGCTAATGAGGGAATAGCTAGATTTGAAGGGATAGTAGCTTCTTTCCCATATACCATATTGACTGGAGAAGTGCCTATTGAAGCCTTCTGAGTTATCTGATATGCCCATAGAGCGAATGTTAACGATTTATACCATTTCTTTTGGCTTTGATCAATAGTTCTCTTTATAATTCTTATGAGGTTCTTGTTGGTTGACTCTGCTAAACCATTTCCTTGAGGGTAGTAGTTAGCGGAGTATTTAAGTTTAAATCCCCTCTTAAGAGCAAATTCAATCATATTATTTCCTAAAAAATAAGATGCATTATCAAATATAAGTGCAGTTGGTAAGACAAATCTAGTAATAATGAATTGATCAATGAATTCAATGATATCATCAGAATTGGCTACCTTTAGTGGAATTTCCTCCACCCACTTAGTAAAATAGTCTGTAGTTGTAAGGATATACTTATGTTTCTTTGAGGAATGAGGAACAATCTCACCTATGATATCTAATCCCCATTGTTCAAAAGGATGATCAATGTTGACTAGTTGTAGAGGTAAGGTAGGTTTCCGTTGTCTTCCCATCACGGTTTGACATATTTTTCATTTCCTTACGTATTCATGGGTATCTTTGAACAATATTGGCCAATAGTACCTAGCGTGTAAGATTATATGTGCAGTAGTGTCTCCTCCAAAATGTCCACCAGCTGGTACATCGTGGAGTTCCTACTAAATATTCTGTGTTTTAGACTTTTCAAGGCATCTTAATAATACAAAATCACAATTCCTTCTGAATAACACATCATTAATGATTTCATATTGGTTTTGTTTCAATCTTAAAGCCCTTTTTCTTTTATAATTGAGTTTAGGAGGAGCGTATCCGTTTTTTAAATAGAAAATAAGTTCAACATATTGAGACTCTAAATCATTTAGGCTTACCTCCAATACATTTATTGTGTTACCTGAGTCCTCATCTGCTGGTAGGTTGGAAGATCCTGTAAGAAATATGCAAAATCCTTGTCCTCTAACAATTTTACTGGTTTAATGTCAATATCATATTCTTGTAGAGTTGTTACCCAGTTTTCCATTTTTTTCTCTACTTCCCTTTGCACAGGTAATTGTCTCATTGCTGAGAATGGGACTATTATTTTTATATGGGTTTTGAGGAGAAAAGGTCTGAAGTGCTTAATAGATTTGAAAATAGAAAAATCCTATTTTTCCACCTGTGAATAATTAAGTTCAGCACCTTGAAAATTGGAACTAAGGAATGATATGGGTGCTTCGATCTCTTGATCATTGAGTTGTGTTAAAACAACAACACATGATGTTTTGGAAGTGAATGTATATAAAATGAAATGATTAGAAAAATTTGGAGTTGTTAAAGAGGGAGCATTCACAATTGCTTGTTTGATAAGATCAAAAGCTTCTCTTTCGTTATGTCCCCATTTAAAGATTGAATTTTTCTTAATCATGGTTTGTAATGGTAAAACAATTTGGGAAAAGTCAGGGACAAATATTTTGACAAAATTTATCTGACCTAGAAAAGACTGCATAGATTTTTTGTTGTGGGGTAAAGAAATTTCAGAAATTTCTTTTATTATGTCTGGATCAATACAAATTCCCTTTTTGGATACAATGAACCCTAGAAGTTTACCTTCACTTAGAGAAAAATAAGACTTCTTTGGATTTAATGAGATTCCATATTTCTTACAGCGTTCAAAGATCTGCTTCAGGTCATGTAAATGGTTGTTTTTGTTCTTGGAATAAATAGTAATATCATCCAAATAAATGACAACAATTTTGTTTATAAACCATATCTCTTTGGAAAGTTTCCCCTGCGTTGATGAAACCAGAAGGCATTTTCTAGTAGGCATAGGTTCCCCATTTAGTCCTGAATGTAGTCTTTAATCTATCATCTGGATGAACAATGATTTGATTATATCCCAAAAATCCATCGAGAAAAGACATTAATTCTGAACCAGCTACTGATTGCAGTATTTGTTCCATAGTCGGTAATGGAAAATTGTCCTTCTCACAATCTTTGTTGAGATTTCTAAAATCGATACAGATGTGAATGTCACCATTCTTCTTCCTAACAGGTACTAAATTTGAAACCCATTTTGAATGCCTAACAGGAAAAATAAATTTGGTTTTAAGGATTTTATTCAATTCAGCTTTGATTTAACTTTCTAAATTGGGATGAATTTTCCTTAATTTCTGTTGCACGCACTTATCATCGGATATCATGAGAATGGAGTGTTGTATAATCGAGGTATCATATGTTTTAATATCATCATAGTTCCAAGCAAAGATACCTTTGTACTTTCTTAATAAGTGGATAAAGGATAATCTCTCATCAGGAGAGAGACTAAGTCCTAGATTAGTTTTTTGAGGTTTGTCATCAATTCCAAGGTTTACTAGTTTAAACCTTAAGATTGAGCTTTCGAATTTAGAATTAGTAACCTTTTTGGAATATGTCCTTAAGATCATAAAGATCCTCCAGTTTTACCATAGATTTAGGTATGATATTTTCATTAGACTTCTATTTCAATTGATTATCATGCTCATTTCCATCTATTATCTGGTCATCATATGACCCTTATGATGTTAGAAAGTTTATGATATCCTCATCATCATTAAATAATCGCCAATTGGTCACATTGTCAGGAATGGATGATATAAAAATCAATTTTATGGAAAACCTATCTGGACTATAATCTTTTGATGGTATGAGCTTGGATGCCATGTTAGCCAGAAGGTCAACACTTGCATTTTGAGGTCTAGGTATAGGAGAGATATTGAATGCTAAAAAATGTGAAGTAAGATCTTGGACTAGTGATTGGTAATGTTTTAAATCTCCAGAGAGACAATGAATGATGTTTATTACTTTCTTGATAACAATTTATGGATCTCCAAAGACTTGAAGATATTTGATATCTAGGCCTATTGCTTTATACAAAGCTTGTATCAGTGCCTCTGTCATGCGGAAAGAGTCAATTTTGCGGACAAAACCGACCTCCCTAGAAGCTACGGCTTTCTAGTGACAAACAAGACAAGTAAACACTACCTTTCTCTAAATATGCATTTAGAATACAAGTAATCAGGTGATAATAACATACCTTTAGTCCAACGCTTTGTAGTAGTCCAGCCTCGCCGATCCGGATGAGCTCCTCCTTCTCTTCGAAACCTGCATTCACTAACAAGCCAAAAGATTACATAGTACCTGATAAAATTATAAAATAACACATATTCATCATACAGACCAAGGAGTATATGAAACAAATCATGAATAACAATCTGTTGAGAAAAATGAGTTTATTTGTATTAAGTGGAAACAAAAGAAACCATTACAACCTGAGCCTTGGTGTTGTGCAGGTCCCTCCTAGGGTCCAGCAAGAGTTTTCCTTTACTTTGATCAGCTCACCCACTTCCAAATAAGGCTAGGAAAGGATGGGAATCTCTCCTCTCAAGCTTTATAAGGGAGTCCTAATTCCAGCAGCATCTACCCTTAGGAATGTTCAGCTTTCAACCTCCCCTCCCTCTGGCCCAATGCCTATATTTATAGTGCTCTAAAGGAAGTTAACCAGGTCCACCATCAATGGGATAAGCCCCTCTTTGAATGGGATAGCTCCCCTCTTGATGGGATAAGTTCCTCTTTCATAGGGATACATGAACCATCTGGAGGCGCTCAATACACGTCAAACAAGCTTCTAGAATGCTCTAGAAATGACCACAAGTAACTTTTTTGGAGTGAAACTTGCGCCTTTTGACCTTTACAGGAGTACGCACCCACCCCTTTACAGACAGAGCGTACAAGTACGCAGGTATTGTTAACTTGAGGTGCGTACACGTAGGTAAGGCTAAGAGAAACTGCGTACCCAGAGATATATAGATTTTTAAAGACTTTCTCTCTTTCTTGGAGTTTGACATGAAGAGCAGAGGTATGAGACTTGCCAATGAGGATAGTATGACAGTTGATGGAGCCATACTAACTGCAAATAGTCATGGTGACAAATTTTAGTGTAACAGATTGCCCCCTAAAGTGCAAAGCCTGTAGTAGATTAGGGTTTCATATCATCTAGGAAGGGTGAAGCACTTTATCATTTCAAGGATTATCTTGTGGAGAGCCCAGTCAGAACCTGCAAATATTCAACACAAAATACATATATAAGATCACATCATCGCTGAGGTAGGCATTCCCATACTCAGATTGAAAACTTTAACTAAGAAACTAACTACTGCTCTGATACAGGAATGATTTTTCAGTACATCATAATCATAGACTCTTGTAGACACAGTATGGACGTAGCCATCTGTTTATGATTAGTCTACTATACAATGAATACAAAACTCCTCGCAGCCTGGATGGTGGAAACTAGATCCAGGGTCTTCATTTCTACTTCCCGAAATAGTACGATTCTATCCATGCGAATAAATGAGTTGATGTCGAACATGGTAGAAACCACTTGATTACCAATCAATGATGTAAACTGTTAACAAGTGTGAGAGAGACCACTAGTGATGTCAATGGTTCTCAAAGTACCCAGTACAATCCATGAGATGTGAATGAATGAATTGATGTCGAACATTTCACGGAATCCTTCAATTGAAAGTCGATGATGTAAACCGTCGTCAAAGGCGAGAAACCTGCCATTGATGCATGCAGATTTCAAGGTATTGACGATTTCTAGGTCATCTTTCTAGATAATGTGCTGATGTCGATAGAAAGCGACCCATTGCAGGCAAGCCTACAACACGAAATCATAGATCAAGCTGAAGAAATGTAGCTGTAAGGACTGACTCAGGGATGGTCAAGATGGATGACGGGTATTTTGCAGATGAATGGTTTATTTGTAGTGACCTCTTGAACACATAACGACACAACAGATGGCTTGGTGACATTTGACCCAAAGTTAATACCCGGCTAAAGACTTTCAATGTGGTTTGATCAACTATGAGGCAAAGGATTTCCCAACCCAGGTGAATGAAAAGTGTCGTGTTCAAGAGTGGTGATAAGGCTTCTTCTGAGACAAAGGATAACAAATAGGCTCATTTTTCTCTCTTTTCCCCCACCATTTCTGGAAAGTACCTCTTTATTTTTTACAAGCTTGAGGAGGATAACAGATGCTTGATTATCAGCTCATCCTTCGGATGAGTCCAACTTAGTTTTGATTCGAACCCTAAGAAGGAGTGGTCCGTTCCTATTTGTAATCGAACAGGTCCTTTACTGTGAAATTTTAATGAGTCCAGTATAGGAGAAACTCAGCATTTTTCAATTTTAGAGAGTCTGAAAAAACTTAAGAAGACTCCAGGGTTGAACCTTTTCGTAAATTTGTGTCTCCCAAGCCCGAAAAAGTATAAAATAATACTTGAGAGAACTACTTGATCTTGTGACCAAGGAGTACTTTCATGATTAGTGTCTTTGACCTGAAAAGTAAAAAGCGATCAAGGACACGTTGTTTTATTTCCAGTATCGAATTTGAAACGACAAAAATCCGGCAATCTTTTCCTGTTTTAATGGTCAGAGAAGGGCTATAAGAGGACCGTCTTTTAATTCCGTTTTAACGAGTGTAAAAGAAACGCTCGGCAATCTTTTCATGTTTTAGGAGTCAGAAAAGGGCTTAAAAGATGACTCTGATGTTTTTGTTTGTGAAAAATGACATTTTCCCTGAAAATCCTTTTATCCTGCGCAGAAACCAACACATTACTCATACCTGTTTAAAGATAGATAAAAATACTTTGAAAAATACCTTTTCATGGTGGAAAATAAACAAATTTGACATTTATTTACTCAAAAAACCTATAAAAAGGGCTTTTACCATTTCATTTTTACCATTTTACTGTTGAGGAGAGAAAGAGGGCTTTTGGCAAGAAACTTCCTGTGGACATTGCGGAGAATCCGACCGTCGAAATCGAACGCCGTCTCATCAGGTATTCTACAACATCCTCCCTTGCATTTCCATCCATTTAGAATTTGTTTTTAAGCTTTAGTTTCATTTTTTGGAGGCCTTGGGGGTTTCAAGGTCCGCTTTTCGGGGTACGCAGGTACCCCATGGGTGACCTGCGTACCCCGACATTTTCTCAGTTGGGAAAATGCCAGGCGTACGCAGCTTGCCTTAAGATAACCTGCGTACATACGCCCTGTCTCTAAAGGTGGGTTGCGTACACCGCGGAATGGATTTTGAAACTCCCATTTCTCCAAAATGAACCAAAAAATTTCAATTTTATGGACTCTAACAGATGTTTTATGGTGTGTATATTGCCCACCATGCTTGATTGGCACGAGAGAGAACACGAAGATGTTGATTTGGCTGCAATTAATCACCAACCTTCCATTGATGCTTTGAAGGCATGCGGTCTTTACAAATACTGGGCCATACCTGGCATGAGGGCCCAGGTGCGCTTTCTAGAGTGGCTGGTTGAAAGGTGGAACGTTCAGGATCAGTGCTTTTACATTGGAGGGCACCAGCTTGAGATAGAGCCCTCAGATATTTACTTTCTCATTGGTTTGCCCAAGAGGGGCGAGCAATTGACTCTGTCCGGGACTAGGCCGGGTGGCCAGTCCATTGCTAGTCTCCGACTAGAGTGGTGCAATAATCAAAACCAGGATAAGGGGATAGAAATCAAAAAGATATCCCGACATGAACTTATGGTAATTGCCTTTACAGTTACCAGACTTTGCGGGGCTTCCGCTTTGCACATTGCCACTGGATCCCAAATGCGGATGGTGATTGATTGCTATCGGGGCACCATTTTCAACTGGTACGATGCTGTGTTGGCCAACATAAAGGGCCAACTGACTAGGACCAAAAATGGACAGCTGAAGACTTTTGGTTATGGGCCTTTAGTTGTGAGTTTTGCCATAGAGAGGGTTCCGATGCTGATCCCACAGCAGCTCACTGTTGAGGTTAGGCCTCCCCGAGAGCCTAAGTTTATGCGATGGGTTGCGGTGATGGCCCGTCATCCTGACGAGGGCACGGAGGTTGTCCGATTTAGACCGGAGTATTTTCACTGGTTGGAGAACCAGGTCTTCTCGATACAGGATTTTCCGTATGCCGGAGTTGATTTTCGTGGAGATCCAGACATGATTCTTCCACCGGGAGAACAGTGGGACGACACAGGTACTTCATTTTTCATAAGTTTTTTAAATTATCTATTTTTTTTTTTTTTTTTTATATCGTCTCAAAACTAACAGTGACAAATTTCAAAATGCAGATGTAGGCCCACAGCGTCCGGCCAATCTCCAGCCTTTCGAGAGGAGAGTACCAGTTGCACCGGCACCGGCCCCACAGGACGGGGCTGCAGAGACCTTAGCTGAGTTGGAACAAGACCTAGAGCGTCTTACGACAGACATACCAGAGACGACTATAGATGATATTCCTATCAGACTTCAGCGCTATGTGGTCGCAGTCCCAGGACCTTTTAGAAGGTTCTTGTGTAGGGTAGCCCGTGCAGTGGTGTCGTATAGAGAGCACCACCAGTGATTGGATGGTCACTTTTGTAGACACATGTGACATTTTGGTTTTTTGTACTTATCATTTTTGCCGATCATAAGGTGTTTTTCAACCTATGATCGAAGATGATGTATTTTTGACACACTCCTATCTATATATATCATTATTACCGGCTTATCTTGTTAAACATGTGTGATGAAATGTTTTTAAATTTACATGTATGATTATCGCAAATGTTTTTCTAACATTCGAGAAGCAATTGCATCTGCTAATGTATTTAAAGACCTTGGAATATGCTGATATTCAATGTAATCAAATTCACGTTCCAAGAGGCGCACTCTCAAAAATAACCTTAATAACACTGGATTTCTAATGGAATAAACTCTATTAAGCTGTAATACAACGAGTTCAGAATCTAACCTCACTATCAAACTCCGAATCCCAAATGAAATAGATTCAGACAATAATTCAATCACTGCACTGTATTCTGCAATGTTGTTTGTTGTTTGACCGAGGCTCACCCCATGCATAGAAACTAACTCGTCAGAGGGCGAATAGATAACCCAAGCTGCAGAAGAGATATTCCGTGTACTACGACAAGCACCATCAGCGAATCCAATGTACATTTGGAGAGGCGTCGACATCTGCAATATCAAGAATAAAACCAAGATAAGCCAGAATAACGACAAAAAACACACTCTCTAAGCTAAGCACACTGTCTATACTAACAAACACACCAGCTAGAAAGAAAAAACTAACCTAACTAAATCTCCATACCCATCATTTAAGCATAATACCTCTTTAGGTAAAGTCCATTTCTGGGTTTACCCAAAGAGTCCCCGTCAAAATCTACCAGCTCATAGGTCCCTTTTTCTAGCTTTCGCTTGACAATGTAGGGCCCATGCCACATAGGAACGAATTTTCCAGCACCTGATTTATCGTTAGCTTGATCATATAATAGCACTAGGTCTCCTTCCAAAAAATTTCGAGGGGTCACGCTGCGATCATACTGAGTTTTCATCCGTTTTGCGTGAGTCTCGATTGCCAATGCAGCGTCACGTCGAGTCTCATCTAATTGAGCTAAGTATAATAGACGCTTCTCCTCTTCGGAAACAGCTGGAAGTAATTTGACAGCCATTTGAAGTGACGCAATTTCGCATTCAATGGGCAGCACTGCTTCCAAACCATAAACTAGTTGGAAAGGAGTGAACCCTGTTGATGTTTTCACTGAGGTTCGGTACGCCCAAAGCGTGGAAAATAACATGTTGTGCCAATTCGACCGATGAATACTAATGATTCGTCGGATCATGATAACTAAAACTTTGTTGATGGACTCAACCAGGCCATTGGCTTGTGGATAATAAGGAGTTGAGCTATCGTGATGCAAACCAAGCTAGCCTGTAAGTTCTGTCATCATAACGTTTCAAAAATGGCGCCCATGGTCAATGATTATCGCTTGTGGGACACCAAAACTAGCAATAATGTGATTGAATACGAAAATTGCAGTTGTCTTGCCGTCTGCCTCGAATGTAGGCATCGCCTCGGCCCACTTAGTAAAATAATCAACCCCAATGATGATATACGCATGCCCCCCGGCCGAGTGAGGGTTACATGTAATAAAATCGATACCCCATTTGGCAAAAGGACCAACGGCAATTCTAGTGAAAAACAAGACAAGTAAACACTACCTTTCTCTAAATATGCATTTAGAATACAAGTAATCAGGTGATAATAACATACCTTTAGTCCAACGCTTTGTAGTAGTCCAGCCTCGCCGATCCGGATGAGCTCCTCCTTCTCTTCGAAACCTGCATTCACTAACAAGCCAAAAGATTACATAGTACCTGATAAACTTATAAAATAACACATATTCATCATACAGACCAAGGAGTATATGAAACAAATCATGAATAACAATCTGTTGAGAAAAATGAGTTTATTTGTATTAAGTGGAAACAAAAGAAACCATTACAACCTGAGCCTTGGTGTTGTGCAGGTCCCTCCTAGGGTCCAACAAGAGTTTTCCTTTACTTTGATCAGCTCACCCACTTCCAAATAAGGCTAGGAAAGGATGGTAATCTCTCCTCTCAAGCTTTATCTTGCGATCAAACAATTGACAGTTGTGGCATTTCCGGACCGAAATAATACAGTCTTTAAACAAGGACGGCCAGAAGTAGCCAGCGCGCAATATCTTTTGGGCTGTGGCATACCCAGACATATGACCGCCACACGCTCCAGAGTGACAGTCATTCAAAACCCTTTCAGCTTCCTCGTGAGTTAAGCAACGTCGAAAAACTAAGTCCGCCCCACGGCGATAAAGAGTATCTCCAATAATTTTGTACTGTTGGGACTGGAATCAAATTTTCCGATGTTCCGACTTTGAAACTTCGGGTCGAAAGGATTGGGTCTGGAGATAGACAATTATATCTCCATACCACGGATCTAAAGTGCTGATGAGAAACAAAGATTCGTCTGCAATGGGTTCCTCTGCCATAGTTTCTGTGTCAGCACGCGGGAAGTCACACATCAACTCTGCAAAAACTAAAGATTTCTTAGACTTAGATTTTTCAAATTCCAAGTCGAACTCCTGCAGGATAACGATCCATTTAGAGTACTTTCCCCCTAACAATTGTTTAGTCAAAATGTAGATCATAGGGTTGCAATCCGAAATGACTGTAGTTTTACGGAGAAGAATGTAGTGACGAAAACGTTGGACAACTTGAACGGCTGCCAAGGCCAATTTCTCCACATGTGAATATTTGAGCTCAGTGAGATTTAACGTCCGACTAAGGTAATAGATCACATGTTCCGTTTCGAATTCGTCTTCCTGGACTACAACCATTCCAATGGTGGAGTGAGCGGCGGCGAGGTACAAAAAGTAATCCCGGTTGTAGTTGGGAGGATGCAGCAACGGTGCATGGGTCAACGCGTGCTTGAGTGCATCAAAAGATTTCTGAGCTATCTCATCCCAAGAGAATTGAGCACTTTGTTTCAACAACTGGGTAAAACCCTTGGTAATCTCGGCGTAGTTAGGAATGAATCGGCGTAAAAAGTTTGCTTTCCCTTGCAAACTTTGGAGTTGGCGAAGACTCGAAGGAGGAGGCAATTTGATGATAGCCTCTACCTTCGAGGGATCGACGCAGATGCCGGCTTTTGAAACTACAAATCCCAGCAATCGTCCCACTTCTATACAGAAGAAACGTTTGTGTGGGTTCAACCGTATACGATAATGCCGACACCTCATAAAAATTTCTCGTAAATGGACAAGGTGATCAGCTCGATGTAAGGAGTGAGCGGGCAAATCATCGAGATACGGTTGCACAATGTGTTTGATGTCATGAAATGCATAAGACATCGCCCTTTGAAAAGTGGCTCCGACATTCTTAAGCCCAAAAGGTAATTTTCAATAAGCAAATGTCCCCCATGGACAAATGAAAGCCGTTTTTGTTTGATCGGCAGGTAGAATATTGATTTGGTTGTAACCGGAAAAACCGCCCATAAAGGAAAATATTTCAGTGCCGGCATAATCATCAATTATTTGATCGATATAGGGTGTTGGATAGTTTTCCTTGGGACAAGCACGATTGATATCCCTATAGTCGATACATATTCTTATTGTTCCTTGTTTTTTGTTAACCGGAACAATATTCGATACCCAATCCGTTAACGGGATCGGATAAATGAAACCTGCTTTCAACAACTTCTCAACTTCTGCTTTAATCGCAGCCACTTTTCATGGGTGAATCTGACGCAAACGTTGCCGGATGGGTTTAGCGTCCGAGTAA
The DNA here is from genome assembly GCA_031772625.1 of Pinus tabuliformis. NCBI lineage: Eukaryota > Viridiplantae > Streptophyta > Pinopsida > Pinales > Pinaceae > Pinus > Pinus tabuliformis. The sequence continues at coordinate 1,158,916,264 of CM062807.1, read as the reverse complement.
GTTTTGATCTCATGGACAACAATTGCGGGATCAATTCCTGGCATTTCCTCATAGGACCAGGCAAACACGTCGCGGAATTCTTGAAATAGGGCCTTGTATGTCTGAATTTCATCATCTGAACACGAGGCACCTATATGAATGTGCTCAAAAATTCTGGGCTTGACTGAAATGTCAATGGGAGTAGTGCGAGAAATGTTTCCCAAATTCAGCTCTGAATCAGGATGTTTCATTGGACTCTGAGCTTCTTTGACATATTCAGCTGTAAAGATTGATGAGAAATCATTTTCAAAATGATCATCCTCAGGTAAAAACGAAGATCTATGATGGAGATCTTCCCATGGTAAATCGTCTACGCACAGGACTTCACAAAGTTGTTCGTCAGATGACACAACTTCGGGAAACGTTATTAACTTCGAGGTTGACGCGAAAAGGGATTCCTCACGGACCACATTCATTTGGTCGATTTGGGTTGAACTCGGGTCGGTAAAAGACTGCACGGCTTCATAGGCAATTTCATATGGACTCAAAGGCATTGCGTCACCAAATGAGTCTATCTCAGATTCAGAAGGAACAATCCAAGGATCGTCATAAATAATGGTGTATGAAGTAATCATATGAATAGATGCAAATGAAGACACGGCGTTGATTGGAGGAAAAGGAAAATTTCCCAGTAAACCGACATCTTTAACTAATCCTACGCCAACATCCTTGTAAGGGATAGTCGTTTTACCGACATGCTGGATACTCTCTGAAGAGGCTGGGTCGGATGAAAAGTAAGCCAGCTGGTCTATGGTTACGATCTTGCCATTGTGTGGAAACTTTATTACTCTGAAGACCGATGAAACGACCGCTGTCATAACGTAAGACCAACTTCGACCCAAGAGAAGGTTGTAGTCTAGAGGGGCATCAACCACTTCCACATCTATACTAATGGTTTTTCCTTCAACCCCTATAGGCAAATCCTATAGACTGCCAAACGGATGGAACCCACGGCCATCAAAGGCCTTAAGAATTGTCGGGGATTGATTTAGTGAAGGAGAACCAAGCGATCTCCAGCACTATATCGACATAATACACGTGGAAGCTCCCTCATCAATTACAGTCCGATGAATAGGCCTGTTTTTGACTATCACTGGGATCTGGAAAGCCATCTGATGAGGCAAACGTGGTGTACTATTTTCTAGATCAAAGATTATTAGGTTCGGGTCCTGAACATCAACAGCTCCTATAGCCGACAAAAGTAATTTCCGTTGTGCTGGGCATGATTGCAACTCTTCTAACGCCGACATTGCTGAGGGTGAAACAGCTAAATCCTCAACAATGTTGTAATTCTGGGCTGCTCTCGCATGTGGATTGAAAGCAGACCTTCAAAGTACACCCTTGGCGGGCGGTTTAATTAATAAGTCAGGGTTAGGTTTCTCGATCTGTAGTGGATCGGAACCGGGAGCTGAGGTTGAGGGATTTGAATGAGAAGATTCTGCTTCTTTCGATCCATCAACAGGACTTTTACTACCATAATCTTGCGATCGAGTCGCAATCCTTACATGAGACATCATCAATATGGGTTCTTCACTGGCACTCGAGGAAGAACCTATCATCTTACTCTCCTGCTTTGGAAATGGATCTTTCAAAACAGCAGGAGTTGGGGAACCCTTGACGATTTTCACAACCTCGGCCCGATGAGGGCAATCTCTTGTAAAATGATCCTCTTCACAAATAAGACAAGGATATCGAGGTTTGCGCTTTTCGTCATTGGTTTCCGACTTTTCTGTTTTCTCCTTTGGAGTCTTGTCTGCTTTATTCTTCTTCTTACCTTTCTTCTTCCACTGTTTTTTGATTTAGCCGTAGATGACTCTACAGCGTGAATATCAGCGGAAAATTCAGCAGAAGATTCTCCTGTCGGGGAGTCTGGTAAGGTTATAATGGGCGAAAAATTCTTTGAAGACTTCTTCTTGCTTTTAGTATTTACCGTACCAATCATGCCATCAGCAACATGAGATCCCGAAGGAGCAGCATCGATTTGATTTGACTTTGGAAGATCTGGGATCTTTTCATGTAACGTACCTGACTGAGTGTAAACTAAGTCAAGGTACTGCGCTTGAGCAATCACTTGCTCCTCAGTAACTACTCCGGCCTTAGCTACATCTTCAGTAATCTTCGGTAATAATGATTTAACAAACCATTCAGCTAAGGTTTGGTCCGGGATAAAAACTTGCACTAATTGCCTTCGACGTCTCCATTCATGTATATGATCAGAAATATAAGTGGACGTCGACTGTTTTAATGAAGTTAGTAACTCCGTGCCATTATCATATCTGACTGGCAACTGAAAATGAGTTAGGAACGAGGTAGCTAACTGACTAAAATTGTAAAAAGAGGCCTGTGGTAACTCAATGTACCACTTGGCCGCGAGACCAATGAGCGTACGCTGGAAAAGACGTAAGCGGATCGAATCATCCGAGATGGAACTTGAAGCACACCAGAGGTGGTAAGTCATCACATGATTTGACAGATCCTCTCCAGACTTACCTTCGAACTTGGGTATGTCACTGGGCAACTTATTTGGCATTGGCGACCAAAACGGAAGATAATTTATTGGATCGTTCGTTAAGCGCGACAAGTCTGGTAAATCCAAAGTTGCGATAAACGGTAATTGTCGATTAGGATCCCTAAAACTCTAGGTCACAAGACCAGTCCCAGGAGGAGGATATCCAGGATAACTTGGAATAGTGTATCGCATTCGGGATATTGTATCCTCCTGGAAAACTAGGATTAACCGGACCGTACTGGGGTTGCTGAGGTTGTTGATAAGTGTACCCAGGATACGGTTGATACTGGTAAACTGGCTGTTGGACAGCAAGCCCGTATTGGTAGTGTCCCTGGTACGGTTGATAAATGAATTGTGGTTGACTAGTGACAACCGTACTTAAACCAAGCTGTCCTACAGGCATCTGAACCGTAGTTTGAATCGTGGATCCAGACAATGGTAAAGATGTCTGAGGAGTAGTTGCAGAGACAATAGAAACCGGAGCTGTCGATACTCCAGAAGTAAGTGTGGTGGAAGGAACAGATGTTGCGGTAGTTGCAGCAGTCGTTTGAGATGGAGTACTAGGTGCAATGGGCGACTGAGTAACTACCGAAGGTACAGAAGTTTGAACATTAGACTGGACTGGTTGCTGGGGTGAACCAGAAACTAAGGGTTGTCCAGCTTGAGATGACAACTGTACACTTGGCTGCAATACCTGTTGAACTTGCGATGGATCCCACACTATGTTCATTCCGGGGTATTGACCCATGACAGGTTGAGGATATTGAGATCCATAACCGGATTGAGGGTAGGATTGATAATTGAAAGGTACAGTTCTCGTACCTTGAACATAAGATTGACCTTGGGGTGGTTGATAACCTTGATTCGAGTACTGACCTTGAGGTAGATACCCTTGAGGTAAGTACTGATACTGGGGTTGACCTTGAGCTATAAATTGATACTGAGGTTGACCTTGGGGTACATATTGAGGCTGGGGTTGACCTTGAGGAATGTATTGTATTATGGGTACATACTGTCCTTGAGGTTGCCCCCCAGATGCAATTTGTGTACCTTGAGGTTGCCCCCCAGGCGTTAATTGAGGCTGCCCCCCAGGCGGTAACTGGCCACCTTGAGGTTGAGAATCGAGAACTGAACCTGACATCATGTAAATGTCTCCTACACCCAACGGTTTATTACCATTGTTTCCAGCTAATAACCCATGTTCAATGGGTTGAGGAGATGCTCCCGCAAAAGTACCAGAAAGTGACTGATACCCAGAGGGAATAGAAGGACCTCCGTACAAGAAAGATTTAGGAGAATGAGTGAACATGGACGACTGACTAGACATATTTACAGGAGTATATATACCTCCAGGTGGATAAGGAGTACGAGGTGGAGAAAAACTTGACCCTGAGTTTTCTAAATAATTAGTGAACGAAAGATACCAAGTAGTGCTTCTAGGAGGACTGTAAAAGATGGATTCACGCTCCCTTAGATCAATAGTAGGTTGATCTTCAAGGATAGAGACGCCAAATTCTTCTTCTGGAGCAAGTTCTTCAATAGCTATCAAACCAGCAGGAAGATTTTCGGTGATGACTCTTTCTACCCTAGGTGAATCAGGAGCACTAGAAGTTGGAGTAATAGGTTCAGATATTTCAGGTTCTTCGCCTATATCACTAGTAGATGAAAAACTACCAGCAAGCTCGGAAACTGCAACAACTTCGGGATTATAACCTGTTTCTAGACCTTGGTAATCTGGATGGACTACCAACGACGACTCTCCTTCTTCAGGTGAACCTAGTTTACTGCCACTAGGAGTTACAAGGACTTTCAAACCTTCGTAATGACCCAGGACGTCTTCAGGAGGTTCGCCCCGAAGTCTACGGGACTTCCTCAACAAATCGGCCACGGTAACAATCTCAGGAGACTTGCCCCGAAGTCTACGGGACTGTCTCGGTAATTCAGCCACAGTTAAAAACTTTTAACTACTGCACACGCAAACAAAGTAAAATCTCAAAGCAAACCGCCTAAAATCTCTAAAGAACCAAACAAATTCGAATCACACGCCTAAAGAATCTAGGGCATCAAACCATACACAAACAGTAGCCTTCCGGACCGAATACACTAGTTGGAGATGAAACCCAACATCGCCGAATTCAATACAGAAGTGGTGGGTGGAACAGTTACCCCGGCAACCTGCTTAATGAATAGACCGGCACAAGTTCCTCCACTTTAACCGTCTCGAGTGAAGTGAACCCCCCGGAAAATCCAAGTGAGTCTAGCCAACGTCTGCTCCAATATAGTGGGATCTTCCCTCCACCGTCACCTCGGTAGAATCCTAAAGATAATGGTCACTAAGGTTACCAACAACAACAAATATACCTGGGGGAACAGTCTACGACCCGATAGCACGCAAGGGCAGAGTAACAAGCTCAATCCCCTTGCTGGCTCCTTGACAATAATCCAAGGTTTACTGACAAGTGACCCCAGGCTCCTCGACAATAATCCGAGGTTTACCGTTTGTATTACGTGCGTATCTGGCGTCTTTCCCAATGATCCCCTCACTGGTTCGGACACGGTCTCATGCTTCTCCTTTAAGAGGAGCTTTTCAAGAGTACAAATGAAACAGTTGGATTTATCCTACCACAAGATGAGCTACTTGTTTGGTTTTACTGTCTTGGAGAGTTAATTACTCTCCTACTCCAAGACACTAGCCTGATCTATATTGGTGCTTCAGAGCCCTAGTAAATAAAAGTTACTAAGCTGATTTTACTTTAAGCGTTAATTTTATCGCTTTTCTTTAGGAAAAAAGGTAGTGGAGATGAAACTGATGGTGTGTAGACTCGACTGAAATCCACTAAAAAGATGCACTTAGGATGATTTATACTAATTTTCTTTTTCAATGAATTCCCTAGCTAAGAGAGTTGGAGAATGCAAAATCGATATAAAAACAACTTTCTTGGCAATGAAAATCAAAGAAACAAACTCTTTATCTTTTCCAAAGAATACAACACATGACCACTAATTACGTCACAAAAATTCCTTTTCTTTCCAAAGACTCAAATGCTACTAAAGCAAACTTTTCTTCAAAAGAGTTTTTTGTATTTTTCCCTATATTAACAAAGCATGTAAAACTTACTTTAACAGAAATCAAAGTTAAAAAATCTATGGCAATCAAATCAACTCAATTTCACACAAAAGAAAATCCAAGAGAAATGCACCTAAAAGTAAATCTAATGAGGCAAAAGCCTACCAAGTGTGATTCCAGGATGTTTTACTCAGTCAAAATTTAACTAAGGACTAGTTAATGCATAATCAAATACGAGTCAAAAACAAAAATCAAAATCTTTTGTTTTTTTTCTTAAGAATAAAATTCAAAGTTCAATCAACAAACCTTTTCGAGATTTGGCAAAGAGACAACACAAAGGTAGGTTTCTCACAAGGGTGGATTCTATGAAAGGTCCGACTCCTAAGAAGACTGAAAAGACCAAGGAGATCCAAGGTTTTACAACTTCTAAAGCCAAAGTCACTACAGGACCAGTGCAAAAATCAAACCCTAGGGCAAAATCTCTATGAATTTCACTAAAACTCTTGACACTGATGAAACAAGCTTAGGTGAAGATTTATGACAGGTAACCAGTGGATCTGGGCAGAAAAACGAAATTAAAAACAAAATCTAAGAGGCAAAAAAGAAGAAAATTGAAATTTTCTCAATTTTGACAGGGTACGTAGGCAACCTGTTTGCACAGGTGCGTGTACACTCTGTGCACAAAGCTGCAGTGCGTACAAGTATGCACTGTGCTTAACTCAAAGGGTGCGTACTGCTAGCAAAACTAAGAAAAACTAAAATCTAATTTAACCCTAAGATAGCCCACCCAAATACACATTCAAACAGCCAAAAACCAGAAAACAAACGACTTTTCTCAAATCAAAGTTTCACACAAAGGAAAAATCATTCACATCAATGGAGTTCCCCAGTGGAGTCGCCATTTTGTCATGCGGAAAGAGTCAATTTTGTGGACAAAACCGACCTCCCTAGAAGCTAAGGCTTTCTAGTGACATACAAGACAAGTAAACACTACCTTTCTCTAAATATGCATTTAGAATACAAGTAATCAGGTGATAGTAACATACCTTTAGTCCAACGCTTTGTAGTAGTCCAGCCTCGTCGATCCGGATGAGCTCCTCCTTCTCTTCGAAACCTGCATTCACTAACAAGCCAAAAGATTACATAGTACCTGATAAACTTATAAAATAACACATATTCATCATACAGACCAAGGAGTATATGAAACAAATCATGAATAACAATCTGTTGAGAAAAATGAGTTTATTTGTATTAAGTGGAAACAAAAGAAACCATTACAACCTGAGCCTTGGTGTTGTGCAGGTCCCTCCTAAGGTCCAACAAGAGTTTTCCTTTACTTTGATCATCTCACCCACTTCCAAATAAGCCTAGGAAAGGATGGGAATCTCTCCTCTCAAGCTTTATAAGGGAGTCCTAATTCCAATAGCATCTACCCTTAGGAATGTTCAGCTTTCAACCTCCCCTCCCTCTGGCCCAATGCCTGTATTTATAGTGCTCTAGAGGAAGTTAATCAGGTCCACCATCAATGGGATAAGCCCCTCTTTGAATGGGATAGCTCCCCTCTTGATGGGATAAGTTCCTCTTTCATAGGGATACATGAACCATCTGGAGGCGCTCAATACACGTCAAACAAGCTTCTAGAATGCTCTAGAAATGACCACAAGTAACTTTTTTGGAGTGAAACTTGCGCCTTTTGACCTTTACAAGAGTACGCACCCACCCCTTTACAGACAGAGCGTACAAGTACGCAGGTATTGTGAACTTGAGGTGCGTACACGCAGGTAAGGCTAAGAGAAACTGCGTACCCAGAGATATATAGATTTTTAAAGACTTTCTCTCTTTCTTGGAGTTTGACATGAAGAGTAGAGGTATGAGACTTGCCAAGGAGGATAGTATGACAGTTGATGGAGCCATACTAACTGCAAATAGTCATGGTGACAAATTTTAGTGTAACAGCCTCATATTCAGCAGTGTTATTTGTGCATTCAAATTCTAACCTACATGTTAGCATGTTTTTTTCTCCTTCCAGACTGATTAATATACAATCAGCGCCTGCACCATCATTGAATTTAGATCAATCAAAATATAATGTCCAAAACAAATTTTTAACTAATGGTTTATCTAAAAGATTTATACATCTGGAAGAATCTATTTTAGAAATGTTCTCAATCTGGGAAGTAATAGAGTTGTCCCAAAAAGGAGACCTTTGTGCGTTGAAGTTCCCTAAAAACGATTCAACGGAGTAATTTCCAATGATATTATTGTTGAAGGCTACAAACTCATTCTCACCTTCAAATTTAGTCACTGTATGGTGTAAATGCTTTTCTCGGTCAATTCTAATTGGATTTGGCTTTCCATTGTAAGGGAGCCACATGTGAGACCAGTATGATGAAAAATAGTCGTGAAGCTTTTTAGACCAATCTCTGATTAGAATTAAACCATAGAGCTCGAGTATATCAAAAACTAATATGTCAATTAATTGACATACTTTCAAATTAGAGGAGAGTCTAATGGTGACTAAGTTCATTTATCCTAATACCTAGAATTTCATCCTATCAAGTTGTACAATATGAACAACAGACTTTTGGGGTGAAACATTTAATTTAGAATAGACTGTTGTTGGCATTATGTTTGAAGAGGCTCCTGAATCTATCAAGAAATTGTGCAATTTTTTATTGAAGATTTAATAAGTCAAGTGGAAAGGGGGAGTATGTGAATTGGATCTGTCACCTATTAAGATAGCATCAATAGTATCGACCTTATTTGATGAATCATTAGGGGGTTTACCCATTCCTTTAGCAGCTTGGAATATGACAGCAACAGGAAGAGGAGAAGCAATAATTGCCTTCAATTCTTTCAACAATAATTTATGTTGATGTTCAAGCTTATTGAGCTCATGAAGAGAAATATCAACTTTGCTTTTCTCCATGTCCTCCACTATGTTATATTCCATGGTATCTGTAACTACCACGGTTTTGCATGATGATAGAGGATTTGATGAGGGTGGAGTTGTTTGAGGAGTTTTGGGAGAAAACATTGTGTTAAAACAGTAGGGACTTTACTCCCGGTGCTAATACGTATAGCTTCTTGCTCTTCTTCATTATTGGAAATAGGGAGGATGAAATCCCACATTCCATGTACTTCAACACATTCTTCATCAATCATTGCATTTTCTTCTTCTTCTTCTTCTTCTAAGTTGGATTCAGCATTGTATATTGTATTTGGTGGCTAAGGATTGGAAGTCTGATTCCTCTTGAAGGATCTGAAAGGTTTCTTAGAAGAGGATTCAACTACTTGTTTCTTAATCTCTACCATTTCATTTGACATGGTTTTTAGGACTTTTTGTAAACCTTTGAGATCAAAAGGATCTTTAGGGGATTTTTTCTTTGTTTCAACTTTAAATGTAAACTTTTTCATTTTTCTATATTCCTGAGTTGTTTTCTTTTCTAATGCAATGATTCTCTTTTCTATAAACAGGGCTTCCTTCATGTTGTCAATCAAAGTAGCTTTATTAGCTCTATCTACAAAAATTGCTATATTGGAAGGAAGAGAAGAAATATACCACTCAATTTGGACATCAACACTAGGGATTGATGTGGCTGGGATTTTTTTTAGCAGTTTATTAAATCTGGAATTGAGGTCTTTGATCTTTTCTCCTAATTTATCTTTTAAATTAGAAAGATCATTGATAAGAGATGTGATTGTACAACCATCACCAAATTTGGCTAGAAATTGTGCTTCAAACATGTCCCAATTAGTGATAGATCCTAGTGGTAATGAAAAATACCATGAACCTGCTGATCCTTGGAGAGTGTAGGGAAATAATCTTACTACACAATCTTCTTCAGCTACTCCATTAAGATTGATAGCTAGCATATAATTATGGATATGTTCCTTAGTAGGAAATCCATCATCAGGATTGAATTTTGGCAGCCATCTTTCAGGATGCTTAGGCAGATCATGAAGGGGTGCTTCCATTTGGACAACCCCGGGATGGGCTCATGGTCTGGCTGGTTGTTATCCTGCCATTATTGGAGTTTGAGTGGACGAATAAGGAGATTGTGCATTTGATCTGGATGAACTAGCAACAGTTCCTTGAGAAGAAGGGATATTAAGAGGAATGAATGGAGGGAATGAAGGTGTTTGTGGAGGGGAATTTGATAAAACCTAGCTAGTTGATGTCTGTGACTCAAATTTCTTAATTTTCTTTCAAAAATTAGGAAGAGGAAATTCAAATGGAGGAACCCCAAGCTTCTCACTTTGAGAACTAGTTAGAACCCGAGTGGGCTGTAAAACAGAAGTGATACTTCCTTCAGATGCTTCAGATGGGACAAGCTTTTATGCTCAAATAGAGATTTCCTCTAATTTCTTTATTAAAGTATAAACCTCAGGTGATTTAGGATTATAATCTGCAAAAGTTACTTTAGGAATAGTAATAGGAGATTTTGGGAGTGACTGCTCAACTTCTGATATAGAAATAGGAGTTTTGGATGAGGATTTGGAAGTTGGAGGTGATCTTGAGGGTGAGTAACTCTTAGAATGGCTTGTTAATTTAGATTTAATTCGCTTTGCCCTTCATAGTCTTGGCCCTCCTTCTAGCACCAAAATGTTGAAGCCTCGAAAATCGATGCAACAACATGGGGGAAAACCACCCGGTCAGGGACTTGAATACTGTCCCTTTTCCGTTTAGATTAGTGGCTCCGACTTGATATACTGGGACCAGTTTCCTAATCAAAATGTGATAGGATGGATAGGGTGTTTAATTGATAAAACTAAGTGATAGATGGGATGGTTTTGAATTTAAAACACATATGCATATATATAACCTATCTATGTATATTACCCAAGAATTTAAACTTATATTTGTGTGATCTAAAACGATGATCCTTAGTATTTGATAATGAAGATTAAACAGATACTAATAGAAATGAAAAACCTTTGAAGTAATTATTTTGATTAAATAGTTAATCAAAATAATTTATAAAGCATATATCGCATCAAATATCATTTGACCAATTTCTCATCAATGTATTAAAAATAACAGTCCTAGTATGTTCAAAAGTGAATGGATACAACATTGTATGGAAAAAGATACATATGATAAATAGTAATTAGAAATTATTGTTAATTCATTAACAATAAATACACAAAGATAAAATTACCTAATGCATATCAGTCCGCTCATAAAATAAGTAGCTCCAGTCCAGTCTGTCTTATTAAGAGGGTTTGCAAAAGTATAAAAGTGCAAGCTTTTGTAAGCCTTCTCCAACAAAAGTTCAGGACTCCGATCCAAGGATTCTAACAAGATAAACTTTAAATTACAAAAGTGAAAGCTAGTAAAGAGTTTCTTTATAAAATTCTAGACCATATCCTAAAATACATGAAAGGGTTTTTATAATAAAATATAATTACAAAAATAGGAAATGGATGAAGTTTTGAGGAGGTTTAAACAACCCTCCTGGAAATAAGTGACATAATTACATAAAAGATAAATTATGGAAATGACTAATCGTAGCATGCAGTAGTGTCTACTCTTTTATTTGTTGTTTGAGATGATAAATATCCCACATCGGCTTGAGTTCAGGAGGTTATTTCATCCTTGTACGCATTTGGCTGGTATACACTACATCTGAGAGGGAAGGCAACATCTGCATGGCTAAGTCAACAAGATAACATAGCACTAACCACTAACTGTGTGGTTTTACTAGATACCTCCAATACACTTCCCAGTCCAATTTTGTAAGTTGTTTGATCACTTCTTCTTTTGTTGTAGAAGTTTCCTGCCATTTTGCTTCTAAGTCTCTGATATTGGGAAGACCTCCAGGTGGGCATTCTTGTATTAGGTTGGAATTATGTAAATTTTCATTAATGGTCTCAATGATCTTGCTTGGAGCATTGATTTCTCTTGTGACTTCCCTTTCTCCCTATTTCAACTGTATATCCCATTCAGTGAAAAGGATATCTTTGTGAGTCTCTTCTATCTTGGGTAGATTTGTTATCCTTCCTTCTCGTGTATCATGCCGTGTAATGTATCCTAAGATTTTCTCATCAATATCATTGAAAGTGACCTTCATATCAGATACTCGATTCCTCAGTGAATCACTTTCCTTGCACATCGGATTGATGACTGATAGCCTCTAATAAAATGTTGCCTGTTGCATAGATAACAAAGAATTCAATTCAAGTGCTTCTTTGACAAACTCCTCGACTTTAGGATTGTCTTTCAATTGTTCTACATAAAATCGTAGTTGTTGTATTTGAGCATCTTTGGCACTTGTCTCTGCTTGAAACTGGAGCTTTAACTGATCAAAGCTCTGTTGTAGTTGTGCCATTTGTTCCTTCATTTGATGGTCTATATTTTGCTTTTCTTAAGCCAACTGTTGTTCTAACTGCTTTATTCTCTCATCTTTATCCTTTATCAATTGTTTGACCTCTACTGCCTTATCAATAGTAGTAGATGCATAAGCACCTGCAAATTGTGATAGTTTGGTCAAGTTATCCGAAGGATCCATAGGAGTATCCTTCCAAACAACATCCATTGGCTCATTGTTGGGACTTATCACCGAGGTCTGATCTATTTTCCTTTTCTTCCTTTGTCACTTTACTACAACCTGATGTTTTGGACTATAAAAGACATCGAGAGGAGGAATCTCCTCTATTCTGAGAACAATTTCGGTTGAGGGGAAGGACAGGATGATTTCAATTTCTTTTGTGAAAATAGTCTTGTCAGTAACTCTGTCAGTAAGTGAGTTATGTCCAGTATTCTGGGGTGTGTTGAATATGTTTTGTTCTCCTCCCTTGTTGTTCTTTGACTTATTGGTTAAACTATTTCCATGCCTCATCTAGTTTGATTTTTAAGGGGTTCTCCACTGTGTGTTCTTTAGTGGAAATATCTTCATTTCCTTCTTTGTTGAGGCCTTTTCAGTTTCCCTTTCAGTGTCCTTTACATGACTCTTCTTGGGGATTTTCTGCGAACTTTTCTGTGAGTCATGATCTGAGTCGTGCTCTGAGTCATGCTCTAAATTTTGGCCCGACCTCTTTTCTGAAGTCTGTTCAGACTCCTATTCTGATTTTTCTTATGAGTTATGTTGAGAATCATGTTCTAAGGCTTTCTTTGAATCATGCTTTGAGTCGTGCTCTCAGCCCTTTTTTGAACTTTGGCTTGAAATGTTTTCTATTTTAGTATTTGGCTTAGGTATTTTTAGTAGGTCCAAAGGGACCTTCAGTAACCTCTTCTCCCTGTATTGGTGGAAACGTGCCAAATCTGGTGGATTGAGTCTTAAAGTAGCCAGATGTTGGACCTGTGAGAAGATTTCGGCTGACTCAAATAAATAATCAAAATCATCCCTTTCATGGTTGAACTGCCTCATTTTAACTGATACAGTGAAGTTTTGTGCAACTTTACTAGGGTCATATTGCTTGATGAGAACTGTAGTGAGCTTCAAACATAAGATGTGGTCGATTTCAATCGCAGCATGCCTAAAATCGTGCAACGCATAAACACCACATTGGAGGGGAAAAGAAGGCCAAAGGGATTTCTTGGATTCTTTCAAGGTTTTGGCTATCCCATCCCCTACAGTTTGGTAAGAAATTTCCCTGGGAAGAATTTTATCAGGTACATACCAAGGAAGGACATGATGGGGTATTATGCTTTAAGAAACCCTGATATAGGTAAACAACTCTTCACCAAACCACCTAGCTATTGGAAAAGTATCGATCTTGGCATAATCAGATAACCTTGGGTCCTTCTTATAAAAAATCACTTGGTGGATTGGTAACATAACTCCCTAGCAGATTTTGTAGAAATGGGCTTGGTAATTTGACTCCCATAGAATTTTATGATATATATGAATGGGGGTAGGGTCTTGAATAGTCCATTTCCACCCCATAGTTGGAAAATTGGTGGTGAAACAGACTGCATCCATAATATAAGCACTCATGAAAAATGGTGGGACTATCCTGGAGGTGATAAATCTCTTTTCCCTATATTCCCAAATTTGCATAGCTAGGTTGTTAGATAAAATGGTACCCCAATCCATTACAAAGGAGTTCATAGCCACATATATTAAGGGAACCCACTCAACAGAAAACTTGGTGGTATCAGCATGCCCAAATAGTCTACACATCATAGCTACGACACAAGAGTAGGGAGCAGTGAGAGATGTTATAGGATATATACCCGTTTTCTCTTTTTTGAACTTGCTGGAACTAGAGTTCCATTGTCGAATTGGTTCTAATGGATCCTCATTCTCCTTCATGAAATGCTAAAGGAAAGCTTTATCATATACCTACCGTGAGTCTGGTATATGGTACATTTTTTCTCATATCCTCTGTCGTGAAGGAACCAATAGATTATTTTCTTGAAGTCAGGAATGCATGGTCTACAATGTTGATGTTGTCTACAATCCATTTTACCATGTTAGTGTATGGTCAAATCTTTGGTTTGGCAGCAATTTGGTGTAAGAAGGAACTTGTATCTTCAAAATAAGAAGCTTCAGAAGAAGTGGTAACATATGTTGTTGCTTTGGTTTCAATTATTCTTGGACCCTCATTTTCCAGCAGATTGTATATAGATTCTGATCTGAAAATCACCCTGGAGTGACCTCAGTTAATTAACTATTGAATGAAGGTATTACAGACTCATGTGCTGGTGTGTGTCCATGTTATTTTAGGCAACGGATCGATTAGATTGCAAAATACACAAACACTGGAAATAGAAAACAACAGAGAAACACAGTAAGAAAATACAAGAACACAACAATTAATAAGGAGTTCACCCTATCCTCTAGGGCTACGTCTCCGGTCCAGCTTTCAATGGTGGCCTTCTTTTATTGTGTCTTTAAAGAAAAGAATTACAATGAGGAGCTCAAACAGAGTCTCCTGAAATAGAATTGTTTGGCAGGGTGGTCCTTGGATTCCCCAAGCCACTAGAGTGCACAGAATCTTTTCCTTACCAACTCTTGACCTCTCTAGTCTTCAATGCGAGGAGCCCAATGTGGTGCTCAGTTCCCCGATAGATCCTCTCAGGGATGGCTTGATGTTGCCTTATGTGCAGGTCAGCTCAGCTCTCTGTCTTTCTGCTTTTTACTCTTTGCTTCACTGTCTCTTCGTTCTATGTCTTCGTATTCTTCTTTCTATTCTATCTTCCTCTCCATGTGTTCTCTGTTCTCTGTTCATGGTTTTAGAGCCAATCGATCTCATGACTGCTCGATTCCCCTTCCACCTCCGTTGATTCTCCTGATGCTGTTCACTTGGAATTCCCTGTCTCTGCGTCATCACCAACAACTCACAAGGTGTGGCCACTTGTCCTCCTACGAACTACGCCAGCTTTTCCTCGTCGGTTTGGTTCTTTGATTATGTCGGGAAATGACTCGTTCGCCACCTCAACAGTCAACTCAGAACTCAAATCCTTATTCATCGTGGCTTAATCCCCTATTAAATCCAGTTCTTCCATCGGGCGCGATCTTAGCCGTTAGATTTGGAGCCCCCAGATCTGACGTCATTTGCTCATTTCGCGCGGTTGACTTGTTCGATCGTTGGCGCGCAACGAGTGGTAGTTTTCTCTCTCCTCCACTTGCCACATGTCAGGCGCTAAGTGGAATCGCTCGTTTTTCTCCAATTCTGCTTACCGCTAAAGGGTTCCCCTAATAAATACCACCAGTTTTGGGGCGTGGGTCCTGCCTTTAACCTTTAGCATTTTCCCCATGGTTTTCCTGGCTTCCATGCGACTGAGCGCTTCAGGGCTTTCCTTCTTGAGGGGTTTTGCCCAGATTTTTTCGATCCGGGCTTCCCAGGTGCTAGTTTGGCCTCCTATGCAGTCTCCATGGGCCTTGGTCAGCGCGCTTTGACCAAGGTCCTCGTCGTTCCCGCTGGCTGCCAACTGCCACTATTTAGAGGTCTTCCTGATCACTCTGTGCTCTTGAATTCGAAGTTTTGTCCTGATTTGATACAATCATGGTGCTTTAATTATTCTTCATGGATCCAATTCGGATCACGGCCTTCCCACTGAAAAAGCTTTTGGACCACCAAAAGTTGGTTTTCAAGCATTGACTAAGTGAGGGTACAATTGTCTCACTTGTCCAATCTCGATCCACTTTGCACTGCTTGGCTTTGAACCTTTGAGCCCAATTCTGAGGTACTCAACATCTCCTCTGCGTGTTGTCCTCACCTTCCTGTCCAAAACTGTGTCTTCCTATAATTCATTAAGATATTCAGGTAGCAGGTCATCAATAGAATGAAATTATCTCTGCTCTTCGGGATCCTTAATCAGTGAAGGTTCAAACAATCTCAAGCAATTTGCATTTACGACTGGGTAGATGTGCATGTAAGATGGTAGATCAAGGTGAAAATGATTTTCCCCAATCTTCTCAAGTATCTTGAAAGGTCCATACCTGATAGGCTTTATCTTTTTACCTTCACCTTACATCCTGTCCTTGCTGATGTACAACCAGACTTGGTCACCAACTTGAAAACTATGCTCCATCCGATGCTTGTCATGCCTTGCCTTGTATTTGGCTTGGCTCTTTTCCACCTGTTCCTCTATTGCCTAGTGGATCTCCTGGATTTGTTCAATGAACCTAGTTGCCCTATCCACATCACTGTGTCCCTCAACTATGGTATCATTACCAAAGACAAAATCCAAAGGAGACCTTGGTGTGAAACCAAAACAGGTCTCAAAAGGAGATGTCTGTGTAGAAGAATGTTTTGCTCTATTGTAAGCATGCTGCACATAACACAAATGTTCATCCCAAAGGTCAGGATGTTTGCTGCAATATCCTTTGAGTAACCGGATCACTGTCCTGTTAACTACTTCTGTTTGGCCATCAGTTTGTGGATGAAAAACTGTGCTTTTCTTCAGTTTGGTGTCCATCAGTTCCCACAGACTTGACGAAAACATCCCCACAAATCAGGTGTCTCGATCAAATACAATGGAAGTGGGTAATCCAAAATGAACCCATACATGTTCAAAGAATAATTTTGCAGTTTGTTCAGCTGTAATCTGCTTGTTACAAGGTATCAAAATACACATTTTGTTGAACCTATCCACAACAACATATAGATAATCATGACCTTTCCTAGATCTAGGCTGTCATCCAACAAAATCCATGGAAACACTTTCTCAAGGGTGAGAAGGAACTGGTAGTGGAGTGTACAAGCCTAGTTTTCTATTGCTAGGCTTGCTTCTAGCACACATAGTACATCCTCTCACATATCTAGAAACTGTCTCATTCATTTTTGGCCAATAACAAAATCTTTGCAGCTGTGCAACTATTTTACTTACCCCAGAATGACCTGATATCAGAGAAGTGTGTGCTTCTCTAATTATCTTTACTCTCTTAGTTTTTGGAATGCATAACTTCCCACAATGGTATAAGAGTCGGTCCTTTACATGATAATTCAATTCTTCTACTCTTCTGCCTTGACTTAAAGTTGCATATACATCTTTAAAGTCTATTTCTAGAGCATATTGTTCAATGTAACTTTCATGTAACACAGAATTATGCTTAAGTATAGTAGATGCACTTATAATGGGTCTTGATAACATGTCTGCAACTTTATTATGTATGCCCTTTTTATATCTAATGACTAGATGAAACTGTTGTAGAAAACCCATCCATCTGTAGTGTCTTGATTGCTGCAACTTAGTTTGGGAGTGTAGATATTAAAATGGTTGATGATCAATATGTATTACTATCTTTTTGCCAATTAAGTAATGTTTCCACTTTTTCACACTCTGAACTAATGCATACAATTCTTTATCATATGTAGGATAGTTAAGTACTACAGGATTAAATGTCTCAGAATGATAACATATGGGTTTACCATGCTGTGTCAACACTGCTCCCATGGCATAGTCACTGGCATCTTTTTGGATCTCAAATGGTCTTTGAAGATCAGGCAGTGCTAGTACAGGTGCTGTACTAATCTTTTCTTTCAAGGCCTTGAAGGCTTTCTGATGTTTGCCTCCCCACTGAAACACCTTGTTCAATCCTGTCAAAGCATGTAAGGGAGATGCAATTGAGGAAAATTTAGAAATGAACTTCCTCCAATACTATGCTGCCCCTAAGAAGCTTCTTACTTCTGTAGCAGACTTGGGTTTAGGCCAGTTCACAATGACTGCCACTTTAGAGGGATCTATCTTCAATTCACCACACCCTACTATATGACCCAAATAATTCATAAATGTTTTTCCAAATTCACATTTTGATAGTTTAACATGAAGTTTTTCTCTTTTCAAAACATATAATGTTTGCTTAACATGCTTTAAGTGTTCTTCCCATGTTTTGCTAAAAATCAGAATGTCATCCAGATACACAATAACAAAATCATCAAGAAAAGGTCTGAGTACATCATTCATTAATCTCATGAAAGTAGCAGGAGCATTAGTTAAGCCAAAAGGCATAACCAGCCATTCATACAATCCCTGCTTTGTTTTGAAAGCAGTCTTCCATGCATCTTGTTCTGCAACTCTAACCTGATGGTATCCACTGTGCAAGTCTAGCTTGGAAAAATAAACAGCTTCTTTCAATTGATCCAAAAGATCATCTATGTGAGGAAGGGGATAACGATTTTTGATTGTTATCTTATTTTGTGCTCGGTAATCAATGCACATTCTCCACGAGCCATCTTTCTTTCTCAACAAAATGATTGGTGACCCACATGGTGATGTGATAGGTCTGATGAACCCTTTCTCGAGCAACTCCTGCACCTGCTTCTTGATTTCAGCATTCTCTAAAGTAGAAAACTTGTACATTCCAATGTTAGGCAATGGAGCATCTTGCTGCAAAATAATATCATGTACTATTTCCTTTTTGGGTGACAGACCTTTAGGTTCTTGAAACAAGATATCATACTTTGAAACAACATTTTCTAAATCAGCTCGTTGTTTAGCATTATAGCCCTCAAATACATTGGTTTTATCAAGTTTCTTTTCCTTTACAACCATCAGTAAGAATTGTTTACATGAATTTATCATTCATTTCATCTGCCCTGAGTTTATGAGAGTATAATTATTTTTGAGCTTATGAGCTCTTATAAAGTATTCGATTCCATTTTTAACAAGTAGATACTTGTTCTCAGCTCTATAGAAAATAGCTTTTTTGTCATATAAGTAAGGACTTCCTAAAAAAATTCCACATATATCCAAAGGAATTATGTCTAACTCAACCTCATCTACAAATGTTGACCCAAAAGAAAACTTGAGTTTGCACTGTATAGTCACTTGTAGTTGTGCTTTATCATTCAACCATCCTAAGGGGTATGGTTTCTTATGAGGTGTAGTTACTAATCCCAACTTCTTTACAATTGCTTTAGAAATTAAATTTACTTGTGAGCCACTATCAAACAAAGTATCAATCTTTTGATGTTTGGAAATAACTCGAATATGGAAAAGCTCATGTCTTTTTCTCTCATTTTCTTCATCAATAATAGATTGAGTAGAATTACTAGTAGATGCTTCAGAATTTTTACCTTTTATACCTATGGTTGCAATAGTTTTTTCATCTCCTGAGTCTGACCCCAAATCTTTCTGAATAGCTGCAACAATCTTCTTCTTCTTGTGCTCAAACTTCTTAGGTCTCAGCTCTGGATGCAGAATCCAACAGTGCTCATCATCATGCCCATCCTTTTTACAGTGAGTGCATGAAGCCTTGCTTTTCTATGTAGTGTTAGCCTTCCTTGCTTTCCACTTCTGCTTTCTTTTCTCCTCGCTCTTGCTTGCAGTGGGTTTGGATGGTCCCCCAACTTCTAGATTTCCATTCTTTCCTTTAGCTTCTAGATGAGTAGCTTATACAAATACCTCATCTATACTAGTGGGATTAAACATGAGGATGATATGCCTCATGTAGCTGTGTAGACCACCAATGTACTTCAACAGAGTCTCTGGTGAGTCTAATGAGATTCCTAGAATCAATGCTCTCTTTCTAAATTCTTGAGTATACCCTTGCACACTTTGCCCTTTCAACTGTCGAAGAGTTTGCTAAATCATCATGGCTTGTTGCATGTAGGCCAATGGATAGAACTGCTTTTTGATTTCAGAAACAAATTCACTCCAGACAGAGATGGTCTTACCATGTCTCTTCAGGTCAGCTTGGGTCCTACCTTCCCACCAAACCAAGGCAGTGCCTCATAGGCGTAGGCTTGCCAGCTAAATCTTGCTCTTGTCTGAATCAATACTCTACACTATGTAATAAACATCAATTTGTCTAATCCACTTGTCCAACTTTTCTGCATTCAACTCTCCATCATATATAGGCAAATAAAATTTAACATCTAGCTTAATCAAAGATTCTTTCTTGTTATGTACAGGGCTATAAAGAGGTGTGAGAAAGCTTTCTTCTTTCCCTTTTCCTTTGGAGTGGTCATGGAAATGTGACTCATCTTCTCCTTTGTCTTGTGTAGAGCCTGATGAATCTTCATCCTTGTGTTTTCTAAAGTCCCTATACATTTCTTCTACCATGGACTTTATGGCTAGGAAACTATCTATGAATTGAGGGTCTGACCCTACATAGCCTTCTTCTAACATTGTCTTCCGAGAATAGAATCTCCCAATTTCACGATTAGTTTAGACCAACTCTCCTTCTCCTAATTTGAGCTTTGATCTAGTTAGCATTCAATAGCTAAACCAACACAAGATTGTATAACCTTAACAACCTAAAGCTCTGATACCACTTGATCTAAAAATCACCCTAGAGTGACCTCAGTTAATTAATTATTGAATGAAGGTATTACAGACTCATGTGCTGGTGTGTGTCTATGTTATTTTAGGCAGCGGATCGATTAGATTGAAAAATACATAGACACTGGAAATAGAAAATAGCAGAGAAACACAGTAAGCAAATACAATAACACAACAATTAATAAGGAGTTCACCCTATCCTCCAGGGCTACGTCTCCAGTCTAGGTTTCAATGGTGGCCTTCTTTTATTGTGTCTTTAAAGCAGAGAATTACAATGAGGAGCTCAAACAGAGTCTCCTGAAACATAATTTCTTGGCAAGGTGGTCTTGGATTCCCCAAGCCACTAGAGTGCACAGACTCTTTTCCTTACCATCTCTTGACCTCCCTGGTCTTCAATGGGGGTAGCCCAATGTGGTGCTCAGTTCCCTGACAGATCCTCTCAGGGATGGTTCGATGCTGCCTTATGTTGCAGGTCAGCTCTGCTCTCTATCTTTCTGCTTTCTGCTCTTTGCTTCACTGTCTCTTCGTTCTTTGTCTTCATCTTCTTCTTTCTGTCCTCTCTTCCTCTTCGTGTGTTCTCTGTTCTTTGTTCATGGTTTTAGAGCCAATTGATCTCATGACTGCTCGATTCCCCTTTTGCCTTAGTCGATTCGCCTGCTGCTGTTCACTTGGAATTCCCTGTCTCTGCGTCATCACTAACGGCTCACAGGGTGTGGCCACTTGTCCTCCTACAAACTGCGCCAGCTTTTCCTCGTCGATTCGGTTCTTTGGTTACGTCGGGAAATGACTCGTTCGCCACCTCAGTGGTCAAATCGGACCCACATCCTTATTCATTGTGGCTTAATCCCCTGTTAAATCTGGTTCTTTCATCAGTCGTGATCTCAGCCATTAGATCTGGAGCCCCCAAATCTAACGCCATTTGCTCATTTCGCGCGGTTGACTTGCTCGACTATTAGAGCACGATGAGTGGCGGTTTTCTCTCTCCTCTGCTTACCACACGTCGGGCGCTGAGTGGAATCGCTCGTTTTTCTCCAATTCCGCTTACCGCTTAAGGGTGCCCCCGATAAATACCACTGGTTTTGGAGCGCGGGTCCCACCTTTAGCCTTTAGCATTTCCCCATGGTTTTCCCGGCTTGCATGCGACCGAGCACTTTGGGGCTTTCCTTCTCGAGGGGTTTTACTAACGCATCAGAAACTACTTCCTTTTCCCAATCTGGGCTTCCCAGGTGCTAGTTTGGCCTGCTGCACAGTCTCCATGGGCCTCGGTCAGCGTGCTTTGACCGAGGTCCTCGTCGTTCCCGCTGGTTGCCAACTACCATTGTTCAAAGTTCTTCCTGATCGCTCTGTGCTCTTAAATTCAAAGTTATGTCCTGATTTGATACAGTCATGGTGCTTTAATTATTCTTCATGGATCCAATTCGAATCAGCTTCCCAAGAGGAAGTCCCGCTATCCTTTGTGCATTAGGTGTCTAAAAATAATGGAAGCATTTCAGTGACATTAGATGTAGAGGATTGAGAAGCCTCACCATACTTCTTTCCCTTCTTATATTTAGTCCTTTTGCGGCACAATTTACTTTCGGGAGAAATAATGCAATACAAAGAATACAAAGCGAATGAAGAGAAAATATGAGTTAAACGTAAACGCATGCGAACACATAAATCTTTTGAAATGACCGAAAGAGAGGTTTTAATGCAAATCAATATAAACAGGTCACCAAATCTCCTTGGGCCCTGTAACCATTAATATCATTAGAACCCATTAATTAACCGAAATCATGGCTCTGCGTGTTTTATTTATTACTCATTAATATATCACATCGCAAGAGTTGCTTGGATGGTGAAATAAGTTCATTCTTTAAGTGTTGAGCCGATATGTGATAGCGATATCACTGTATTGGTGTGTTAAGCATGGGAGATTTGTGATTGCGATAATCGCATTATCGCAATATCGCAATCGGTGATGTCGAGATAGTGGAGAATAGATATTGCCCAAAACTTTTAGCGATTTCGATTGCGATGAACGATGTGGCAGTATAGCGGGCCCTAGGTTTATATTTAAGAAGAAATTTTGTTTAACCTTTATAATTTCCTTGGGTGCTTTCCTTTAATAAATAACTTTATCGCTATCAGAACCATTTGGAATGTTATGGGCGGAGTTTGTTGGTATTCTTGCGATACATCAGATGCAATTGTATTTAATGATATGGTTTAATGCTTCGTTAGGTCCGATGATATTGCTTTCCACAAGAGGGAGGATTTTCGGGTATAAGAATTGTGGTGCGGGGTGTTTCCGCCTTAAAGCATCTTGATTAATCTTTTTAAGCCTTTATAAAGAATGAACGTGTTTGGGTACTTCATGGGCTAATTTTTATCACAGTTGCAAGCCTTGATTCAATGGATAAATATATACTCTTAAGACTTTGTGATTTGCGATATGGTTAGACTTGCCTTAAAAGGGACCTTTTTGGTTATTCAAGCTTTAGTGAGGTTTTATTAAAAGGGAAAATCAGATTTATTCCTAAGAAAAACTTTAAATTAAACTTACAAATTTTTTTAAGGGTCCCTATTTATTACTACAATAAATACCTAAGGATTAATACAAACAAATGGGGGGGTTGTTGCAGAACACAACACAAGGGAAGAAGGAAATTCTTCCTGTTAATGTACTTATACTAAAAAACTATTCTTCTTGAAGGAACGTAAGTTCTTTTGTACACTATGTAAATATTTTTGATATATCATTTCCTTTTGTTATTAAAAGTACTATACTTTTGAAAAACACATTGGAATTTTCTCTTTATTTTTGAATTGTTAAACTTATTTAAGGAACAATTTAGAAAGAAAAACTTTAAATTGGAATCTAAGTATTGAATCTGTTTCAAGAGCTTTGAAATAAGATAATCATTTAGTTATGAAATATTTTGGTTTCAATTTCTTTAAAAAATCTATTTGTTTTGAATTGGGTTTGAAACGTTTTCTTTATAAAAGTAGAAATTACTATGAAGTCTTTAGAATATTTTACTTAAAGAGGTCATCCAAGACTCGTAAAGAGTAAATGAAACTTCCCCATCCATTTATTTAAAAAAAAATCAGAGTGTAATTCCAAGATATAAAAAACTTAAAATTTAAGAGGTCCCATCACGAGCTTGCTTACCATGATAATAGGAAAATAATAAAATTGACATTATCACTATTGGGAACCAAACCAAGATAGTGGCTCTTAGTCACCAGACTTTGAGACAAGAGATCTCATCATGAGTCGGCTTGTTAAATTTTATTACAACTTTTGAATGGTATTATCATTTTCTGGACACCAAACAAGGATAATGACTTTAAAGTAAAAAATAATAAAAAATAAAAAGGAAAAAGGATCTTCATTGCCTCTAAAAAATGTTATTATAACATGGATGGGATACTGGTTCATTTTGGTTAAATGGTAAGCCTATCGAGGCTATGAATGCCTGCTGGTAGCAGTGGCTCTACCAATGAATTATACGTTTATTCAATACGCTAAGCTTCTAATAGTTTTTATTTTATCTTTTCAACCTATTACCTACTGATTTACACAAAAAGATTTTCATCTATCACATACCTTCAGAAGTTTTACAATGAGATGAATTATTTCATTTCAAAGTTATCTATATCGATCTAGATTTCAATTGTTTTAAAACTTTCTAAAGAAATTTCTTGATAAAGGTTTCTTATAGAGATTAATTGTTTCGTCCTTCTTTGTTTAGATAAAATAGGATAAGTTTTATTTTTACTCTTTGATTTTTGAATAAAACAAAAAAAAAACTATGAATAAGGTTATAAAACCTTTTTGGATTCCTTTTATAGTTTTAAAAGATGAATTATAAGTCTAAATGAATCCAGAAATTAATGAAAATACTATAAAAGAATAAGTCTTATTAAATAATACACATAGTATGGGTGATTTCAAAGAACAACCACAAAGCTAAAACTGTGAAAAGATGAAATTTGAACATGCGAAATCGCGGTAAGCTGATAAGCCAAATACAAAAGCCGATTTAAAAATTGTGAAATTATGAAATGCGAAATTGTGAAATCGAAATAAGCCGAATTTCGAAATGTCGAGCTGATATCGCATCCCTTCAAGAGTTGATATCACATTTCGTCAATTGACGGATGCCGATATCGTGTTCTCTTAAATTCCAGTCTTTCGCTAATAAACATCCTGTAACTATATACTTTTCGAAAAATCACAAAATCGCTAAGCTATGTAATGTCACCCGATACCACACGCCGATAAAATATTTTTTGGTATAATGACAAGTGTCAGTATCATGTGAATAAATGTTTGGCAATTTAATGACCATTATGCGTAGTTCTAATTTCGAGGTTTTTATTGATTAGTAATAATTTTAGTTAATGTTAAGGGATTTCCATATAACTCGCATTGAATTGATATGACCATTTGCATCCTTCGAAGCTCTTGCTTCTTATCTTGGTTTGTTTCTTTACAAGTGAATTCTAATAAAGAGCAGTTAAAGGACATGTCAAGAATAATCAAGGCAAGGAGGAAGTCTGTAACACAACAAGAACCAGTCTTGCCACCTAAAGAAGTGTCTAAAATGTCTCCATTATTTACAGATACTCCATGCACTCTAGATACAGGTTCTGCCTTCTAGGAGATGATATACAAACTATTCGAGGATGAAAATATGAGGGTAATTGTGAAACAGACTCCTACTACTAATGATTGTCCTCCAAGTAACGGTGCCACATGGAATGATGTGTCCAATTCATTTCTTCACAGAATTGCTACTTGCCCTAAAATCCTACCATATATAGATATGGCGAGATGGGTTGTCGCCTAGATGGACATTACGTACAGAAAGTTTATAATTCTAAGGAAGACAGTTATTGGGTCTTTTAAAGTTTAGGAGTTAAGGAAAATGTATCATCTACCTCCACCTCAAAAGAGGTATGATACACAATTCGTCCAGAAATTCATGCAAGAGAATCCAAACCTTGTAGACCTAATTAGAGAATGGAGAAGGGACCTGAACAAACATAAGTGAGAGGACAGGGGTATCTATTCATTAGCATGCATTGTTGGCCCTTTCTCTCATATTTCTGCTATGTTATGTCACCTCTATGGTTATCCAAATACGCATAAATTCTCTGAAGAATGGGCGTCATTTATAGAAGCCTCTGTTGATTGTTATATCATGGATTGGGCTATTATATTATCCAACAATTTGACCACCCGAATCCGCAATTACATACAAAGCACAATGTTCTCGAAAGAATGACTCCTCCTTTCTTTATGAGCACCTATGTCATTGACGTAGTTTCGTTTTCTTATGATTTTCCATCTCTTGGATGGAAATGGACAGTACAATTTCCTAGCCCTATTCTGTTTATTTCGATATCTTTTGGGAATCAAAATACCATGCTCACTTCTACAAAACTTGTCATGAAGTCATGCTCCCCATCCACCAAGAAGTCTTTGGTAGAAAATCCCCTAAACTTACTGCATAATCCAATAAATACCAAAATCCTATAGGAAAATGGTTTGGGGAAGAATCATTTACCTACATTTGTGTTTTAGTAGCCTTGCCCATCCTCATGTTTTTCCCATTTTTTCCCTAGATAAGTTGTTGTCCAAATACATCACTTACCAAAAAGTTGGTAAGGGCTTAACTAAAGTACTTAAAGATGCTAAGAAATCCGCCTTACCATATTTTCCTATTTCGTGTGGTAGCTATGCTCTAGAAAATTTCAAGCATTCTTCAATTGAGATTAACCAATTAAGAGCCTTTAATTTTCCAACCATATTAAACAAACCATATGACCCGCATGGTGTACCAAAAGATGTTACAACACAAGCTAAGATCGAACCATTTTTTAACAAGCTTGATAAATTTGATGGTTTGTCTGAAATGGTTCTGGAATATTACATGGTAGAGAAATTAGCAGCAGACCGTCTATGTCTTGATGAATTGATTAGATCAATCAATATCACCAGTGAAGAATAGCCCATTTGCTTGAATACTTGTTAAAGAAATTGCGGTAGAATTCAGAAACTTTAGATGCATCAACTTCCTCCTCAAATGCTCCAATTACTTCCCAAGTCTCCGAAACAGCTACTATAGTTGTTGAGCATGCAAGAGAAATCAAAGAGGAGAACAAATTAGATGAATTATGGGAGGAGTTCAACTGCATTTTGACAACATAAATAGCTCGTGTTACAGATGTCTCAGCCAATATACAAGCATAACAAGTTGTAGTCAGCAGAGAGATAGAGCAGGTTCCAGAGACTACAGGGACAACCTTGTTTACTATTGAGGCTTCCCAAGAAGATAATATTGCTAAAAAGCTCGAGAATAATATTAATGTTGAGATTGACAATCAATCAAATGTTGTTTATGATATGGAGATAATTCCTGCATTTCCTACTGCCGAGATCGTCCTCAAAATTGAAGAAATCCCACCTTTGGATGTATTTTATAGTCTAAAGCATAAAGCAGTAATGAGCAGGTCAAGGAAGAAAAGAAAGCTAGAATAGTCACAAGTGCTAGTTACAAATGAAACTCCTTTTCAAGTTCTTTGGGAAGGAACTCAAGTAGCCCCAGATGAAGAATTGAACAAATTATCTTAGTTCGTAGGAGCTTATGCTAGTGCTAACATCGACAAAGATGCAGAAATACAATTTCTAATGAAGGAAATGTTTGGTTGTGTTATATTCTTTCCACGACTAGCCTGTGTAGTTAACAGGGGCATTAGATGGGGGGTGGAGTGCCCAATTCGTTGCACTGATTACATAGTGGGGGGGTCACAGGGGGTTTGAGGGGTGCAGGTAACCCCCCTCTATGGGGTCCGGGGTAGCGCCCTGGAGAATTTTGTTTTGTGGACCCTATATTAGGTTTGGCAGACATACCTATGGTTTTGTGCATGATTTTCGCACATGGTTTTGGATGCGATGGTTTTCGGTCCATGGTATTGGATGCTTCGGCATGTACAAATATGTATTGTAACATTGAAAGGAACATAATGACAAATCAAGTTGGTAGTCCCGGTTTTGGGATCCAGGGGAAAATCTCTGTGTATATGTGTTTTATGTGTTATGCTCTCGCGTTGTTTATTTTCTGTGTTTTAGAATTTGCATGCAGGTAATTTCTATACAGGGTTAAAACCTACAAGAAAAGGATGAAAGGATTGTCGAGTTGGAACAAAATTTTCAAATAGTAAAGCAAGAAATTGAGAAACAATGGCAAACAAATATTACCACGATGCAAAAGAGATTTAATGATTTAAAGATACAATTTGAAGTTGAAGTAAAGGACAAGGATGAACAGGTAATGCAGTTTCAACAAAGAACAGACCAGCTGAGAGAAAATCCAGATATAAATGAAGTCTGCAAGGAAGCATCATAATTGGATATACTCTTAACAAAGTAGGAGGCCATTTTCTGTCACAAACTGGCCTTAATTCATGACTTATCAAAGACCAATGATTCTTTAGTAAATGAATTATCTGACTTGAGGACATTTTATGAAGATATTGACGAGAAAATATCTGAGTATATAGATTGGTAAGACAGTGCTTAGGTAAGATCATCTGACCTTCCTTGAATTGAAGCATCACAGAAGGATATAATATTTGTGACTGGGATATCAAAATCAAATAGGTAGAGATGGCTATTATTAGAGCCAGAAAGATTGCCTCAAATTTCACTTAATACATCACATATACCTTATTGTAAGCCAATCTAATTTAGGAATGCCCAAAGGACACCTTGTCAGATGTCACAACTTTGAAACAATCTTGGAAAGAAACATCTAAAAAGAAGGTTCAAGACATTCATAGTTTATTGCAAGTGAACCTTGAAGGTTATTGGCATTTTATGGTGAAGCCTCATAGTCAGTGGCTCGTGCTGAGGTGTCTATCAAACGCAAAAATATAGTTTCTTCCAACACTTAATGATGTAGTGTTTATGGGACAAATGCGCATGTAGCCGATACATCCCCCCCAGCTGAAGCCACTCACGGACATATACAATCTCAGAGAACAAATGAAGAATCAATCTGGAGCATAGTCATAAGTTCTTATTGTAACAAATCACAAATTTAGTTGTCCTTTATCTTAGCTTAGTTTGTTAAAGCTTTTTGAAGAATTTTATTTTAAATTTAATATTTTTGTAATATTAATAGGTTATTTAAACCTCTTTCATGAATTTATAAAGGGGTCCAAAATTTTGAGATGACACCTTTTGAACTTGCACTATTGTTTGATTCAGAATTATCTAATTAAGAAGTTGGGCCTGAAAGCTATCTTTTTCATAAGCAGAGCGATAATGCATTAGGTACTATTATCTTTGTGATATTGTTATGTATGGTTGATTTAGATAGTGAATATATTATGCATTATTTCGTTATATAAATGCTTTGGAAACAATCAATCATTATCACTACTGATGTGCAGGATTGGATGATTTGTAATTATGTACGAGATAACAAGATTGTTTTATGTGATTGAGTTTTAATCAACTAAATTAATTAACTATTTAATTGATTTAATTCATCATATATGATTTCTATTCATTAAAGTATTGAATAATTTATATCGTTATTTACTTTTTGAAATCTTTCTTTGAATCACATTTGATGTACTCTCCCATGAAATAAGTAGAATAAGTTCATTCAATAATTTTAACATTAGCTATAAGATAATTTCATCAATTTTTCATTCTTCTACTATATTAAATATTCTTAAAACACGAAACTTGTCCTTTTATATCCAGTCGGACCCGTCAATTTCAACGGAAATAGAGTTGCTTTAACCTCTCGACCGAGTTGTGTTCCTCGATGTTGAGGCATTCAAGTTCCAGCCTTCAACACATCCCCAAACTAATGGCCAAACAGAAGTTGTCAACAGGATGATGGCACACATTTTTTGCTTGTACAACTCGAAGCATCCACGCACATGGGATGAAAGTCTCCCTATGTCCAACACATCTACAGCAGAGCTCTCCACAACTTAACAGGCCACAACCCCTTTTAGGTAGGGATGGTATTTTAGTCATTATGTCCCATTGATGTGGCCATAACATCAGCAGCCACTCAAGCAGATTCAACTCACATCCAGTTTGAAGCCAAAAGGGCTAACAGCTTCATTGAGTGCAATCAACACATCCGCAAGTAGGTCCATGATATATTGGAAAAAGCTAATGCTAAGTACAAGCAGCACCATGATCAACATAAAGTGTCGCACAAGTTCCAGGTGGGCGACAAAGTCTGGCTACACTTGCTTCGCTGGAGCCCACCGCAAGGTTTTCCCACTCTGATATGGACCATACACCATCACCAAGATTGTTGGTGACAATTCCTTTGAGCTCAGCATCCCATCGTTCCTTGGTTTGCACCTAGTCTTCAATGTAGACCGCCTTTGACCATACTTTCCACCATTTTTGGACACATCCGACATTGTAGAACAACTCACACCAACAGAGCTCAACCTGGACTACATGCAACAAGCCACAACTGATCATATCATGGACACACAGATCAAGAACACTCACCAATATAGGATACAACTATATCGAGTTGTCAAAGCAGGCCAACTCCTTCACCAGCGCAAGTGGTTCACCAGGCACCAGGTTCGACAGAAATTTCCTCACCTCATGGAGGCTCTGCACATAGTGGGGACCGTTACTTCCTAAGGGGGGAGGAATGATCCAGGTGGATATTGGTGGCCACCTGCCTATTCTACCTATACCCTCTATTCAATTTCAACTGTTTCCTTCTTTATTTCAACATTTACTACTTTTAGCAATTTTTTGGGTCCTGAAATTCTGGAGCAGTTTTGACCCCCTAAACGACATTATTTTGGGATTTGCTGCAAGCCCATGGCTGTAGCTACGGGGCTGCGGTAAAATCTATAGTACTTAGAGATAAATTCCCAACAAGGTATCGTACGTGCAAAATGGAGATAATATGACCAAGTTACGACCCCGGGAAGTTGGCTTCCCAACTAACCCCAATGGGGCCCACAAAAACTTGGCGTTACATCTCTTAGGGTCAGTGTTTTGGTTGTTTAGGGTTTTCTCATGTTTTTCAATAATAAATAGGCCCTTGAGCTTCATTTTAACACAGTTCAGTTGACATGTAGCCTCCACATCTCTTCTCAGAGATAAGCTACCATTGCCCGAGCTATCTTATTTCCATTCTGTTTGTAAGCATAGTTCAATATTTTTCTATTAATGAAATGAAGTGTTTTTCTGCTGCATCTCTATATTTATGATTATATCTGTAATTTGTTGTATATATATATATATATATATATTCCCCATGGAAAAAGTTGTAATTTTCTTTATTAAAAGAGAAAATTACATTTTGTAGATGCTGAGCATATGCATATGGTGAGGCCAGGCTTGTCAAAAATGAAAGTGGTTCTGTAGTACTCCACGCAGGGAGAAAGTTGATCAAAAAGCAAAATAAACTTATAATCTCTTCGCAGAGAGACAAGTTCTATGATAAACAAGTGAAAGTATATATAAATATTTACATATGGTCAAAAAGAAATCTAATTCATGTTGCACCTGCAGTTAAGCTTCTGGATCTATGAATGGCCTGTGATAGTGTTGATATATAACTTTTCCTCTTGTATCATCCAAGTATCATCATCCTTGAGCATTGCTTCCTTGGATAGGTGGTCGGCAGCTGAGTTGCACTCCCTGTAAATGTGTTGACAAGTAAAAGAGTCAAAATTTGTGATGAGTCTGAGAGCATCATCCAAAATATGCCTTAATGTGTATGCATTGCAATGTGATTTTTTGTTTATCCAATTGCATACTATTTTTGAATCACCAAAGAGTTGTAGGTTCGAACACTGTTTGTTCAAAGCAAAATGGATGAGGTATTTGGCAGCTAAGAGCTCAACATAGTTATTGGTCCCTCTACCCAGCCCCATTTGAATTTTGAAAGAGTGGGTTTCAGATAAGTGTAATATGGCTCCCCCCCACATCCTGTCTCCTATGTTGATCCATCGAAATAAGCCCATGGTAGGGAGGTATTGATGTTTTCTGAATTTATGACCCTGTGAGACGGATGAGTGCATTCGTCTGGGATAGAATGGTAGTCGGCTAAAATTCTAGACAGAATAGAGGGCCAGTATGGTTCCTTCTGCTGAAAAATTATTCGATTCCTGGCTATCCATATGGCCCAACAGATGAGTAGAGGTATGTTTCTCTCCTTGCCAGTGGCTTCCTTCCACCAGTGGTTCCAAGCGTCTTTTATATTATTGCCGAGCCATCGACATGTTAAGGGGAGCGAAGTAAGAAGGTTGTTCCATAGCTCTTGAGTGATGGGGCACTTTAGAAAGAGGTGGTCTGAGTCTTCGCTGCAATTCTTACAGAGGTAGCACCAGAAAGGGCCTGCGTAAGAACGTTTCATCAAGTTTGCACTAGTCGGGATCTTGTTATGCTGAATAGACCACATGAGAAGCCTCGTTCTGGGGGCTACCTTTAACTTCCACATAAGATTCCACCACGGCTCAGTGACTTGTGGCTTAAAGGGTTCCATCAACACTAGATATCCTATCTTAGGTGAATATGTGCCATGTTTGGCGAAAGCCCAGATAAGTTCATCATCCCCTTCTGTAATTCTGGTGTGGGCCTCATTTAAAGCCTTTAAGTAGTCTCGCCTATTATAGACATTTTTGTGCCTTACAGCATGAAGCATGAAATGTTAATAATCTAAGGGATCCAAAGTTCCTAAACATGTTGTTCCTACCCCTAGAGGAACAAGGTCAGCAAACCACAGCACTAAATATCAGTTCTCCAACCTAAAAACACTCAAAAACAAGCTAATTCTGGATCATCTCAACTGCTCCACTGAGCATCTGCGCTGAATGTCAACTGCTCCACTGTGTACCTGCACTGAATGTCAACTGCAAAGAAGGCTACCTGCGCTGGGCGAGTTTGGCCAAGTAGCACAGTCATTCCTCAAGGTGTCAATGCCCAGGAAGCTTCCAAAATGACACTTGGATCAGGGAATTCGACTGGTGATGAGTAAGAGGGTCTAGATCTCCAAGTGGAAGCAAGAACCTCCAAGTGGACTCAAGAACTGAAGAATAACTGAAGTGGGAGAGGACACTAGTCAGCTTCATGCCAAGCTCAAGCTGACTCATCCTTTCTCCAAAACTCCTATATATAGAGCTCTCTCATGAGGTCTAGGGAGGCTGGAATCTGGTGAATGTAAGGAAGTGCTGTTGGTTTGAGTATAGAACTATTGGGTGATTTGCTTGAAGGAGGTGAAGAGGAGATTTCTTTCTGCTGGGAGGTGATGCTGGATTGGGCCTTTTATGGTTGTATCACTTCCTGAACTTTACTTCTTTCATTAATAAAGCATTTGAGGTTCTTCTATATGCATGTGTCTCAATGATTTGTTGCTATACTTGTGTATTTGATTTATTCTAATCCTTGAATCAATTATGAATGTATGCTTCTTGTAGTTTCCCTTTCTTGTGATTTTTGCAGGATCTTGGTGTAGCTGGGCCAGTGAAAGAGCAAGGAGATGGGAGCAAACAGCAAAGAGAGAAGATTGGATCAATCATTAGCGGAAGACATCGGTTAGTGGATCTCTTTCTCCCCTCTCTTACATCTCATAAAGAAGTAATCTTAAATAGCTTTGCTTTGATTGTTGCTGAGGTACTATCACCCTTAGAGTGGGATAGGGTCATTCCGTATTGGATACTTTTCCCAACAACAAATTGGCGACTCCACTGGGGACCATATCTTGTTGGTTGTTTGTGTTTTTTGTTATTCATTTCATAAACACAGGGAGTACTGAATCGAACTGCATTTGGATCTTTCAAATGCAAAGTATAGGGCAGCTACTCTAGCTCAGTTTCTGGGCATGTTTATGATTCGAAGAGCTGATCCACAAGGACTCTGAACAGCTCTTAGTGATAGCTTTTCATCCCTTAGTGTGTACTTGATTGATAGCTTCTGATTTGGCCAAAAATTGTGAATTTTTTAGCAATCTGTGACCCGGAAACTGAGAAAAACAAAAGTTTATCTCTTCAGTGCAGGCATTGTGAAGGCAGTCTGCATTTCAGCGCAGTTCCCGAAGGGGCTACCTGCGCTGAAGGTCAAACTGCTAGTGTACTACCTGCGCTGGACCAGTTTTTCCTAGTGCTACTGGGGTTCCCTCCTGTTTATTGCCCTGTTTTCACCCTTGTTTTTGCAGCCTGTTATCAGTCAATGTACCTATCTGAAACCAACTTTCCTTGTCACTATTCCACCTCGGTTGTATAAAGAAACTGTATTTGTTCTTTGTGTATTTCTTATATCATTTGCAGTTTCCCATAACGAAAGTGAACTAGTCTTGCTGTGGCCTCTTAGATCTAGACCTGTGATAAGTGTCATTTTGATCTTAAGAGTTAGTTTGTTTGCTGTTCATAGCTGATTGAACTTTTGCTTTCGTCATATGGTTTGAATTTATATATTTCTAGTGTCGAAAAAAGTAAATCTTAAGGTGTCTTTTGATTTTGGACAAGCTTGTTTGCTTTCACTTGAAATTGAATTCGAAATTATACAACAGCTTTCTTTTTGTAATACATCAACATTAAGAAAGAGAAAAGAAATACCTGCATTGTGCATGTGCATTTTGACAGTTTGCATGTTGATTTAGGAAAAAGTGCATTAGTGTGTGCTCTATGATCTGTGTGAAAAGATGATGTCTTTCTTTTCCCTCAGTAGTTAAGATTTTCAAAGTTGAAAGATTGAAAAGCTTGCTTATCATCTTAGAATGCATTTAGGAGTGTTATCATACATCTCGTGGTGATCCATAAAGGCAAACTGCTAAACAAGATCAACCTTAAAATAAATTGAATTTACATAACAACGCATTGAAACATAACGCAAACACATAGAGGTCTAAGCTAGAGACGTGTTCCGACGTCGTTAAACGTGATATCTTAACGTTGAGTGGTTGGGTGATTCCTCCACGGTGAAGCGATAAGTATCAATACGGACTTGTGCTCCCACGTACCGTCGCGTATATATTGGGAGACCCCTATAGGAATAAATCCTTTATCCATAGGAAGCCGTGTCGGCCGCCCTACTGATCGCAATGCAGTGAACACAGCATTCACGAAGATCGACCACTCGTACCGTAAAATGTATTCTGTGGTTTTGCGAAAAGTTTGGCACACCCTCTGCCTAGAACTCCAGAGCAGTTTCTTTTGGCCTTTTTCAAACTCTATAACTGAAAAAGTCCATCCGAGCATTTGTCACTTCGGGCTCGTTAAAACATCGAAGGAGACTAGAATCATCTTTAGCTTTTTCTCGACTCTTAAAAAGTGAAAAAGCAAGTTGTGTCTAAAGCGTCGTTATAAAATTTATTTTAAACGGAACATAATCACCTCCTATTCCTGCGTTGATCTGTAGGTTGAGAACATGGAACGCCCCAACCAAGGAATTCCACATGATGGAAATCCTAGTCCTTTCTCCTCTTGGGGAGAAGTTGGTGCGCCCCACATGGCCACATTGTCGCTTCCAGGACTGACAATTGGCCTGCCAATTTGGCTATTCTCAACCAATGTAGTTCAGAACACCATGGTTCCTGAACAGTCGAGTCAACAGTTAGATCAGTCTAGAGCTGCCCACCAGCCTTCTACTTCCTATAACTCTTCCTCCAATCCTTCATCTTCGCAAGGTAGAGCCGGCAAAAGCCAAGCTCCCATGGAGAAGAAGGAGAAGAAGAAGAAGGAGCCTAAGGTGACTGGGGGCAAGTAAAAGACATCTGACAAAAATCCACACACATCACAGACCGGGCCTAAATCGCCATGTGTCATATGTAGGGGAGACCACTTCCATATAGATTGTCCCTGTATTCCCTGGATACTAAGGGACTGGTCCCCTCGGTTGCACAGTTCGGGAGCATCAACCTCTGATAGCCATGTTGAATGCTTACCGTCAACCAGCAAAAGTGAAGGTTCAAGACAAAGAGGGGGAGCAAGATCCCCCTGCAGACTGTGTGAAGGCAATCACGCCATCCACCGTTGTCCCTTCTTAGACGAAGCGAAGAGAGTTTTGGAAGATCGTCCGGTTTCACCGTTGAGACTTCCTCCTGGATACAAAAAACTCGTGCCAAGTCCTTCGTTGGTTGAAAATACAGCTGGCCCGCTCGAGTGGTTAGCTGAAGCGTCAGTCATTGAAAATGAACCTACTGAATCCAGACCGGACGAAAGTCCAAAGGTCGAAACGGCAGTTGACCCGGTTCCGCCTTCAGAGGTTTCATCTTCAAATGACACCGTCATTGAAGATTCATCTTCAAATGACGCCCCCACTAAAGAGAATAAGGATGACACCATCCAGATTCTTTTCATCAACGCTGACTCTGATGAGCATCGGGGCAATGCGCCCATTCCTTTATGTCAGGGTCATATCCGGCCGTGTATTCGGTCCCACCACCAAGCAACCTGGTTGTGTCCTTTGATTGGAACCAACTAGGTAGACCCCGGTTGCCAGCCAGTATACCATTCAGAATCATAGTCCAAATTTATAGAATGGTAATGGCTGGAACTATCATTGATGAAGGGGAATCTGTGAGTATCCTTTCCTCTATTGCTTGGAAAGCACTGGGTTCCCCGGTGCTTTTGCCTGAGATAAGAAATCTCTCAGGTTTTGATAAAGGAACCAGTCGACCATTAGGGATCCTCCCCAATGTACCTGTTACATTGAAAGGGAAGACCGTTCAAATGAACATGATGGTCGTTCAAGGACCCTTGGATTATAACCTACTCCTTGGACGAGACTATATATATTGCATGGGAGCTATAGTCTCCTCACTCTTTAGAGTAATGTGTTTTCCACACGAAGGAAGAATGGTCAAGCTCGTAGACCAACTTTCATTTCCGGGATCACGCATCGCAAATAGTCAAATACCAACCCTGAATGGTCTATTCAATCAAGAAATGTCTCCACCCCCAATCCTCCTTCCCGATGAGTGCGAGTGATTCGGAAAGATGGGACTGGAACCTAGGGGGCATGCATCCTGGTCTGCTTCGGGCAGAGGAAACCCTGGGTATAAGGTAGAATTTCCGCGAGAGAATATGACTAGTCCGTACCCCGTCCGTGGATGGAAGAGGGGTTGTTCTAGAATAATATTCTTTTGTCAAGATTACTTGTTTGACAAAGGTCATTCACCATTGTCTACTTCGGTAGACAGTGCCGAGGAAATGTTTTAGTTTGAAGGTGTTAACGAAACAATCTTTGGGTAACCAGAAAGAGGCAAGCCTCCGTCAATAACATATATGTTTTGTCTTTGAGTAGTGTTCTTCTCTTGTCGCAAGTAGCTGCTCTCTTGTCGCAAGTAGTTGTTCTCTTGCGATCTTGCAAAAGATCTGTTAAAAGTTGGGTTGCCGGGAAGACAAGTACCGCATAAGACCTGTTAAAAATAACGAGAAGACAAGTATCGTTAACATTAGACTAGCAAGACGACAAGTAGCTGTGAACACCCAAAGAAAAACAGAGGTGGGGGAGAGGAGGGGCAGCCTTGAAATTGTACTTTATACCTGGGGGCATGCAAACCTTTTGGAATGCAAGCTAAGAGCGGTTATTTATCTGTTTTTGGGATTAGCCGTTTCCGAACTTGCATAAAGAAAGGATGTGGGGCAAAGGTCAAAATTTGCCAAATTAGGAGCATAGCTTCGTGAGATAAAGCTCCATAAAAAATAGCTATCTCACAGGGGACATTCTTATCTTATGACTGGTATAATCGAGCAGTTTTACCGCGGAATTTATGCTCGTTAAAAAATAGAAAAGCGAGATCTGAGCAGTTTTAGCACATAGTTCATGCTCGTTAAAAAATAAACATAAGATTGAGCAGTGTTTTTGGTGCGTTCAAGCTCGTTAAATAAAAAATGAACCTATCCCGGTAAATAACCATTGTGATCGTAAATTTATTAGTCATAAAAAGCCTTGGTCGTGTTTTGCACCTGCCACCTCCATTCCATTTGGCCGCTCGTTCACCTCCATATGATTGTTTACCCATTTTGAGGAACAGCTGCGAAGAGTGATTTCACCTAGCCATCCTTGTGACACTGCCGTGATTGGAAAATTCCAACCTGTACCTGGAATCTGCTGCTATCCCTGTTTATCACTCGTTCCTCAAAAGACGAGTCTTCTTTGAGCTCTTTTCATCTGACTCATAAAATATGAAAAGTTTGCCGAGTTTTGGCCTTCTAGCTCGTTAAAATGACCGGAAGAGCTATCCCTCCTCTAGATTTTAATCTTTTTGGACCTGAGGGATTATTACACAAAAAGGTCGAGCGCTTGTTTTATTCGGCTCGTTCAAGTTATCGAAAACTCATCCCTTCTGTATTGTTTTATACTTTTTCGGACTTAAGGGATTAGATGACGAAAAAGGAATTTTGGAGTTAACTTTCTGTACCTTTTCAGACTCTCTAAAAATGAAAAGGACCGAGTTTTCCTTGTCGTTAGACTCGTTAAAATGATTAAATAGCGACAAACTTGTCTTTAGACGAGAACGAGTTTCCCTATCGCTAGGCTCGTTAAAACATAGCGATGGGCTTGCCCGAAGGGCAGGTTATAGAACAAGCATATGTTATCCTCGTCAAGCTTGACAAAAATAAAGAGGTACTGGTCAGAAATGACTGGGGAAAAATTGGGAGAACCTCAAAGCTTTAATGGTAGCAAGTCGCTCTTGAACATGACACTTTTCCTCCGTATCACATCGGGTTGGGTTGTTTCATTCACCGGTCTCATCACCATGGTCTTCACCAAACCATCCACATTTGGGGTAATGCTACCAATCCATCACATCAGTGTCGTTATATGTTCAAGAGATGTTGTTCAGAAAGAGTCAACCGTGTCCCATCCACTGCCATACATTATCCTTCATCCACCCATGATCGCCACCCTGAATCATATTTCACAGATTGTTTTCACCTCCACTAAAATCATTAGCTCCGTTCCGTGTCACTGATGTGGGATTCATTAAGGCCCTCCTTTGACGGATCGCTTCTTGTCTACTTCAGCTCATTATCCAAGAAGTTGATCTAGGAACACCCCTCTCAGTACTTTGAAGCTTGCATGCCTCAATGGCAAGTTTCTCACTTCCGGCGACAAGTATACATCAATGACCTTCGACCAGAAGATTTTGCGTGGTGTTCGACGCCAAGTCCTCTATTCACACCACGTGAATTGTACTGCAGTACCTTGAGGGTCATTATCATTATCGGTGATTCCTCTCGCGCTTGTTAACGGTTTACATTATTGACCGGTAATCAAGCGATGTCTTTCCATGTTCGACTTCAGCGCCATTCTCACATGGATCGACTTGTACTTAGAGTGAAGATCGAACGAGTTTGAAGACCCCGGATCTAGTTTCATCCATCCGGGCTGCGATATATATTCAGGATATAAAGACATTTGACATGTACATCATTGCAGCAGATGATCATCCTACTCAAAGGATGATAATTTCAGCAAAGAATTATCAGTCTACCATCAGACGATCGTCTGTTCTATGTACCAAAATGAATTTATAAAGCTGAGCATGGGAATGCCTGCCTCAGCTAGATCATGAAAGCAGAATGAAAAATAATGTATTGTATTGTATTTTATTACAGGTCACCTCTTAGCGATTGAATGAACTTCGGATCCTCCTGATAAAGCATTTCACCCGATAAACGACCTCATACTTTAGGGGGCAACTGTTATAAACATTTTTGTGCCTTACAGCATGAAGCATGAAATGTCAATAATCTAAGGGATCCAAAGTCCCTAAACATGTTGTTCCTACCCCTAGAGGAACAAGGTCAGCAAACCACAGCACTAAATATCAGTTCTCCACTTGAAAACACTCAAAAACAAGCTAATTCTGGATAATGTCAACTGCTCCACTGAGCATCTGCGCTGAATGTCAACTGCTCCACTGTGTACCTGTGCTGAATGTCAACTACAAAGAAGGCTCCTGCGCTGGGCGAGTTTGGCCAAGTGGCACAGTCATTCCTCAAGGTGTCAATGCCCAGGAAGCTTCCAAAATGACACTTGGATCAGGGAATTCGACTGGTGATGAGTAAGAGGGTCTAGATCTCCAAGTGGAAGCAAGAACCTCCAAGTGGACTCAAGAACTGAAGAATAACTGAAGTGGGAGAGGACACTAGTCAGCTTCATGCCAAGCTCAAGCTGACTCATCCTTTCTCCAAAACTCCTATATATAGAGCTCTCTCATGAGGTCTAGGGAGGCTGGAATCTGGTGAATGTAAGGAAGTGCTGTTGGTTTGAGTATAGAACTATTGGGTGATTTGCTTGAAGGAGGTGAAGAGGAGATTTCTTTCTGCTGGGAGGTGATGCTGGATTGTTGTTGGGAAAAGTATCCACTACGGAATGACCCTATCCCACTCTAAGGGTGATAGTACCTCAGCAACAATCAAAGCAAAGCTATTCGAGATTACTTCTTTATGAGATGTAAGAGAGAGGAGGAAGAGATCCACTAACCGATGTCTTCTGCTAATGATTGATCCAATCTTCTCTCTTTGCTGCTTGCTCCCAGCTCCTTGCTCTTTCACTGGCCCAGCTACACCAAGATCTTGCAAAATCACAAGAAAGGGAAACTACAAGAAGCATACATTCATAATTGATTCAAGGATTAGAATAAATCAAATACACAAGTATAGCAACACATCATTGAAACACATGTATATAGAAGAACCTCAAATGCTTTATTAATGGAAGAAGTAAAATTCAGGAAGTGATACAACCATAAAAGGCCCAATCCAGCATCACCTCCCAGCAGAAAGAAATCTCCTCTTCACCTCCTTCAAGCAAATCACCCAATAGTTCTATACTCAAACCAACAGCATTTCCTTACATTCACAAGATTCCAGCCTCCTTAGACCTCATGAGAGAGCTCTATATATAGGAGTTTTGGAGAAAGGATGAGTCAGCTTGAGGCTGGCATGAAGCTGACTAGTGTCCTCTCCCACTTCAGTTATTCTTCAGTTCTTGAGTCCACTTGGAGGTTCTTGCTTCCACTTGGAGATTTATACCCTCTTACTCATCACCAGTCGAATTCCCTGATCCAAGTGTCATTTTGGAAGCTTCCTGGGCATTGACACCTTGAGGAATGACTGTGCCACTTGGCCAAACTCACCCAGCACAGGTAGCCTTCTTTGCAGTTGACATTCAGCGCAGGTACACAGTGGAGCAGTTGACATTCAGTGCAGATGCTCAGTGGAGCAGTTGACATGATCCAGCATTAGCCTGTTTTTGAGTGTTTTCAGGTGGAGAACTGATATTCAGTGTTGTGGTTTGCTGACCTTGTTCCTCTAGGGGTAGGAACAACATGTTTAGGGACTTTGGATCCCTTAGATTATGGACATTTCATGCTTCATGCTGTAAGGCACAAAAATGTCTATAACATTTGCCCCCTAAAGTATGAGGTCGTTTATCGGGTGAAATGCTTTATCAGGAGGATCCGAAGTTCATTCAATCGTTGAGAGGTGACCTGTAATAAAATACAATACAATGCATTATTTTTCATTCTGCTTTCATGATCTAGCTGAGGCGGGCATTCCCATGCTCAGCTTTATAAATTCATTTTGGTACATAGAACAGACGATCGTCTGATGGTAGACTGATAATTTTCTGCTGAAATTATCATCCTTTGAGTAGGATGATCATCTGCTGCAATGATGTACATGTCAAATGTCTTTATATTTCCTGAATATATATCACAGCCTGGATGGATGAAACTAGATCCGGGGTCTTCAAACTCGTTCAATCTTCACTCTAAGTACAAGTTGATCCATGTGAGAATTGCGCTGAAGTCGAACATGGAAAGACATCGCTTGATTACCGGTCAATGATGTAAACCGTTAACGAGCGCGAGAGGAATCACTGATAATGATAATGACCCTCAAGGTACTGCAGTACAATTCACGTGGTGTGAATAAAGGACTTGGCGTTGAACACCACGGAAAATCTTCTGGTCGAAGGTCATTGATGTATACCTGTCGCTGGAAGTGAGAAACTTGCCATTGAGGCATGCAAGCTTCAAAGTACTGAGGGGGGTGTTCCTAGATCAACTTCTTGGATAATGAGTTGAAGTCGACAAGAAGCGATCCGTCAAAGGAGGGCCTTAATGAATCCCACATCAGTGACACGGAACGGAGCTAATGATTTTAGTGGAGGTGAAAACAATCTGTGAAATATGATTCAGGGTGGTGATCATGGGTGGATGAAGGATAATGTATGGCAGTGGATGGGACACGGTTGACTCTTTCTGAACCACATCTCTTGAACATATAATGACACTGATGCGATGGATCGGTAGCATTACCCCAAATGTGGATGGTTTGGCGAAGACCATGGTGATGAGACCGGTGAATGAAACAACCCAACCCGATGTGATACGGAGGAAAAGTGTCATGTTCAAGAGCGACTTGCTACCATTAAAGCTTTGAGGTTCTCCCAATTTTTCCCCAGTCATTTCTGACCAGTACCTCTTTATTTTTGTCAAGCTTGACGAGGATA
This sequence comes from Pinus tabuliformis, assembly GCA_031772625.1. Taxonomy (NCBI): domain Eukaryota; kingdom Viridiplantae; phylum Streptophyta; class Pinopsida; order Pinales; family Pinaceae; genus Pinus; species Pinus tabuliformis. Next base: position 1,158,874,440 of record CM062807.1, on the reverse strand, counting down.
ACATATGCTTGTTCTATAACCTGCCCTTCGGGCAAGCCCATCGCTATGTTTTAACGAGCTTAGCGATAGGGAAACTCGTTCTCGTCTAAAGACAAGTTTGTCGCTATTTAATCATTTTAACGAGTCTAACGACAAGGAAACCTCGGTCCTTTTCATTTTTAGAGAGTCTGAAAAGGTACAGAAAGTTAACTCCAAAATTCCTTTTTCGTCATCTAATCCCGTAAGTCCGAAAAAGTATAAAACAATACAGAAGGGATGAGTTTTCGATAATTTTAACGAGCCGAATAAAACAAGCGCTCGACCTTTTTGTGCAATAATCCCTCAGGTCCAAAAAGATTAAAATCTAGAGGAGGGATAGCTCTTCCAGTCATTTTAACGAGCTGGAAGGCCAAAACTCAGCAAACTTTTCATATTTTACGAGTCAGATGAAAAGAGCTCAAAGAAGACTCGTCTTTTGAGGAACGAGTGATAAACAGGGATAGCTGCAGATTCCAGGTACAGGTTGGAATTTTCCAATCACGGCAGTGTCACAAGGATGGCTAGGTGAAATCACTCTTCGCAGCTGTTCCTCAAAATGGGTAAACAATCATATGGAGGTGAACGATCGGCCAAATGGAATGGAGGTGGCAGGTGCAAAACACGACCAAGGCTTTTTATGGCTAATAAATTTACGGTCACAATGGTTATTTACCGGGACTGGGTTCATTTTTTAAAGAGCTTGAATGCACCAAAACACTGCTCAATCTTATGTTTATTTTTTAACGAGCATGAACTATGTGCAAAAAACTGCTCGGATCTCGCTTTTCTATTTTTTAATGAGCATAAATTCCGCGGTAAAACTACTCGATTATACCAGTCATAAGATAAGAATGTCTCCTGTGAGATAGCTATTTTTTATGGAGCTTTATCTCACGAAGCTATGCTCCTAATTTGGCAAATTTTAACCTTTGCCCCACATCCTTTCTTTATGCAAGTTAGGAAACGACTAATCCAAAAAACAGATAAATAACCGCTCTTGGCTTGCACTCCAAAAGGTTTGCATGCCCCCAGGTATAAAATACAATTTCAAGGCTGCCCCTCCTCTCCCCCACCTCTGTTTTTCTTTGGGTGTTCACAGCTACTTGTCGTCTTGCCAGTCTAATGTTAACGATACTTGTCTTCTCGTTATTTTTAACGGGTCTTATGCAGTACTTGTCTTCCCGTCAGCCCAACTTTTGACATATCTTTGCAAGATCGCAAGAGAACAGCTACTTGCGACAAGAGAGCAGCTACTTGCGACAAGAGAAGAGCACTACTCAAAGACAAAACATTAATGTTATTGAGGGAGGCTTGCCTCTTTCTGGTTACCCAAAGATTGTTTTGTTAACTTCTTCAAACGAAAACATTTCCTCGGCACTGTCTACCGAAGTAGACAATGGTGAATGACCTTTGTCAAACAAGTAACCTTGACAAAAGAATCCTGTTCCAGAACAACCCCTCTTCCTTGTTTCAGACGGGGTACGGACTAGTCATATTCTTTCGTGGAAATTCTACCTTATACCCAAGGTTTTCTCTGCCCAAAGCAGACCAGGATGCATGCCCCCTGGGTTCCAATCCCATCTTTCCGAATCACTCGCACTCATCGGGAAGGAAGACTGGGGGTGGAGACATTTCTTGAGTGAATAGACCATTGAGGGTTGGTATGTGACTATTTGTGATGCGTGATCCCGGAAATGAAAGTTGGTCTACGAGCTTGACCATTCTTCCTTCGTGTGGAAAACACATTACTCTAAAGAGTGAGGAGACTATAGCTCCCATGCAATATATATAGTCTCGTCCAAGGAGTAGGTTATAATCCAAGGGTCCTTGAACGACCATCACGTTCATTTGAACGGTCTTCCCTTTCAATGTAACAGGTACATTGGGGAGGATCCCTAATGGTCGACTGGTTCCTTTATCAAAACCCGAGAGATTTCTTATCTCAGGCAAAAGCGCAGGGGAACCCAGTGCTTTCCAAGCAATAGAGGAAAGGATACTCACAGATGCCCCTTCATCAATGACAGTTCCAGCCATTACCATTCTGTAAATTTGGACTATGATTCTGAATGGTATACTGGCTGGTAACCGGGGTCTGCCTAGTTGGTTCCAATCAAAGGACACAACCAGGTTGCTTGGTGGTGGGACCGAATATACGGCCGGATATGACCCTGACGATGTTCCTTCCTGCGATAAAGGAATGGGCGCATTGCCCTGATGCTCATCACAGTCTGTGTTGATGAAAAGAATCTGGATAGTGTCATCCTTATTCCCTTCAGTGAGGGTGTCATTTGAAGATGAATCTTCAATGACGGTGTCATTTGAAGATGAAACCTCTAAAGGCGGAACCGGGTCAACTGCCGTTTCGACCTTTAGACTTTCGTCTGGTCTGGATTCAGTAGGTTCATTTTCAATGACTGACACTTCAGCGGACCACTTGAGCGGGCCAGCTGTATTTTCAACCAACGAAGGACTTGGCACGAGTTTTTTGTATCCAGGAGGAAGTCTCAACGGTGAAACCGGACGATCTTCCAAAACTCTCTTCGCTTCGTCTAAGAAGGGACAGCGGTGGATGGCGTGATCGCCTTCACACAGTCTGCAAGGGGATCTTGCTCTCCCTCTTTGTCTTGAACCTTCACTTTCGCTGGTTGACGGTAAGCATTCAACATGGCTATCAGAGGTTGATGCTCCCGAATTGTGCAACTGAGGGGACCAGTCCCTTAGTATCTGGGGAATACAGGGACAATCTCTATGGAAGTGGTCTCCTCTACATATGAGACATGGCGATTTAGGCCCGGTCTGTGCTGTGTGTGGATTTTTGTCAGATGTCTTTTGCTTGCCCCCAGTCGCCTTAGGCTCCTTCTTCTTCTTCTCCTTCTTCTCCATGGGAGCTTGGCTTTTGCCGGCTCTACCTTGCGAAGATGAAGGATTGGAGGAAGAGTTATAGGAAGTAGAAGGTTGGTGGGCAGCTCTAGACTGATCTAACTGTTGACTCGACTGTTAATGAACCATGGTGTTCTGAACTACATTGGTTGAGAATAGCCAAATTGGCAGGCCAATTGTCAGTCCTGGAAGCGACCATGTGGCTATGTGGGGCGCACCAACTTCTCCCCAAGAGGAGAAAGGACTAGGATTTCCATCATGTGGAATTCCTTGGTTGGGGCATTCCATGTTCTCAACCTATAGATCAACGCAGGAATAGGAGGTGATTATGTTCCATTCAAAATAAATTTTATAACGACGCTTTAGACACAACTTACTTTTTCACTTTTTAAGAGTCGAGAAAAAGCTAAAGATGACTCTAGTCTCCTTCGATGTTTTAACGAGCCCGAAGTGACAAATGCTCGGATGGACTTTTTCAGTTATAGAGTTTGAAAAAGGCCAAAAGAAACTGCTCTGGAGTTCTAGGCAGAGGGTGTGCCAAATTTTTCGCAAAACCACAGAATACGTTTTACGGTACGGGTGGTCGATCTTCGTGAATGCTGTGTTCACTGCATTGCGATCAGTAGGGCGGCCGACATGGCTTCCTATGGATAAAGGCTTTGTTCCTATAGGGGTCTCCCAATATATACGCGACGGTACGTGGGAGCACAAGTCCGTATTGATACTTATCGCTTCACCGTGGAGGAATCACCCAACCACTCAACGCTAAGATATCACGTTTAACGATGCCGGAACACGTCTCTAGCTTAGACCTCTATGTGTTTGCGTTATGTTTCAATGCGTTGTTATGTAAATTCAATTTATTTTAAGGTTGATCTTGTTTAGCAGTTTTCCTTTATGGATCACCACGAGATGTATGATAACACTCCTAAATGCAGTCTAAGATGATAAGCAAGCTTTTCAATCTTTCAACTTTGAAAATCTTAACTACTGAGGGAAAAGAAAGACATCATCTTTTCACACAGATCATAGAGCACACACTAATGCATTTTTTCCTAAATCAACATGCAAACTGTCAAAATGTACATGCACAATGTAGGTATTTCTTTTCTCTTTCTTAATGTTGATGTAATACAAAAAGAAAGTTGTTGTATAACTTTGAATTCAATTTCAAGTGAAAGCAAACAAGCTTGTCCAAAATCAAAAGACACCTTACGATTTACTTGTTTTGACACTAGAAATATATAAATTCAAACCATATGACGAAAGGAAAAGTTCAATCAGCTATGAACAGCAAACAAACTAACTCTTAAGATCAAAACGACACTTATCACAGGTCTAGATCTAAGAGGCCACAGCAAGACTAGTTCACTTTTCGTTATGGGAAACTGCAAATGATGTAAGAAATACACAAAGAACAAATACAGTTTCTTTATACAACCGAGGCGGAATAGTGGCAAGGAAAGTTGGTTTCAGATAGGTACATTGACTGATAACAGGCTACAAAAACAAGGGTGAAAACAGGGCAATAAACAGGAGGGAACCCCAGTAGCACTAGGCAAAACTGGTTCAGCGCAGGTAGTACACTGGCAGTTTGACCTTCAGCGTAGGTAGCCCCTTCGGGAACTGTGCTGAAATGCAGACTGCCTTCACAGTGCCTGCACTGAAGAGATAAACTTTCGTTTTTCTCAGTTTCCGGGTCACAGATTGCTCAAAAATTCACAGTTTTTGGCCAAATCAGAAGCTATCAATCAAGTACACACTAAGGGATGAAAAGGAGGATGAAAAGCTATCACGAAGAGCTGTTCAGAGTCCTTGTGGATCAGCTCTTCAAATCATAAACATGCCCAGAAACTGAGCTAGAGTAGCTGCCCTCTACTTTGCATTTGAAACCTCCAAATGCAGTTCGATTCGGTATTCCCTGTGTTTATGAAATGAATAGAAAAAACACAAACAACCAACAAGATACGATCCCTAGCGGAGTCGCCAATTTGTTGTTGGGAAAAGTATCCAATACGGAATGACCCTATCCCACTCTAAGGGTGATAGTACCTCAGCAACAATCAAAGAAAAGCTATTCGAGATTACTTCTTTATGAGATGTAAGAGAGAGGAGGAAGAGATCCACTAACCGATGTCTTCTGCTAATGATTGATCCAATCTTCTCTCTTTGCTGCTTGCTCCCAGCTCCTTGCTCTTTCACTGGCCCAGCTACACCAAGATCCTGCAAAATCACAAGAAAGGGAAACTACAAGAAGCATACATTCATAATTGATTCAAGGATTAGAATAAATCAAATACACAAGTATAGTAACACATCATTGAAACACATGTATATATAAGAACCTCAAATGCTTTATTAATGGAAGAAGTAAAATTCAAGAAGTGATACAACCATAAAAGGCCCAATCCAGCATCACCTCCCAGCAGAAAGAAATCTCCTCTTCACCTCCTTCAAGCACATCACCCAATAGTTCTATACTCAAACCAACAGCACTTCCTTACATTCACAAGATTCCAGCCTCCTTAGACCTCATGAGAGAGCTCTATATATAAGAGTTTTGGAGAAAGGATGAGTCAGCTTGAGGCTGGCATGAAGCTGACTAGTGTCCTCTCCCACTTCAGTTATTCTTCAGTTCTTGAGTCCACTTGGAGGTTCTTGCTTCCACTTGGAGATTTAGACCCTCTTACTCATCACCAGTCGAATTCCCTGATCCAAGTGTCATTTTGGAAGCTTCCTGGGCATTGACACCTTGAGGAATGACTGTGCCACTTGGCCAAACTCGCCCAGCGCAGGTAGCCTTCTTTGTAGTTGACATTCAGTGCAGGTACATAGTGGAGCAGTTGACATTCAGCGCAGATGCTCAGTGGAGCAGTTGACATGATCCAGAATTAGCCTGTTTTTGAGTGTTTTCAGGTGGAGAACTGATATTCAGTGCTGTGGTTTGTTGACCTTGTTCCTCTAGGGGTAGGAACAACATGTTTAGGGACTTTGGATCCCTTAGATTATGGACATTTCATGCTTCATGCTGTAAGGCACAAAAATGTCTATAACATGGATTGGGCCTTTTATGGTTGTATCACTTCCTTAACTTTACTTCTTCCATTAATAAAGCATTTGAGGTTCTTCTATATGCATGTGTCTCAATGATGTGTTGCTATACTTGTGTATTTGATTTATTCTAATCCTTGAATCAATTATGAATGTATGCTTCTTGTAGTTTCCCTTTCTTGTGATTTTTGCAGGATCTTGGTGTAGCTGGGCCAGTGAAAGAGCAAGGAGCTGAGAGCAAACAACAAAGAGAGAAGATTGGATCAATCATTAGCGGAAGACATCAGTTAGTGGATCTCTTTCTCCCCTCTATTACATCTCATAAAGAAGTAATCTTAAATAGCTTTTCTTTGATTGTTGCTGAGGTACTATCACCCTTAGAGTGGGATAGGGTCATTCCGTATTGGATACTTTTCCCAACAACATCGCCACTCCTGATGCCAACATGGAGGTATATTAAGTAAGGGTCCTGATTTCCAGGCCTGTTGAAACAATGTGGAATGGGCATCATCAGTAATGTGCATACATATCTATATATCGATATATATATATATATATATATATATATATATATATATATATATATATATATATAGATAGATATGATTTTTATTTAATCAAGCTGGGTCAATTTCAATATCGAATGGATGGAAGGATGATTTCCTCACTTACAAAATAATGTCATTTATTCTTCAAATATAGTATAATTATTAAACTTATTATTTTTTTTCCAAAATAAAATTCAAGTATTAAAGCAATTCTTGGATTTACTCATGAAGTTTTTAGAAGTTAGTGAGGAGGGAAATATTATTTATAAAAACATGTGGATTGTGATGTTGAAATTTTTATATTATTATTGGAATTTGGTTATAGTTTTTTTTATTATTAAAATTAGAATTTTGAAATATTTAAATAATTGTTATTAATATAAGCTTAAATTTAATGTTTTAATACACTTTAAATTATGATATTTATTGATATATGTAATTTCATCAAAATAAAATTTATGTTAAAAATTTCAATCTTTGTTAATAAAAAACGAAATTACAAAAAATTTAACTATACCATTCAAAAGAATTAATGCATTATTTATATAACATTTAACATTTAATTAGATCAATTTCTTGGTTGGTTGGCACTTAGTAGTGAAATTTTTGACTTGCCTTTGTGCGCTTTGATGATGAATGATTTTCCATCCTTCACGAGTCAGTACAAGTTGGTTCTCCACATAAATATTGCATCTCAGATAAGTTGGCTCTCTGCATAAATATTTGATCTGAAAATGAGATCTTAAATCAATATAAATGTATTACAGATTCATGTGCAGGAATGCCTATATTACTTAGTGCAACGGATCGAAAATATTGCGAATAATATAGACAATAAGCAGTTAGAAAACATAACAATCACACACATTAACACAGCAAATAATCAAGGAGTTCACTAGACTTCCTCGTTATGTCTCCTGGTCCAGCTTTCAGTGTTCGACCTCTATATTATGTCTTCAAGAGCAGATTATTACAAGTGTGAGCTCAAACCGAGTCTCAACACAACAGTGACAAAACAACAGGGATTTACTTGAAATCCTCAAGTCTACAAGAGTACACAGACTCTCCCTCTTGCTCTCTGTCTTATGCTTTCTCTCTGTCTCAGCAACTGCGTTCCTGTCTCTACCACGGACTGGATTTTAAGCCTATCGACACTTGTCTATTCGTCTCCCCTTGCGGGCTCTCTGGCTTCCAGCCATTGTCCATTCAAATCCCTTTTTGAGTGTTAAACAGTCATTGTAGAACGCTCTCAGGTATGGTGGCCACCTGTTTTTAAAAAGAAAGGACCACTGGCGCAGTTGAAATCCCCAGGAAGACGTTTCTCTGTTTACACAGAGAAATACTCTAAAAACACTGAAAAATCCGACAAAATGCTTTCTATCGGACTTCAAATAATATTGAATCTGCCCTATAATCTTATCGGGTCCGACTTTGGTCGCTATCGCAAGCCCATTGTTGATCTGTGTGATCTCCAATCCAACAACTAATATTCATTTCGGGCGGCTTATGTGCATGGAGATTACCTACCCAAAAAGGTAGTTTTCTCTCTTTTGCACCAAGCCACATGTCGGCCAGTGGATGGGTTTGGGAAGAGCCCGTCCAATACCACTTACCACTTGAGGCCCGCCCGAAATCCCGCTTTCCATGGAACTCAAATAATATAGCACTACATTTATAAACCTTTCGGGTCTGGTTTTATCACTTCGGGCGCGTTTCATTGTATTTTGGTTTTATAACGGAAATGCGTAAATACATAGAAAAACCCTTTTTACCGGAACTCAAAATATATCAATTCGCATCCATAAACCCTTTCGGGTTCGGCTTTATCGCATGTCGCATATCTTCCTTGATCTCTGATCGCCGATCACTCTGATCGGCCTTATCGACTATCAGTGCATCGGCGTATTGCATGGTCATTGGTCTATGGTATCACCCCTTATATAGTTGTGATGCGATATATCGCAATCACATATCGCATAGTCTTCGGGCCGCAGGTTAAGTCCTCCTTGTGTTTCAACGATGCGATATTGCGAGTAGATTTGGACCATTGATATGTGCGCTTGATTGATGGTCCTCATTGACTCGCATCGATTGCTATCGTGATTTTCATATGGCTACCTCCGATATCTCTTGCTGGCCTTCGCTGATTGCGATATGCCGATTTGATCTGGACCCTTGATCGGTCCGATCCGAAGGCTCCTGTGTAACGTTACTTCCACCTGCGCTTAGCTCTGTTTTCTACCATTCTTTCACTGTTTTCCCTTCCGATAGTGTTTTCAATAGTTAAGATATATGAATACTTATAGGTTACACGATCCATTTTGGATCACGCCTTCCCACTGAAAAGATTTTGGACCACCAAAAGTTGGTTTTAAGGCATCGATCAAGTGAGGATACAGCTCCCTCACTTGTTTAACTTCTATCCACCGTGCTTTGCTTGGATTTGAACCTTTGATCCCTATTCTTAGGTACTCAACATCCCCTCCACGCATATTCCTCACCTTCCTGGCTAGAACTGTATCTTCTTGTAACTCATTGAGATATTTAGGCAACAGATCCTCAATAGAAGGAAACTGACTTTGCTCTTCAGGATCTTCAATTAATGAAGGTTCATATAATCTCAAGTTTTCTGCATTACCGACTGAATAGATCTGCATATAAGTTGGTAAATCAAGGCAAAAAGCATTTTCACCAATTTTATCAAGTATCTTGAAAGGTCCATACCTTATTGGTTTTAGCTTCCTACCTTCACCTTGAATTCTGTCTTTGCTGATGTACATCCAGACTTGATCACCAACTTGGAAACTATGCTCAACCCGATGCTTGTCATGTCTTGCCTTGTACTTGGCTTGACTTCTTTCTAGCTGTTCTTGTACTGCGTGGTGAATTTCTTGGATTTGTTCAATGAACTTGGTTGCTTTGTCCACATCGCTATGTCCATCAACTGCTATGTCTTTACCATAGACAAAATCCAAGGGAGACTTTGGTATAAAACCAAAACAAGTCTCAAAAGGAGATCTTTGAGTAGAAGAGTGCTTGGCACGGTTGTAAGCATGCTCCACATAGCACAAGTGCTCATCCCAAAGCTTGGGATGCTTGCTGCAATAGCCTCTGAGCAACTGGATCACTGTCCTGTTGACCACCTTTGTCTGACCATCTATTTGTGGATGAAATGTTGTGCTCTTCTTCAACTTGGTGTCCATCAACTCCCATGGATTTGACCAAAACTTCCCAACAAATCGAGAATCTCGATCAAATACAATAGAAGTGGGTAAACCAAAATGAACCCAAACATTTTGAAAGAACAACTTTGTTGTTTTTTCAGCTGTAACCTGCTTGTTACAAGGTAACAGAATACACATTTTATTGAACCTATCCACAACAACATACAAGTAATCATGACCTTTTCTAGATTTTGGCGATTCCCCAACAAAGTCCATGGAAACACTTTCCCAAGGACGAGAAGGAATTCGAAGTGGAGTGTACAAGCCTAATTTTCTATTATTGGGCTTGCTTGTAGCACACATAATACACCCTTTGATATATCTAGTAATTGTCTCGTGCATTCTTGGCCAATAACATAACCTTTTCAATTGTGCAACTATTTACTTACACCAAAATGACCTGATATTAGAGAAGTATGTGCTTCTCGAATCATGTTAACTCTTTTAGTTTGTGGAATGCATAAATTTCCCAAATGATATAAGAGTTGGTCCTTTACATAATAATCCAATTCTTCTACTTGTTTGCCATGACTTAAAGTTGCATATACATCTTTAAAATCTACATCTTGAGCATATTGTTCAATATAATTTTCATGCATTACTGAATTATGCTTTAGTATAGTAGATGCATTTATGATTGGTCTTGATAACATGTCTGCAACCTTATTGTGTATGCCCTTTTTATATCTGATGAGAAGATGAAATTGCTGTAGAAAATCCATCCACCTATAATATCTTGATTGCTGCAATTTAGTTTGTGAGTGCAAATATTGAAGTGGTTGATGATCCGTATGTATGATGGTTTCCTTACCCCTTAGGTAATGTTTCCACTTTTTCACACTTTGTACTAATGCATACAATTCTTTATCATATGTGGGATAATTAACTACTGTAGAAGTAAATGTCTCAGAATGATAACATATGGGTTTACCGTGTTGCATCAACATTGCTCGAATGGCATAGTCACTGGCATCTGTCTCAATATCATGTTGAAGATCTGGCAGTGCTAGTACCGATGTTGTACTAATTTTTTATTTTAAGGTGTCGAAGGCTTTCTGTTGTTTGCCTCCCCACTTCAACCCCTGTTTCAACCCTGTTAAAGCATGTAATGGAGCTGCAACCAATGAAAAGTTAGCGATAAAATTTCTCCAGTATTGTGCTGCCCCTAAGAAACTTCTAACCATTGTAGTTGATATGGGTTTAGGCCAGTTCACAATGACTTCAACCTTAGAGGGATCTATCTTCAATTCACCACCCCCTACAATATGACCCAAACAATTTAAAGATGTTTTGCCAAATTCACATTTTGATAGTTTTACATAGAGAATTTCTCCTTTTAAAACATCTAAAGTCCGCTTTACATGCTTTACATGGTCTTCCCATGTCTTACTGAAAACAAGAATGTCATCTAAATAAACAATTACAAAATCACCAATAAAAGGTCTGAGTACATCATTCATGACTCTCATAAACGTAGCAGGAGCATTAGTTAAGCCAAAAGGCATAACCAACCATTCATAAAGTCCTTGCTTTGTCTTGAAAGCAGTCTTCCATGCATCTTGTTTTGCAACTCTGACCTGATGATAGCCACTTCATAAGTCTAACTTGGAAAAGTAAACTGGTTCCTTCAATTGATCTAATTGATCATCAATATGAGGAAGAGGATAACGATTCTTGATCGTTATTTTATTCAGTGCTCTATAATCAATGCACATTCTCCATGATCCATCTTTCTTTCTCACCAATGTGATTGGAGATCGACATGGTGATGTGCTTGGTCGTATAAACCATTTTTCGAGAAACTCCTGTGCCTGCTTCTTTATCTTTGCATTCTCTAAATCTGACAACCTATACATTCCAATGTTAGGTAATGGAGCATCTTGCTGCAAACAAATATCATGTACTATTTCTCGCCTGGGTGGCAGACCTTTTGGTTCTTGAAATAGAACATCATACTCTGAAACAACTTTAACTAAATCAGCTTTCTGTTTAGCATCACAACCTTCAAATGCATTGGATTTTTTAGGATCCTTTGCCTTTACAACCATAAGTAAAAATTGCTTACTTGAATTCACAATTCTTTTCATCTATCCTGAGTTTATGAGAGAATAGTTATTTTTGAGTTTATGAGCTCTTACAATATATTCTATTCCATCTTTAGTGAGTTGATACTTATTTTCAGCTCTATAGAAGATAACTTTCCTATCATACAAGTATGGACTTCCTAAAACAATACCACATATATCTAATGGAACTACATCTAACTCAACCTCATCTACAAATGTTGATCCAATAGCAAACCTAAGTTTACATTGTCTTGTTACTTGTAGCTTTTTTTTATCACAAACCCAACTGTTGGGCCGTTAATATGCCATTATTATTATCACTCTTAAACACTTATTCCACCCATTTCTATTATTCTTCATCATGTTATTTATTATAATTTATCATTTAAATCCATTTTATAAATGATTTATGCTCTTATGGATGAATATTATTTATTCTCCTTTATTTCTAATAAATTGATGATTATGCATGATTTTATCAATGATAGTTTTAATAAATCAATTGTAACATTATTCACCATTTTTAGCCTCCAAGATAATTTCCAGATTGAAGATTTGATAATTAAAAGTGCCAACTCAGAAATTCGCTGGAATAAGAAGTGACAGTTTTGCGGTTGAGATTTTGAGCAAATGGAGCAGAATCTGGAAAATCCGGAACATGGGTTTTGTCCAGAACGGGCCCAATTAACTTTGGCAAAGAACGGTTTGCCCAAATTCGGCTTGTACTGGGAGAAACACAGGGTTCTTTGAGCACGATTTTCTGAGATTTATTGTTGCGGCCGTCCTCCAAATCTTAGCTGCAAAGCCAAATTCGCCTTGTTCTTGTTGATCAATTGGTTAGAAGCAAACCAATTTTGTAATAGAGATCATGTTGTACTTATCTTTATTGTAACTATTCTCTGATCTCTCTTTATTTAAATCAGAATAGAGATCAGAGATGGGGAATTTGAATGATGGAAGAATGATAGGAAAATGATGAAGAATGATGGTGGATTATCCATGATAGGATAGGGATTGTTGCATGCTGTAATTCTCAAGCATTTGATGTTGTAATGATTCCACAATTTGCTGATTAATACATGGTTTGGGAGTTGCTGTTCATTCTTTTCCTTCTGAAGTAACCCAACAGCGTCCGCTGGCGGCTAAGGGCCCAGCCTCTGGTGGAGTACGCTGCTGCTGCTACTGTATATTATATTCTTTTGATTTCTGCGTGGTTTGCTTATCTTTATTGCTCGGTAATCTGACATGCTTTTTCATATGCTATTCCATGCTCTGCTACGATTAATTCATTAATGGTTTCTTCAGGAAATTTATGTAGTGATTCTGTATTGTATGAGTGAATATTTTCAGAGTTGATTGCATGTTATTAGTCTAAACCAGCTATTTTTGTTACAGAGCATTTGTACTGAATATTACTGTTATTGGATTCATTTGATATCCTGATTATTGGAATCCGAAAAGTGATATTATTCTATTTGGAAACATAGTCGTATTCACCTTAATCGTCAGATTACCATATTAGCGTGTCGTGTGTATGTATGGTTGATTCTTGCTAATTCATCAGTGAGTGTTGTTCCATAAAATACATTCCATCCAATTTGCCTTAAGAAAGAAGATTGCTATTTTATTGCAGAATGTGAGTTTGGTTCAATAGAGCAAGTTTAGTTCTGACTCGCGAGACTTAGTTTATTTGATTGCTGTTCCATTTACTGCTGTTCCATTTTAGACTTGTTGTTCCATTTCCTGTTTGCTGTTCCATTTTACTTTCTGTCGTTCCATTTACTTGCATTTGTTGTTTTGGTGTGAGAGAAGGTCTAAGGCTGTAGTGAGCCTCAGCAGTCACTGCCTAGCTCCCAGACCTATGGTCCATGCTCTAATTTCCTTTCCATCAGTTTCTAGAGGGATGGGTTATCGCTTCCGCACCCTTGACTGATAAGCTGCCTTGTGTGATTTTATTCTTTTAGAGCAATTTAGTCATAGTTTAGCATCCGTTTACTCTTGTATTTTCTGAACGCTGTACTACTAAGCATTACTCTTGAGTAAATAGCCGCCTCAGACTGAGTACACTCTTGAAATAAAAATTCGTCCCTGGGTTGATAATTAATGTGAAGGTAATTAGGAGTTCAAAAGACACCTTTTTATTGCTCCACACCAACCTAACAGATATGGCTTCTCATGAGCTTTTGTTTGTAATCCCAACTTCTTTACAATTGTTTCAGAAATCAAATTTACTTTTGATCCACTATCAAACAAAGTATCAATCTTATTATGCTTGGAAATTACTCTAATGCGAAAAAGCTCATTTCTCTCTCTCTCTCACTACTTTCATTATTAACAGATTGTGTAGAATTACTAGTGGATGCTTGAAAATCTTTACCTTTAATACTCGTGGTTGTAAAGTGTTGTTTTATCACCTAAATCTGACCCCAAGTCTTTCTGAATAGCAGTAGCATTCTTCTTCTCCTTACCTCGAACTTCTTGGGTTTCAATTCTGGATACAAAGACCAGCATTGTGCCTCATCATGTCCTTCTTTCTTGCAATGAGTGCATGAAGGTTTTGTCCTTCTTTACATTGTTTGATTTCCTCTCCTTCCATTTCAGTTTCTTCTTTTCCTTGTTCTTGCTTATAAAGATTTAGATGTTCCCCCAACCTCTGGGTTTACATTCTTACCTCTAGCTTCTAGATGTGTTGCTTGAACTGATACATCATCTAAGCTAGTGGGATTAAACATGAGAATAGTATGCCTTAAATAACTGTTGAGATTGCAACAAGACGATGGAGCTTAGTGAAAAGAGTCGCCTTCACTAAGTGGGCCCGCAGGCAAATTATGGCGCAAGTTCTATTTTTGATCACAGTGTGGATGATCACAGTGTGGGTGACCACAGTATGAGTGATCACAGTGTGGGTGACCACAGTGTGAGTGATCACAGTGTGGGTGATCAAAGTCTATTTTTAGACTGGCTGTCAAAAATAGAAAAGTCAAATATTATTGTCTCATAATAATATTTGGACTATAAACTTGATCTTATTCTCTTGGAGCACTTCAGTTTGAGCTACAGATGTGGCCCATGCAGCTGTCAGAAGGAAGTACGCTTTTCTTATGAGTCAGTTGAGTTGTTGCATGCATGACTTCAGTTAGAACTCAATCAGTTGAGTTTGGTGGAGTTGATTGTGGAGTTGATGGAGTTGTGTTCAGTTTGACTTGGTTAAACTAGTTGTAGTTAGTATAACTACAAATAGACTAATGATGAGTTGTTAAACTAATTATTAACTCATAATACAACTATAGAATACATCAGTTAACTCAGTTGCATGTCAGTGCATGTTCAGTTCAACAGGGACAGGTGTTAGAGAATCAGATTGCTATCAGTTGTGACTATAGTTGTGCATCAGATCTTGCACAATCAAGGTATTGAGTATGCCAATGAGTTTACTCACGTATTTTCCCAGTTTGTAGCCTATTCTCACGTCTTACAGAGTGTGATTGATTCTTTGCAGGTGAAATACGAGTTTGGTAAACCATTCTCATTCATTCTTGAGCAGGTATTGAGCAGTGGAGTCAGGCAAGCAGTGGAATAGATTTGGAGATCAGATCTTAGCTGTATTGTGTGTAACAGGTGGAGATGGTACTGGATTGCTTGTGATAAGCATTGTACTTTGTAATGTTACATGGTCTCAATCATTAATATACAGATAGTGTGGGGTTTTTAGTGAGATGCTTTCCCCGGGTTACATACTATGTTAATGTGTGAATGCTCTTGATGTTTTATTGTTATTGATGATGCTATATTGATGATCAACGTAGAGGAGCTTATGTATTGTGTATGTATTCCGCAATAGTACACGATCAGGATAATCTCTGTTGAATATGTGTTAAATTATTCAGAATTTCTACATGGTAACGGAGCTGTTGATCATCAGATCTACTATTCAGGAAGTGCTTACATTCTATTTCTTTAGGCAGAGTCTGTAATCGGGCCAGGTAGCCTCTGGATTCATCCTTCCTTTGGAAGGTGAGATATCCGGTGAATGCCCATACAGTCAATCTCTGTATGAGAAATATTGTGTTCTCATGAATCTTAGATCTGAAGCGGTTGAGTTGGTTACTGGTGGAATTCGAATTTGCAGCAGTGTTTTCTTGGTGACAACGCAGCAATGTCTTTCAACGGATTGCGATTGGAGTATGCTCTTGAGGGCAGCTCAAACTATATTGCATGGAAGGACAGGATGGAGGCAGTATTGGATGATAACGGGCTGAAGGAGTTCATAGATACAGATATCCCAAAGCCTACTGATGCTGCTGAGGCAGAAGTTTGGCAAAAGAAGACTGCAAAATGTCGAAGATTCTGTTGGAGGGCGTGAAGGATCACATTGTGTCCAGCCTCCATGGAAAGGCTACTCCATATTTGATGTGGAAATCATTAACAGAATTATTCCAAAGCAAGAGCGATCAGAGGAAGCTGGCGCTCAAAGATAAACTCAGAAACATCAAATGCGAGAAGGGTGACAGTATTCCCAAGTATCTCACGAAGTTCACTCAGTGTCGAGATGAGCTGGGAAGTGTGGGGGTTACTGTTGATGATGAGGACTTGGTGAGCTTGGCTCTCCTTGGTCTTCCGAAGAGTTGGCATTCCTGTCAGGACTCTGTCAATGGTCAGGAGAAATTGCCAGGATGGGAAAGACTATGGTCAGATCTTGTGCAGGAGGAGATCAGGCGGAGTACCAGGGACGAATCTTCGTCAAAGGGAGCTGATGAAGAGAATTGTGCTTTGGCTGCCAAAGCAAAGAAACGGAAGAGCAAGAAAGCTTCTCAGTCTGGTGCGAAAGGCAAGAAGCAGGATATGTCCAAGGTGAAGTGTTTTCACTGTCACCAGCACGGACACTATGCCACTAATTGTCCGCAAAAGAAGAAGAACAGGCAGGCTGCTGGATCTTCAGCAGGAGAGGCTCTAGCCTCATAGTTTGAGCTTGATTTTTCATTGATCGCATGCTTGGTTTCAAGTGTGATGGGATCAGTGTGGTTCTTGGACAGTGGTGCGTCTTTTCACATGACCAGAGATAGAGATTTGTTCTCTGATCTGGAGGACAAAGATCTTGGAGTGCACATCGAGAGGGGCGATGATGGTAGATACAGTGCGACCGGTATCAGTACCATTTCCTTTGAGAGGGAGTCTAGTAAACCCTTCATATTGAAGGAAGTCATGCATGTTCCAGGATTGAAGAAGAATCTTATCTCAGTGGCGATGTTAGAAGAAAAGGGGTATGATGTTGTTTTCAGCGAGGGAAAGGCTTTCCTGCACAACAAGACAACTGGTGAGACCCGGAAGATAGGGGTTCAAGTGAGGAACCTCTATCAGTTGCATGTAGATGGATGCGCAGAAATGGCGGGCAAGGCAAAAGGATTGGTGAGCCGGGATGATGCCGAGTTGTGGCACAGGAGATTGGGTCACCTTCACCATGGAGCCTTGAAGATACTGCAGCAGATCACTACAGGGCTTCCTAAAGGCACACTTGCGCAGTTAGATCAGTGCAAGGGGTGTACTTTGGGGAAGTTTGTGAAATCCACCTTTCACGAGAAGGATAGTCGTGCCACGACGATCCTTGAGAGAATTCACAGAGACGTGTGTGGACCTTTCTCAGTTGCTTCGACAGCAAAACATAGGTATTATGTGATTTTTGTTGATGATTTCTCTCGTAAGTGCTGGATCTTCTTCATGCAGAAGAAGAGCGAGACATATTCAAAGTTCTGTGAGTTCAAAGCACTGGTCGAGAAGGAGTCGGGGAAGAAGGTGAAGGCTCTTAGGAGCGATAATGGTGGTGAATACATCTCAGATGAGTTTAAGGATTTCTACAAGGAAAAAGGGATTCGAAGAGAGCTCATAGCTCCCCATAACCCACAGCAGAACGGGGTAGCTGAGCGGAAGAACAGAATGATTATGGGTGCTGCACGGGCAATGTTGCATGATCAGGGCCTACCCCTTCACTTGTGGGCGGAAGCATGCAATACAACAGTTTATGTGCAGAACCGTTGTCCTCATAGGATACTTGGCATGAGTACACCCAAGGAGACTTATTCTGGTAAGAAGTCTGATCTTTCTCATCTGAGGATTTTTGGTGCTAATGTTTACATGCATGTGACGAAGGATGCCAGGAAGAAGTTGGAGCCGACCACAGAGGTTGGGATATTTGTGGGGTACACTGATACACCCCACAACTATCGTGTGTATTTTCCAGACAGTGGTAAAACTGTTGTGCGACGGGATATAAAATTTCAGGAGGAGAAAGCCATGAAGTGTTTGCTTGAGAGGGAGCTACACTTGCATGCAGATGAGGAGCTATTAGTTCCTAAGGATGAGCTTCAGGACGTGGATCAACCACAGGACGAGGTTCATGGAGTGGAAGAGACCACTCATGTAGCACCAACCATCAGAGGGCGAAAGCGCTTGACAGAAGCTGAGCGACTGGCTCAAGATGCAGAGAAAGTTGTAGGACCACCTACAGCCCAACACAGGTAGAGACAGTCACTTGATCGGTACACTAGATACATGGCTCTTATGAGCAAGTGTGTTGTGACTGAGCCATCCTCTTTCGAGGAAGCTGTGGAGGATCCCGCATGGGTAGACGCCATGGTGGAAGAGTATGATTCTATTGTTAGAAACAGTGCATGGGAGATTGTTCCTAGACCGGAAGGGAAACCAGTGGTGGGTTCGAGATGGATCTACAAAGTTAAGCAGGCAGCTGAGGGGAGTGTGGAGAAGTACAAGGTAAGATTTGTTGCCCGAGGCTTTTCACAGATAGAGGGGATCGATTATGAGGAGACCTTTGCACCTGCCACAAGGTATTCTTCCATACGGACGATTCTTGCTCTCTCAGCGCAGATGGGATGGCACATTCATCAGATGGATGTGAAGACTGCATTCCTCAACGGGGTCATCGAGGAGGAGGTTTACATTGAGCAGCCCGAAGGATTTGAGGTCTTCAGCAGCGAGTCGCATGTGTGCAGGCTCAAGAGAGCGCTGTATGGGTTGAAGCAAGCACCACATGCTTGGTACACACAGATAGACAGTTATTTCACAGGACTTGGATTCTCCAAGAGCGAGGCGGATCCTAACCTATACCAGATTGTGGTGGAGGGTAAGTTGCTTATCATTGTACCGTATGTTGATGATTTGATTGTAACGGGTGATGAGTTGTTGATACTGTCATGCAAGAAGGATCTTGCTACAGAGTTTGAGATGAAGGACTTGGGCCTCCTTCACTATTTCCTAGGATTGGAAATATGGTAGCGCAGTGGTGGATTGTTTGTTTCTCAGGGCAAGTATGCTTGGGAGATACTAGAGAAGTTCAACATGCATGGCTGCAAGCCTATTGATACTCCTCTTCCTGGAGGTTGGAGGAAGGAGGATGCCACTGTTTATCGACAGTTGGTGGGGTCGTTGATGTATTTAGTCAATACACGACCTGATATATGCTATGCAGTTAACCAGCTTTCACAAGCTATGGTTAAGCCTACCAAGCTCTTCTGGAAGGCGGGCAAGCATGTATTGCGCTACTTGAGAGGCACATCGGGATATGGTTTGTGGTACAGACAGGAGGATGAGGTGAAGCTATGTGGCTTCACGGATGCAGATTGGGCAGGGAGCCCAATGGACAGAAAGAGCATATCAGGAGGGGTCTTCAGTATTGGATCGACAACAGTTTCTTGGTACAACAGGAAGCAGATATCCGTGGCACTCAGTTCAGCAGAGGCCTAGTATATGGCAACAAGTTTGGTTGCATGCAAGGCTATATGGATGAGGAAGATCCTGGTTGGTTTGTTCAGTTCTCATTTGGATCCTACTGTGATTTACTGTGATAACCAGAGTTGCATTAAACTCTTGGCTAATCCTGTATTTCATGATAGATCTAAGCATATTGACATCAGGTACCATCATATCAGAGATTGTGTGCAACGGAGGATCATGTTTCTTTCATACATTCCAACGGAGGATCAGGATGCTGACATTCTGAAGAAGGCTCTCACCAGGAGCAAATTCGAGTACCACCGAGGCAGTATAGGGGTTGATGATAATCCATATCTTGTCGAGAGGGAGTGTTGAGATTGCAACAAGATGATGGAGCTTAGTGAAAATAGTCGCCTTCACTAAGTGGGCCCGTAGGCAAATTATGGCGCAAGTTCTATTTTTGATCACAGTGTGGATGATCAGAGTGTGGATGATCACAGTGTGGGTGACCACAGTATGAGTGATCATAGTGTGGGTGACCACAGTGTGAGTGATCACAGTGTGGGTGATCAAAGTCTATTTTTAGACTGGCTGTCAAAAATAGAAAAGTCAAATATTATTGTCTCATAATAATATTTGGACTATAAACTTGATCTTATTCTCTTGGAGCACTTCAGTTTGAGCTACAGATGTGGCCCATGCAGCTGTCAGAAGGAAGTACGCTTTTCTTATGAGTCAGTTGAGTTGTTGCATGCATGACTTCAGCTAGAACTCAATCAGTTGAGTTTGGTGGAGTTGATGGAGTTGTGTTCAGTTTGACTTGGTTAAACTAGTTGTAGTTAGTCTAACTTCAAATAGACTAATGATGAGTTGTTAAACTAATTATTAACTCATAATACAACTATAGAATACATCAGTTAACTCAGTTGCATGTCAGTGCATGTTTAGTTCAGCAGGGACAGGTGTTAGAGAATCAGATTGCTATCAGTTGTGACTATAGTTGTGCATCAGATCTTGCACAATCAAGGGATTGAGTATGCCAATGAGTTTGCTCACGTATTTGCCCATTTTTTAGCCTGTGCTCACGTCTTACAGAGTGTGAGTGATTCTTTGCAGGTGAAATACAAGTTTGGTAAACCATTCTCATTCATTCTTGAGCAGGTATTGAGCAGTGGAGGCGGGCAAGCAGTGGAATAGATTTGGAGATCAGATCTTAGCTGTATTGTGTGTAACAAGTGGAGCTGGTACTGGATTGCTTGTGATAAGCATTGTACTTTGTAATGTTACATGGTCTCAATCATTAATATACAGATAGTGTGGGGTTTTCAGCGAGATGCTTTCCCCGGGTTACATACTGTGTTAATGTGTGAATGCTCTTGATGTTTTATTGTTATTGATGTTGCTATATTGATGATCAACGTGGAGGAGCTTATGTATTGTGTATGTATTTCGCAATGGTACATGATCAGGATAATCTCTATTGAATATGTGTTAAATTATTCAAAATTTCTACAATAACTATGAAGACCACCTATATACTTTAATAAAGTCTAAGGTGAGTCTAATGATATTCCTAGAGTTAAAGCTCTCTTTCTGAATTCCTGACTATAACTTTGTACACTCTAACCCTTCAACTGGCGAAGAGTTTTCCAACTCATCATTGTCTGTTGCATGTAAGCTAAAGGATAGAATTGCTTTTTGATAGCAGAAACAAAGTCTTTCCTGGTAGAAACGATTTTACCATGTTTTTTCAGATCAGCTTATGTCTTGCCTTCCCACCACACTAGTGAAGTTCCTCCAAGTTGAAGGCTAGCCAGCTGAATCTTTCTCCTTTCTAAATGAATGTTTTGCACCCTACAATATACATCAATCTGTCTTATACAATTATCTAGCTCGTCTGCATTTAGTTCTCCATCATAAATTGGCAAATCAAACTTCACATCTAATTTAATTAAAGAAGTTTTCTTATTTTTTGTTATTGGGGCTAGCTTTATGTGAAGAAGATGATGAGGTAGGTGATAATGGAGGAATTGGTGGAGAAGCCATTTCTCCTCTTCCTTTGCCTTCTAGAGAGGCAACTAGAAAAGGTTCCTCTGCTCCTTTTTCTGGTTTAGGTGTTGAGGTGCTTTCACCTCGACCCTTCTTAAACTCCAGATACATCTCTTCCACCATGGCTTGCATGGCCTTAAAACCTTCCATAAATTGAGATTTTGATCTCAATGGAGTTTCTTCTGCCATTCTTCTCTGAGAATAGACTCTTCCAATCTCTGGATTAGCCTCAACAAGTTCTCCTTCTCCTAGTCTGAGCTTTAATCTAGTTAGCATTCAAAATCTAGCACAAGCTTGTCTAACCTTAAAAAAACCTAATTCTCTCATACCACTTGATCTGAAAATCAGATCTTAAATCAATATAAAGGTATTACAAACTCATGTGTAGTAATGCCTATATTACTTAGTGCAACGAATCGAAAAGATTGTGAATAATATAGACAATGAGAAGTTAGAAAACATAACAATCACACACATTAACACAACAAATAATCAAGGAGTTCACCAGACTTCCTGGCTACATCTCTTGGTCCAGCTTTCAGTGTTCGACCTCTATATTATGTATTCAAGAGTAGATTATTACAAGTGTGAGCTCAATCCGAGTCTCAACACAACAGTGAAAAAACAACAGGGATTTAATTGAAATCCTCATGTCTACAAGAGTACACAGACTCTCCCTCTTGCTCTCTGTCTTTTGCTTCCTCTCTATCTCATCAACTGCCTTCCTGTCTCTACCACTGACTGGCTTTTAAGCCTATCGGTGCTTGTTTATTCGTCTCCTCTTTCAGGCTCTCTGGCTTCCGGCCGTTGTCCGTTCAAATCCCTTTTTGAGTGTTAAACAATCATTATAGAACGCCCTCAGGTATGGTGGCCACCTGTTTTAAACGGAAAGGACCACTGGCGCGGTTGAAATCCCTAGGAACATGTTTCTCTGTTTACACAGAGAAATACACTAAAAACACTAAAAAATCCAACAAAACGCTTTCTATTGGACTTCAAATAATATCGAATCCACCCTATAATCTTATCGGGTCCACCATTGGTCGCTGTCGCAAGCCCCTCGTTGATCTGTGTGATCTTCGATCCAACGACTAATATTCATTTCGAGCAGCTTACGTGCACGGAGATTACCCACCCAAAAGGAGGTTTTCTCTCTCCTGCACCAAGCCACGTGTCGGCCAGCGGATGGGTTCGGGCAGAGCCCGTCCAATACCACTTACTCCTTGAGGCCCACCTGAAATCCCACTTTCCATGGAACTCAAATAATATAACGTTGCATTTATAAACCTTTCGAGTCCCGTGTTATCGCTTAGGGAGCGTTTCCTTTGTATTTCGGTTTTATAACGGAAATACGTAAATACATAGAAAAACCATTTTTACCGGAACTCAAAATATATCAATTCACATCCATAAACCCTTTCGGGTCCAGCTTTATCGCATGTCGCATATCTTCCCCGATCTTCGATCGTCGATCGCTCTGATCAACCTTATCGGCTATCGGCACATCGGTGTATTGCACGGTTGCTAGTCTTTGGTATCACCCCTTATATAGTTGCGATGCGATATATCGCAATCACATATCGCATAGTCTTCAGGCCGCGGGTTAAGTCCTCCTTGTGTTTCACTGATGTGATATTACGAGTAGATCTGGACCATTGATCTGCGCGCTCGATCGATGGTCCTCGTTGATTCGCGCTGATCGTTATAGCGATTTTTATATGGTTGCCTCCGATATCTCCCACTGGCCTCCGCCAATTGCGATATGCAAATTTGATCGAGCCCGTTGATCGGTCCGATCCGACGGCTCCTAAGTAGCGTTACTTCCGCCTGCGCTTAGCTCTGTTTTCTGCCATTCTTTCACTATTTTCCCTTCCGATGGTTAAGATATATGAAGACTTAGAGGTTTTAGGATCCATTTTGGATCAATATTGCATCTTGCTTATACATGTCGGGACTCTCAAACACGGCTCCACATAAATCAAGGGGAACCACATTTAGTTATACTTCATCAATAAAATCAACACTGATAGCAAATAGAATCTTGCATTGTTTTGTTACCTTCAACTCCACATCCTTATTTACCCACCCTAGTGGATATGAGTCTGGATAATCATGAAATTCCAACCCCAACTTCTTGACCAACTCTACTACAATGAGATTCACCTATGATCCTGAGTCAAACAAAGCATCAATCTTTGTCTTCTTGACCTATATCTTTATATGGAATAGTTTGCCCATTTCTTTCTCTTCATGTTGTTGAAGGCTACTTAGATTCACCTCCTTCTACACTGACATACAAAGAATCTTCTCATCCACGTCTGAGTCGCTTTCAACTTGGTTGCTCGAATCTGTGCCCATGAGATTATGCTTCTTATTATATTTCATTGTGTTCTTCGGATTTAGCTTTGGATGCGACTTCCAACACTTCTCCTTTCTATGGCCATCAATGTTGTAGTGGTTGTAATGGTTGTTGGGATCTTTGCACTAGTGTGTTGTGATTGCCGTCTTCTTATCAACTTTTTTCACATTTTTTCTTCTTATTTCCCTCCTTAGAAATGTCTTATTGTTCCTTATTCTTTGATCCACTTGATTGTGTTGTCTTCATGTCTATGTTCTCTAGGTACTGTGCTTGTACACAAGCCTCATCCACTGATTTAGGCTTGAACAACATCACTTTCTCATGCAGATGGCAGTTTAGATCCCCCAAATAATTGTGGAGTACATATGGGTTCTTTGGGGAAATACCCAACATTATGGCCATCTTTCTAAACTAAGGGGTATACTCTTGCACGTTTTGGTCTAGCATTTTCCTGAAGTAGTGCCATTGGATCAACTAGTCCTCTACGTACCCAATAGGGTAAAATCATGAATTAATAGGGGTTTTGAAGTCCTCTTAGTCATTGGAGGCGCTTAGCCTCGGGGTCTTTGTGTGGCTCTCCCACCAAGTCAGTGCATGGCCCTCTAATTTCAACTGTGAAAATTAGATCTTCTATCCTTCCTCAATTTGATGGATGTTGAAATAAATTTTCAGTTGCTGCAGCCAGTGATTCAACTTCAGGGCATTGATCTCGCCATGGTACAACTTAATATCAACTTTTGCTTCCATTTTAAACAGGGGTTGTGATTGATTCATGGCACTCGAACTAGGTTAATCTCTTTTGGGTTCTTTATTCGACTGGTTCTCCATTTCTTCCTGATTTGTTAATCCCCCTTTTGATTTATCCTTTGCATTTGAATGCCCATCTTCTCCAAACATCCCAAGCTTATTATTCAGAGCCACCATGATGAGATTTACATTTCGATTTATATCTACAACGTTGTTCCAACCACAAAAACCTCACCTCCATGTGATCACGAGGGTCATTCACAGATTCGTTGACCATGATTAGGGTTTTACAATTTTTGGCCTCATCGATCTAGATCCCCTACAAATCTCCACAATATGCCCAAAGAAACCTGCTATGATACTCATATGATCCGTAAAATATTGAGGATATTCGACTGGACAGTTCATCACAACATATCTAATAATATTATAAATTGAAAATTATGCATAAAATAGAAAGTAGCAAAATCATAAGACACAAGATTTGCTTTGGCAAACCCTTTCAGGAGAAAAACCCAGCTGGAAGGTGAGGTTGCTTCGCTCTCTTTCTCTGTGTGGAAATATGGCTGCGAGTACAAAGAAGTATGACCTATGGCCCATGGGTTGTTGCAGTGCACAAATCCTTTGTGTGTGCTCTACCTCCTATCCCTCTTGGTTATTTTTTTTACCTATGGAACAAATGCACTCGAAAAAATGGAATGTCTCTTGCTCCGAGTGGCCCAATTATAACACAACTTGATAGCGTACTAATGGTTAAGTTTGACTACCTCAACTCTTAACCAAAGTTACAATATAGAATCATCTAGAGTATTTTACATCATAATCACGTGGCTAGCCCATTTTTCATGAATAATGGGGGATGATGTGACATCCTTCCAAATAATAGGTAGGAATGTCAACTTCTGAATGACAAAATGTTTGCATATTAACTCTGATTGATGCACTTCTTGCGCCATTGGAAAGATCTTTGTGTATGAAATAACATGAAAAGGTGTTGCGCTAAAAAAAGAAAAATTTTACCCCCCAAAAACATCATTTGATGTCTCAAAATGCTCCCGGAAGGTTTCAGACCCTGTTTTACCAAACTGGGTCCCACTAGTAAAAACAATCATGTGAGTTGATTATTCCACTTTTTCCACTCTAAATTCATGGAGATGGATGAGAAACAATATAATGATTCAATCTGGATCACCAATGTACCTAACGAGGGTTTGAGATTTTTGTATACTATGTGCAAAAGCCTTGGAATAAGAATTGGGAAGAGCTATAGGTGGATTGATATGGATGATTCCCTTAATGTTTATACAATATATTGATGTTCATATTGCAAGTAAGTTGTGTACATTTTTCTTATTATTTTTAAAAATATATAAATCAGTGTAACTAGATAAATTAATAAATTTCTATATTTCCATTATTATTGAAGTTAAAGTATATCTTTTTGTAACTAAATGAACTTTTTTTTATCTGATCCTCTATCTGTGAAAACGATGTCCACCCAAAAAACTAAAATCCAAAAAATTCTATTCCAAAAAAATATACCATCAACATAACTATCCATTTTTTCTTTTAATCAAATTTTTAATTAATTAATTAATTTTAACCATTTAAAATTAGTTAATTAATTATTACTTTTTAATAATAAATTCAACTTATTTCAAAAATTTGAAAATATTAATATTTTACTTAAACTCGAGCAACTTTTAAAAAAATTTGACAACACATACAAAAGTCAAATGAGTTTGACACTAAAACCAAAGGTGATAGGAACTCATCATGCTAGGATTTATACATCACATTGGCTTTGGAAGCTTCGTTAAAAATGTTGAATGCCATGACCTTTGTCTTTCCATAATTGACTTGTACACCATACTTGTTAAAAATAAATAAAACTAAGCATATATGTTAGTGGGTATGTAAAATAATTTCATGTGCAAAGTATCTACTTGGTATCCATGTTTTCAAAGCCAGATAGATTTCTCCCATGCAACCAAGAATGCGAGATAGGAATCTGCGGGGGCTGGGGAGAGGGAGCACTAAACCAGGAATCCCTAGAAAGTGAAGTTTGAAAAAAACAAAGCCTTTAAATGGAGATGACTCACGCCTTCGAAGCATGATTCCACAACTAAACATCTTTTTATTATTATTATCAAATACAACTTATCGGTACAAAAATATTACGTACACGCTCTGGGTGCTGAACACCCAGCCGTCGTGTCAGAAACGGCACGTCAAAAACCATTTCGGGAATTGAAAACTCGGGTCTACCTGCAATGACAGGTCTCTCCTGCAACGTCCTACGGTTTGCTGATTTCTTTTCCAACAGGCCTGGAATTTGAATTTTCATATCATTTTTTTTCAAATCCGAGTGGTTAGTTGTAAATAGGAGAGTAGCTTAAACAAATTTACAAATTAGTTCGAAAAATAATAGAAATTTTGGTAAAATTATGATAAAAATTGGTAAGAAATTTTGAAAATCCAAGTTGCCATCTCCCTTCTTAATCCAAGTTGCTCTACTTTTTAATAGCTATACCTCTTTTTCCAATTTTAAGATCTGGTGTTTCCTAGAGTCTAGAGAGCTCATTCTCTTGTCTAAATCCATAGGAAAAGAGGAGGTATAATAGATATAAGAAATATGATTATACTATGTTTCATTGGCCAAGAGTTATTTTTTATGTTCCACTTTCCTGTTCCTCTCTCAGGCCACTATGACATTAGAGTTTTCTAGCTGCCAAGGATACCATAGTAAAGGAGGTATTTATAGGAGTGCAGTTCTGCCAAGTACCTATCACTAGCAATCTAAAGGCATCATCATCCAACCATGAGTGGTTGAATTTAAAGGGATGTCTTTTTTGTGGGAATCAAAGTCTAATTCCAGGACAATAAGTAAGTGATCTGAAATCTTATCTTGTGCACTCGAGGATCTGACTCTCCCTAATTTAGCCACTAGATGATCAACCATCAAGAATCTATCAAGGTGTTTAGCTATACCATCCAACCCTGTCCTCCCATTTCTCTAGGTAGGAGCTAATGGAAAAGAGGAAATGTCCTAAGGTGATATAGGTGCAGCATCGCTGAAAAATAAAATGACTTAGGGTCCGGTTGGGCCTGTGATGCCCAGGTCTCTCCAACCGATGAAGTAAAATGCAAATCCCTCATAATAAGAAGTGAATGTTTTGAGAGAATCTCGCTATCTTGGACCATTTCCCAGAATGTTTGTCTATCATAATATGGTATCTAACAATTCACTAGAGTTATGGGAAGAGGAAAACCTCTGAGATGGCCTTCTAGGATGATACCAACAACTGATGAGTAAGATTGGAAAAAGGCTAACATAGGATCCCATAAAGAAAGGAGCTCACCTGACAAACCATTTGAATCCATTGCACGTGTGCCAACACAAACAAAGATTTTGAAAGGCCTCCCTGGCCTTATCTATTAGAACCATGTTCTCATGGAACAAAATGATGGAAGGACGGTGTAAGTCAATCAGTCTCGTCTCTTGAGAGAGAAAAACATTAAGGTTCCTCTTACCCCTGATATTTAGTGACGGGATGATCATTAAGAAGTAGAGATAACAGGGTTTGGTGCTCTATGGTCCCAAGATTCAATGTCTAAGTCAGAGGGAGGTTTCAAGCATAAACCATCTTGAATGGATTTTGGTGAATTGAATTCTCTAACAAAAATATGTTTGTTTTGTTGTTCTTCCTAATAATGAGTCACATTTGGAGAAGGAAAAAAAAAACCAAAAAAACAAAACAAAACAAAACTAGACTTTTAAAAAATCATAATTTCTCTTTAAATCCCAACCCAATGCCATTAATCACTCCATTAGTGAGACTAAGTGAAAAACAAAAGAATTTAATATGACGTTACAATTTATGCGCAAAGTTTTACAACACTTTGATATTTGCATATGAACATAAAGGTGCAAATATTTTTTATCTTGTTAATCAATAATAATTCTGGTTTGTTCCAAAGGAAAATCCATCTAAATATAAAAATTCATCCAACTGGGAAGTCAAACCATCCCGGAAAAATCTCCATCTTATCATTATGAAAATACTATGATTCGTGAAACAAATCATAAACCTACAATGTAGTTTTACTATATATTCGTGAAACAAACTATAAAATGTAGCTTTATTAGAGATTCATAAAACTAACTCTAATCCTACATTGGAGTTTATTCCTTTGTAGATAAATTCACATTTAATTATATACACAAAAAATTATGAGTTGATATTTCATTTGAGATATCATGCATAATATAGATATGAAAAAATTGCAAATGTGGTTGATTTTTATCTAGTCAAATTGGGTAAATTTTAATATTAGAGGGAGGGAAGGATGATTTTCTCACTTACAAAATAGTGTCATTAAAATTATATACTTGTTAGATAGTTTTTATTTTTCAAATAAAGTATAATTATTAAACTCTTATTATTTTTTTCCAAAATAAATTTCAAGTATTAAAGCAATTCTTGGATTTACTCAAGGAGTTTCTAGAAGTAATTTCACAAGATGTGTGATGCTGATTTTTTTTAATGTTATTATTGGAATTTAGTTTTAGTTTTTTTTATTAAAATTATAATTTTGGAATATTTAAATAGTTGTCGTTAATATAAGTTTAAATTTAATATTTTAATTCACTTTAAATTATAAAATTTATTGATATATGTAATTTTATCAAAATAAATTTATGTTTAAAATGTCAATCTTTTAATAAAAAAAAAGAATTTACATAACATTTAAATTACATTATTGAAAAAGATGTAAAAAAAATCTCCATTCAACAAAAATCACATAGACCATTCTACATGGCTAATCACCCTTTCATGGATAAAACAATGATAAAGACCATCTTAGTTTTCCATATGCACTCTGTAATGATTAAAAACTTACAATGTATGGAGAAGTACCAACATAATCAATTTTGAACATCTCAACAAAAATATTATTCCAATTAGGGTACCTAAAACTTTGCAATGTATGGAGAAGTACCAACATAATCAATTCTAAACATCTCAAGAAAAATATCATTCTTATGTTAAAAATGACAACATTTTAATAAAAAAACGAATTTACATAACATTTAAATTACATCATTCAAAAATATTGTAACATTTAAATTACATTATTGAAAAAGATGTTAAAAAGAATCTTCATTCAACAAAAATCACATAGACCATTCTACATGGCTAATCACCCTTTCATGGATAAAACAATGATAAAGACCATCTTAGCCTTCCAATACACTCTATAATGATTAAAAACTTGCAATGTATGGAAAATTACCAACATATTCATTTTGAGCTTCTCAAAAAAATATTATTCCAATTAAAATACCTAAAAATTTACAATGTATGAAGAAATACCAACATAATCAATTCTAAACCTCTCAAAATAAATACCATTCCAATTAGACCCCTTACCCCTTTACAAGAAGATAAACCTCCTTAACCGAAAAGCATGATGTAATCCATTTATATGGGCTATAACATAGCATTCTAAGACTTTTAAAATTTTCAATGAAAAGATGAATATCAAAACAACATCTCTACGATACTTGTAATCTTACTTAATAACATTTAAGGTTATGAATAAAATAAACTAGTAACACAAAATTTCAATATGTGTTTATTTATGTGCTTCGAATTTTTATATTATGATATTTTAGGTAATTTAACTTTCCTAAGTTCTTGAAATAAATTGAAACCAAAATAATCTATATTAAAGTAATGGAAATACAATTTTCTAAATTAGATGGTTTAAACTTCTTAAAACACTAAGTGGAGGAGTAAAAACTTCAAGTTTAGTGTGAGGAATATTAGGAGATTGCAAATGGGTTAAGTATGTAGTCTTGGTGGGTCCTTCGTTTTGGGAGATATTTTGATCAAATTTTGATAGAAATAGAGTCGCAGAGATAAACAACGCTGGCATATAAGCAAATGGTTAAAGAAACTAGAAACCGAAAAACAAAAAGAAGAAAGCATTAAGGGATAGAAAAGATTAGTTACATCGGGACTTGCCAATGTCGTGGAAGAAGGAACGAGAAGTTGAATTTGAAAGAATCAAGTGAAAAGTGGACCAAGCAGTTAGATCTTATCAAGATGGTTTGAGTCATACCAAATCAAGCGAGTGCGGATGAGATCAAAGGAGCAAAGTTATATATAGTCTCCGACATGAAGTTGTAAGGAGAGAGATGAAGAACGGAGTTGTCATGCTACTGAAATGTGAATTGAAGTCCCTTGTTATGTATTATGTTGTAATATTGTCCATATAGTTGAAGAAATATTGAATATATCTTGCGTAGATTTCACAGATCTCGGATGTAATGGTTTGTATTTTGGGGTTTAATAAAAGAAGAATGTTCGAGGGATCTATGTTTGTGATTATATATGTTTGAATCATCATATTGAATGACCCCTTTTAAAATTTTATAATGCTTTATTAACTCATTTTCTGTATTATTCTGTTATCGCGTGAGTGTTGTCTAAAGATCTGTTAATGTTTATAGGATGGATGTGTAATTTAATTAATGAAATGAATCTTTTTCCTTTTTAAATCCCAACACATCACTTAATGGTCTTGGCACACCTCGGGTGCGACTTTTCTCCCTTACAGAGGAATGAAAATGTTGATGTTGTGCTAGACTACAATAAAATCCTTTGTCAGCACCGTGTGGTCAAATCTTAGGTAAACACTAAAAACTTTTCCACAAAAAAATGGTTCCATTCCTTGGACTTGAAGATTAACTGGGGTTCTAGATAATGGTGACAAGGATTCTCAAGAGTAGCATCTGTGAGTGGTGGGAAGATAAATTTGACGCATTTATCTGTCAACAAGCTAAGTTATAACATAAAAACCCAGAGTGGTGTTGAGCCTACTAATTACTTCTTTTTGACACCATTTTTCCAACTATTTCACTCCTTTTTTATCATCATAATCATTCAATGGGCAACAAATTACAGAATCTATGACATGGCAGGTATATTAAAGTCTTGTATTTCATAAGTTAATAATGCTCTTTATTATTAGTATAATATTTGTTTTAGCTACCAAATTGAGATGATTTTACAACTAATGTTTGATTCTACAGCTAAGTCCATTGTTTCATAGGTTCTAAGGTGCCAAATGGAGCAAGAAATATATGGGAAGATACCGATCAATGCACTCCATGATTCCTTCCTACCTTCATGAACTAGATCGATCAAGGAAGCTTCCATTTACGTGCTCAAAGGAAAAAAGTCGACTCTATCAGCTGCACAGGCAAGCGAGGAATGATATATATGCTCGATGATTTGCTTTGTTAATAGAAAATCGTTAGCGAATTTCATTATGATATCTTTCAAAGTTAATTTTAGTATTTTGTTAAGCGAAGCTAGGCTTGAAGCTCTGAACATTTAATTTTACGAACTTTATAAAAAGACTTCGTAAGTAAGCATAAACACAGTGATTTTATCATGCAATAGTGAGAATTAAAACTCTATTTTCAATTCAGTTGTAAAGAATCCTTCTTATTTTGATGCGTGGTTTCTTGTTCAATTGGACCTCGTGACCATCTCCTTGTGGAGGCCCCCCTCAAGTAGTAAGGTTATTTTATGTTTTTAAGTAGAATTTCCTTATATCATTTCGTAAGCTTATTTTTTGGATGCATCCTGTAGAATGTTTTCCTTTGTTGATTTTTGAGTTAAATAACAACAATGTGATTGTCTTGTTAACGAATTTTATTTATTGATTTAGGAGCACATGAATTGAGTTTAATGAGTAATGATAACAACAATGAGAGTTTGGATTTAGATTAAAATTGTAATTCTTAAAAACAAAGGATTTGATTATAGGTTTTATTTCAAGCAAGAATGATTTATGATTTTGAGCAAGTGAGAATATATTTTCAATTCATTTTGGATTTTCATGCAAGAGTGTGTTATTATGATAGATGATTTGATTCCTTTAGAGAATTGAGTTTCTTTCAAAGCATAATTCAGACATATAGCAGAGAGTGTGTGTGTGTGTGTTTTTCTGAGTTAAATTTCATTTTACAAGTGTGAGTTTGATTTACCTTTATGCAAAATTGTGAAAGTTTATTTTGAAGTAGAGTGTGAGATTTTCCATAAGTAGTATTTGATAAAGGAGTGTGATCATTTTATTTTCTAGGAATAATTTCTCTACTCATGTGCATTCCAATAACTTAATTTAAATATATATTTTGATAACTCAGTTTAATTCAAAGGTGTGAATAACCAAGGACTTCTTGCACATACAATGCACTTACACTTCATCATCTTACTTCTAGCACATAATTTATGCAAGTAATTTAAAGTTAATTAAATTACCAAACATTTTGGCATCGTTGTCGGGGAAGTGTAAGTAGGAGTCTTTTCTTTTTATAAAAAAACAAATAAAAAATTATATGCATAGGGAAAGAGATTCTAGAGGTAGATTTGTAGGTAGAGGTAAAAGTTTAATTCCAAGAACATCACTCACCCCACCATGACCTCGTAGTGCCACACCACCCACTCAAACTCATATTCCATCATTTGCCAAAAAACATAAACTTTTTGAGGTACTTAGATCTGAAATCCAACCTAGAGATTCACCAACCTCATCAACTGAAGTAGTAATAGAAGAAGAAGATCCTACATCCCCAACATAAGGAGTAGTTTTCCTATCTTCAACTGGAGAAAGACTTCTAGGACAAGAGCTAGAGATCCCTAGTGAAGAAGAAGAGGAAGAAACTTATTTTAACTTACCATTGATAGAAGAACCAAAACTAGAAGAGCTAGAAGAAGAACTAGAAAACCCAATTTTGGAACCCTATATTAGTTTTGAAGAATCTACAATGATTGAATAAGGGGAATGGGAGGTACATAATGTTAATGGTGAATAACCTAGGATTGGAGGAGGAAGAGGAGGAACACGAGGGATTCAGTCAATGAACCTCTGACATATCATGTGCATTTGTGGCATATTAAATAATATCCTTAATTTTACTACATATTGGAAAATCCCTCTAAAAATCACATTGTTTAACCCCGTACCAATATAAACCCAACACAACTTCCCAATTTAAAAAACCTCTACTTTCACTAGATATTGTAGGTATCCATTTTTTCATTAACATTTTTATACCCCTTTATATTTTTTCATTAACTTTAAGCTCCATATTTTATATTTTCCAATATAAAAACCATTCAGCCCCTATATATCCCCCAATATATTATATCATTTTTTCCTCAATATATATCCCCTAATATGAACCCACGTGGTATGATATTGCTCCCCCAGTGAAGCCCCCATTAGGAGGAAATAGAGGTGGAGAAAGACGGAGACTTGGAGGAAGAATGAGAGAGGAAGAGGGAGAGGAGGAGGTAGGGGATATCTAGAACCCTTTGGATTTCCTATCCTATATGAAGATGCAACAACCACAATGAAAAACATATCATTCTCCATCCTTCAAAACTTTCATGGATTAATAAGTGAGGATCCTGAAACATTTTCTTTGATTTTGAAGTCTTGTGTAGATCTTATGATTACTTGCTTGACCCTCAAAAGTTGAAGTTGTTTCTAGCAACTCTTAAGGTTGTAGCATTAAAATGGTTCATGGGCTTAGTAGCACACTCTATAAGAACATGGTAAGAAATGAAAACTAGATTCTTAGAGAAATATAAGGATTATTGTATGCCCCACAATCTTAAGGATGAAGTCTTTAAAATGATCGAAAAAGAAGATGAAAATATTGAAGATTTCATTGAAATATTTTCTTATAATGTTAAAAGGGCTAAAATGCATGAATTAGATGAAGAAACTTTGAAAGATCTCTTATTAAAATCCATCAGAGATGAGTAGATTGACTTTCTCAATTTGATGGGTAAGGGAGATATTTCTCAGTTATCATTTGGATATGTTTATGAATTGTGCATACACATTTCAAGAGGTAAGGCAACAACTAGGAAAAATCCAAGAGATCCTCTCATGTCTAGAATTAATAAATCTGTAGTTGGGACTATAAATAGGGTTGAATTAGGCAATTTTCTTGACAAATTTAAAACAAACATTTTGGGAAGTCTTAGTGAACAAATAGATACCCTTAAAGTGAAAAAAAAGAAAAATGTTGAAAATGTTGCATTGTCAATCTTTTGTCCCAAATGTAGAAAGAAACATGCTCTGAGAGAATGCCCTCTTGATTTAAAAAGTGTATAAACCTGTGTTATATGTGTAGAAAATCATGATACAAAAGAATGTCCTTCAATACCAGGTCTTAAAGTAGTTTATCAAGAGGAAATAATACCAAATCAAATAGATCCCCTCTGTTTTATTGCTAAGAGACCATGGAAAAATTCACAACCAAATATGACTCAGGGATTTAATACTCAAGCATTTGTAAAACCATGACAAAACAATTGGACTGCACCCATGTCTTGGCAGTCTTGGCCTCAACCTTGGGCACAAGGATGGAAAATTTCTTATGGAAAATATCCTCAATATCCTCAATATCAACAACCTTATCTTGTTTTTCCACCACAATATTTTCCTCAACATGTTCAATCAACTCAACCTCAAAAACCAAATCCTCAACTTTCATTACCATTTCTGCAAAGACCAAATCAATTTCCTGCTCAACCACTTCCAAATCCACATAATAATAAAAATTCACAACCTGTTTACAATATGCAAGGATAGAATTTCCAAACTTAAATGATAACTTCACTAGATCTAAACAACGTCCAACTTAGATCTGGTAGAGTATTGGAAAAGAAGTCCTCGACAATTGTTATTCAAGAATCTAAAAAAGAAAATGCCTCTGAAAAAGAGGAGCCTCTCAATGAAAAATAAAAACTTCGAAAACAAGTCACCCCTACGCATTCTGATTACGTTCCGACTCCTATTATGGAACAACCTTTAGTATTTGTTTCAAAACCACCTTTTCCTAAAAGATTAAAAATGGATGAAGGGGTAGAAAAACATATTTTATTGCCTGATTATGATATGTCAGATGAGTTGAAGAATGTTTGTATTAAAATTCCTTTGCTACAAGCCATTAAGGAAATACCAATTTTGCAAAGACAATTAGGGAGTTGAGTATTAAAAGACCAGGCAGAAAGAGAAAAGAAATCAAAAGAATTCAGCTATTTGGAAAATTTACAGATATCATGATGGGAAAAACAAAAATGCAAAAATACCTTGATCCAAGAAGTCCCATTGTGAAATCACATATCAATGGTATTGGAATTCCAAATATATTGATTGATTTAGGAGAAGCTATAAGCATCATGAGTAAACAAACTATGAATCAATTGAAACTTCCCAATCTTCAATATACACCTACATTATTGCAATTAGCAGATAGATCTGTTATTAAACCTGATGGTGTATTAGAATACATATTTGTATCCTTAGATTCTTGGGAGTATCCTATTGATTTTATGATTCTAACACCCAAGAGTAATTTAGGAGGACATCCATTGATTCTAGGAAGACCATGGTTAGCTACAATTGATGCTTTTATAAGTTGTAGATCTAGTGATATTTTTATTTCTGATGGAAGTTCAACAAAAAAATTCATATTATATCCTTTCGCAAATAGATATATATATATATATATATATATATATATATATATATATATATATATAGTAGAAAGTGAAGAATGGAAAGATGATGATATTGATATACGACCAATCTTTGTTACTTCACAAATAGATGAAGAAGATAAAATTTTGAAGTTAATGGAAAATAATGAGTCTTCCTCATCTTGTGAATCTAATAAAAGTTTTCAAGAACAATGCAATAGTGAATATTTATCATCTCGTCAATTATCTTTACATTCTATGTAAAAATTTGGCAATTCTCCAATAGAAATCTTCCGAGAAAAAACCTTGAATATCAATAATAATCTGGAAGAATTTCAAAAGAAATATTTAATAAATATGTTACAAGAACATTCATCTTCTTTTGCATGGGAATATACTGACATGAAATGAATTGATCCTAATACTTGTATACATCATATTTACATTGAAGAAAATGCTAAACCAATCTGACAACCTCAGAGAAGAATGAATCCAAATTTGAGAGAAATTATTAAAGAGGAATTACAAAAATTGTTAAATGTGAATTTCATTTATCCAATATTAGATATCTAGTGTGTTTCACCATTGGTAATTGTTCCTAAAAATAATGGAAGATGGAGAGTGTGCATTGAATATAGGGAATTGAATAAATCTACCTTAAAAGATCATTTTCCACTTCCTTTCATAGATCAAGTTTTAGACACATTGGCAGGAAAGAAATATTTCTCATTTCTAGATGGTTTTAGTGGATATAACTAGATCCAGGTAGCTCTAGAAGATCAAGATAAAACCACATTTACATGTCCATGGGGAACCTATGCCTACCAAGTACTTCCTTTTGGGTTGTGTAATGCATCTACAACATTCCAAAGGGTAGTTTTAGGATTTTTTCTTATCTAATTCATGATTGTGTGGAAGTTTACATGGATTATTTTATGGTTTATGGAAATTTAGTTGAAGAAGCTCTTAAAAATTTGGAAAACGTTCTCATTAGATGTAAGAAAGAAAATCTCTCATTAAGCCATGAAAAATGTTTTACGATGTTTACTGAGGGGACTGTTTTAGGACACCATATTTCAGGAAATGGAATTAGAGTGGATACATATAAAGTATAAGTTATTTCTAAATTGTCAATTCCAACTTGTCAACGAGATGTTAGAAGTTTTCATGGGTTTACTGGTTACTATAGAAGATTCATAGAAATCTTTACAAAAATTGCATGTCCACTTTTCAAATTACTCACAAAATATTGTGAATTCAATTGGAGTTCTGATTGCCAAAAAACTTTTGAAACATTGAAATAAAATATTTCTGAAGCACCCATTCTAAGAGGGCCAAATTGGAAATTACCTTTTCAAATTTCAACAGATGCTTCAGATACAGAATTAGGAGCTATACTAGGACAAAAAGATTTAAATCCTTATGCCATTTACTATATCAATAAAAATTGATTCCTGCATAGTTAAATTATATTGTAACAGAAATGGAGTTTTTAGTTGTTTTCCATGCCATCAACAAATTCAGACTTTACATCGCTAGCTATGAAACCTTTGTACATACAGATCATTATGCAATTAGGTACTTAATGAATAAACCGATTACTAATGGCAGAATTACAAGATGGTTATTGCTATTACAAGAATTAAATATTACTATTTTGGATCGACCTAGAAAAAAATACAGTTGTTGACTTTCTATCTAGGATTAAAATAACTAGCAGATATTGCTAACTATTTGGCTACAGGGAAGTTACCATTATATTTTTCTCCTCGAGAGAAAAGAAACGTAATTCAAATTAGCGCATCTTACTCATGGATAAATGGAGAGTTGTACAAAACAAGGCCAGATCTAATTATTCGAAGATGTGTCAGAGAAGATGAAGTAACATAAATACTAAAAGCTTGTCATGATGAGCCATGTCAAGGACACTTTGCTGACAAAAGAACTGATTTCAAAGTCCTCTTAGGATATTATTGGCATTCCCTTTTCAAGGATGCCAAATAATATGTAAAGAGATGTGATAGGTGTTAGAGAATTGGGAGACATGTTCCTTCAAATGAAATGCCTCTGCAACCTCAAGTACTCATTGAACCTTTTGAGAAATGGGCTCTAAATTTTGTTGGTCCAATTAATCCACCATCTAGACAAAAAAGGTACATTCTTGTTTGCACTGATTATGTTACAAAATGGGTAGAAGCTAAAGCACTTTCTTTTGCTACTGAAAATGTTGTAGTTTCATTTCTTTTTGAGGATATTTTTACTCGTTTTGGTGTCCCAAGGGAGATTGTGATAAATCAAGGAACTCAATTTACATCCAAGTTGGTACAAAAGATAATGGAGGAATATAAAATCAAACATCGGAAGTCCACTCCATATCATCCATAGGCAAATGGGCAGGTGGAATCCACCAATAAAGTAATTGAAGCAATTCTTACCAAGACTATGCATCTGCATAGAAGAGACTGGGAAGAAAAGATTCTAGAAGCTTTATGGGCATACCATACCACATGGAGAAACACTATAGGACATACTCCCTATGAACTTGTTTATGGGAAGCAAGTCTTATTTCCTATTGAGTTCCAGGTAAAGACCTTCAAGACAACAGTTAAATTAGGTCTTGATCTATCTGAAGCACAAAAACAAAGAATGGAGCAGCTGAATGAACTAGATGAGATAAGATAGGATGCTATTCAAAGAACCAACATAGTTCAACAGTAAAGATCCAACTGGCATGAAAAGTACATAAAGGAAAGAAAATTCCGTCTAGGAGATTGGGCATTACTTTTTGACTCAAAGTTTAAAGATTTTCAAAGAAAATTTCAAACTCATTGGCGTGGGCCTTATGAGATTAAAATTGTCTTTGATAATGGTGCAGTCAGGATCAGAACCATTGATGAAGAAAGAGTGACCTTCCTTGTAAAGGTCATCGATTGAGAATTTATCACAAGCCATTGACAAATGAAGAATTTGTTAAAAACTTGCAAGACAATATTGATTTGAAGATAATTAGGAAAGATTTTCCTTCGTCTCCAACTTAATAATAATAAAATTGTTAAACATGAAAATCATCTCTATTGGCATATTTATATAGAAAATATAGGGTGAAAAACAAGTAATTTTGGCACCCTAAATTTTCTTTTTCAATCCTATTCTAATTCCCATTTTCTTTATATCCCTCTTTTTCTTCTCAGAATAAGTAGTTATAGAATTGTTGAGAATCTACAACTTTGATGAAATTCTGCAGCTAATATTGACAGGAACCACCGAATGAAATGAGTGAATTTTTTAGCTGAAGGAAATGATCAAGTCCACAGTGGAAGCACCTAAAGACAATTTCACAAGAACAATCAAGTATTAGAATCAGAAGTTTGAAGGTATGAAAATATTGGATTTAATGACAAGGTAAAAACATTACATTATGAAATAATATAAACGTTGTACCGCCATTCAAAATAATGATTATTGTTCTAACTTCAGACTGAGTAATTATAAATATCATGTCATATCAATGAAGTTAGCTCGAAAATCCCATTTTCTATTCATCATCATCATGCACACACTTCATTTTCAAACCTTGCATCATTGATAATTCTGCTCGCTCGCATCCATTATACTTTGTTTCTCAAGAGTTGTTTCACTCATTTCCCTGAGTCGTTTCAATCATCTCCATTTGCCATTTCACTCTCCTTTACATACTCATATTTATGAACCTAATACCATTCCAAAACCCTATCAAAGAAGCAATTATGAAGCGAGACTTTGCCAACATGGGAGTCATTGTTAGAGTAGAGCCGAACGGAAAGAAATTTATGGAAGGCTACCCACAGGTCAAGCAAATGTTGCAGCAAGTACAATGGCTAGGTTTTATAGAAAAAATTGATGGTTGTGACAGAGAGGTAACCAAATATTTTTCTCAGGCCTTTGATGGAACTGAAGCAGAAATTGGGGACATCAAAATTGTCGTGATAGAGTCCTTCATGGCCGAGGTGACTGGACTACCCAGAATTGGCAAAAGGTGGTTCAAAAATAGGGGTATTGAAGGGAATGAATGGAAGGCGTTTCTAAAGAATCCAGGTATGGATACTATTGTTTTTAAAAAGGGTATTCTGAGCACAACTCTAAAGATTAAATGGAGGAATTTATTGTTAGTGATTCAAAAGTTCATTACTTGTAAGGGTAGATTTGGTAGCATGTTTTTCTACCATGTTCATTTAATGATGAACTTTCTTGAAGAAAATGAAATCAATTTAGCCTATTTTCTAGTTAATAGCTTGAGAAAGATGTCTGGAAATACACAAAGAAAAATTCAGTCCATTGAAAACACTCTATATCACCATGGACTTGTAAAGATTCTTATTGAAGCCCATGTTGAGCATCTAGGAGATAACTCAGAAAATTTCTTATTAGAAATTATTATAAAGAAGTTGCGTAAGGAGAACCAAGTAGCAATAAGATAAGGAGAAGAAGAATAAAATTGTTTGAAAACCTATTGTACTACGAAAGAACCCCCCCCCCAATTTTATCTAACAATAGCTAGCATTTGAGTTATAAATGGGGACCCTTTTTCATTTTTTAAGCCTAGGACAATAATGCCTAACTGTAAAGAAAAACTTAGCAAAAACTTGCAAAATGAGATAAGGATGAAACTTATATAACATATCGCACTTTTTCACATCACTATTTTATAAAACCTTTACGAAATTGTGATATGCGAAAAGGTCTCCCGCTGCAATAACCTCATCTTGTCACTGTGCAATCTCATTTCGCAATTCGCAAAAAACTTGAACATGCCTTAGGACAAATGTTAAAGATTTGCGAAATGCGATATTGTGAATTTCACAATCGCATTTTGCCTGATATATCTGATAAGCGTTACATGGTACCCATTTAAAGACCATGATTTGTGATTAAGGAGGTAAAGCGTGTAGAATAATTACATTTTAAATAATAAGAACAAACGAGTTGACAGGTTATTAAATGTTTAGCAGCCCGAGGGAGGATAATAATTCTCCAGGTTATGGGTAGTTATAATCGAATATCTCATAAAAAACTTTCTCACGATCCAAGGTCATTTCACAGAGGATTTTAGTCTTAATTACTTGATATCATCTGCACTGATATATCTTGTCTGTTTCAGGCAAGTGACAAAAGACATGTCCTTAAGAAAGGTGATGCAAAAGCAAACTAAGAAGACCATTGTTGAGACAGAGGATACTGAGATGGCTCCTATCTTTATTTATACAGTCTGTGATGCACGTAGAGGCACAACAACTTGGGAAGTAATTTACAAGAGACTGGAGGATGAACATCCTAAAATTACTATTACGAGAGCAACAACTGGGTCGACAAAGCCTTCAAGACCCCAATGCAGGGATGCCTCCTGTTCTTTCCTTCATAGGATAGGAGCAAGAGCCAAAATCTTTCCCTACACAGACATGATCAGATGGGTGGTCGAAAAACTTATCATTGAAGATAGGCAGTTCAAGAATTCAAGGATGGAGCTCGTAGGATCGTTCAGGGAAGAAGACTTGAAGGCCATGTATCACATACCTGACC
This sequence comes from Pinus tabuliformis, assembly GCA_031772625.1. Lineage (NCBI taxonomy): Eukaryota > Viridiplantae > Streptophyta > Pinopsida > Pinales > Pinaceae > Pinus > Pinus tabuliformis. Next base: position 1,158,832,641 of record CM062807.1, on the reverse strand, counting down.
CACAGGAAATCTACGACAACACATTTGTGGCTAACTTCGAAAAGAATAATCTAGACCCTTTCAACTTAATTCAAACTTGGAGAATGTTAGACAACAAATTCAAGTATGACAAATCAGGTATGTATGCAATAGCCTCTTTGTCAAACCCCTACAATTATGCAACAACAATGTTATGTAGATTGTATGGACTGCCAAATAACACTAATTTTTCAATAGAATGGATTTCCTTGATCGATGCTTGTATTAGTTCCTATATCATGAATTGGCTTTCTATCCTATCTGACAACTTAGCCACCTCCATTACTGAATATCGACAAAAGAAAGCCTCCTCTTCAAATAACCTCCCTCCCTTCTATTTCTGTGCTTATATTATGGATGCTATCTATTTTTGCATGACATTTCCAACCATGGGTTGGAAATGGACCATACAAGATCCTTACCCAATCCATCTCAGTCATAAAAAAATATGGGAATTGCATTACATACCTCACTTCTACAAGATATTTCATTCTATCATGTTGCCCCTACACCAAATGATTTTCAATAAGAAAGCCCCTAGGTTTTCCCAAGAAGCTGCAATAGACCTGCCTACTGTAGGAAAGTATTTCATTGAGGAATGGTTCACCTACATTAGGGTTTTTGGTAGCACTGTTGATCCACACGTCCTTCCCTTATATGTTTCTGATAAGCTATTAGCAAGGGAGATTGCCTACCAGACTGTGGGAAAGGGCCTGACTAAAGTTCTTAAAGATGGAAAGAAGTCATTATGGCCTACTTTCCCTATCAAATGCGGCTCTTTTACTTTAGATAATTTTGTTCATACTACTAAGGAATCAACACAAATGGAGGCCCTCGGGCTTCATACATTGCCTACAAGGAAATTCCATCCAAACAGAGTGGCATAGAATGTCACTACAAGACTAAAGCTCAAGGCATACAATCATGGAGATAATTACTTTGAGGATTTGTTATAGTCAAAAGTTTCTTTTGAGCAAGCACTTGAATGTGCAAAGGCTAACCTGAACCCTGAATATTTTCAAAGATTTCAGGAATTCAGGAATGAGAGGCTTCGGGTCATTCCAATGCATCTATTAAAGCCTGAGGATAAGCCTACCTCAAGTAACATTGTCGATAGCACAACCCCTAGATCTCAAAAGGACTCTCAAGTAAACACTGAGAATACATCAGAAACGGAGAAAGTCCAGAATGCAGACAATACAGATGAGTCGAGTAGGAAGACAACCAAAAAATAGGTAATGGACACTCTGGCCACAAAGACAAGTTCAGAAGCCCAAGGCACTAGTTTGGAGAAGGAATGGGATCAATTCAATCAGAAATTGTAAGACACCCCCAAAGCTCTAAATACTCAAGAAACAAAGGAATTCAAGACTCCTCTAAAAATTCATCAAGATACAGAGCCCAATTTTTTCGACAAACAATCTACACCTGTGGATCAAGAAGCAACAACATCCCAACATGCTGAAATCATCCCTGCTCTTCCCACATCATAAATTGTTCTGAAAGTGATGGAGATACCTCCACTTGATGTATTCTATAACACTCTCCACAAGGCCATAATCGAAAGGAAAAGTAAAAGGAGAAGGGTAGATGCACTTGAATTCTCACCTAGAGATGAGCCAATGGACATTGTCTGGAAGGACATGCCTTTCAATCTGGCCGAAAACTTGACTAGAATGTCACAGTTCATAGGAGCATACACGTCATCCACTATGGATAAGGCTACTGAGGTGTCTAATCTACTAAAGGAAAGGGAGGAAACAATTGTGCAGCTCGAACAAGAGCTCGACATAGAAAACGCAAGCGCAAACAAGCAGGTAGTCGAGTAGCTAGCACAATTGCAACAGGACATGGAAGTCTTGAAAATAAACCATGAAGCCGACTTATTGGCCAAAAACATGCAGCTCTAGGAATTACAGTAATCCTTGGACAGGTACAAGGATGTTCCTACTATTGAGGAATTCATCAAAGAGGCTCTAGAACTAAATTCTCTTCTAGTCAAGCAGCAAGAGTATTTCTGCCAGAAGCTATCACACATCACTTCCTACCTGATTACCCACGACCATCTCACAGACAGAGACATTGGCTAGAGAAAGGAGTTTAATGATTTAAACACCAAAATCTCTGAATTCATTGAATGGAAGGAATCATAAGAGGGAAATAAGGCCAATCTACCCGAGATTAAGGAAACTCACAAAGACATCCTCTTGACTGATTGGGATGATAGGATAAAACAGGCTGAGCTGGCAGTCGTAAGGGCAGATGGAGTATCAAAGAACATCACTAAGGTAGTAAATCATACCTTTTTCTCTACCAATCTCATGAAGGAGGGTAATTCGAAAGAAATTCCTGACTTAACTGCTCTGAGTAAAGGTTGGCAAGAAAAAGCATGGAATCAAAGAGATGCAATTACAAAACTAACTACACTTGACTGGGAGTCGTATTGGTAGTATCTAGTTAAGCCACACAACTAGATCATGACCCTCAACTGTTCCGTCCATGCGACTCAAAGGATGCTTCCACCTCTTGCCGATGCAATCTTTACAGGACAACTCAAATCTCATTTCGGTCCACCTCCTCAAATTCAATCGATGATGGATATTTATGATTTAAAGGACAAGATGGCAGACAACAAGTCATCCTCTTAAGTTCTATTTAGTTTATGTCTGTTTATTTTTGGAGTTAGTTACCTATGTAGGAGGAAGGTTGTTTGAAACCTCCTCAAATTTTATATAATATATTTTTGCATACTTAGTTAGAATAGTATTTATACCCTTCTCATGCATTTAGAGAAGGGTCTATAATTTTATCAAAAACATTTGCAAAGAATGCACTATTGTAAGTTTGTGAATGCTTTGGTGAAATGGTGGAACATGATCTTTTCTTTTAGATATCACACTACTTTCCTTTGTTGACACACTTCTGCATTCTTGGGAGACAATTTGATTTGAAGGAAGAATTTGGTCTATGTCATTTTTCAAATGAGCAGGACTTCATACATCTGGTACTATTATCGTGTATGCATAATTCTGTTTACATATACTTAGTGGAAAAACTTTCATTTCATGAATTACACGTGAGATTTATTGTTTATGTGAAACATTAATTGCACTTTTGTATTGATGCCATAACTGAGGTTTTCATTTTCATATATAACTCATTAGAGATGCAATATATTTTATAAATTCCTTTGACTAACTATTTAGTCAAAGGAATTATCTTTTACGTTATCATCTCCATTTAATTGTGTTAAACCTTTATTATCACATGTTAAAATGATATCCTTGTAGATCGTGTACCATGCAAGAACACCTGGGTTTATATTAGAATAAGTTAAGTTAGATAAATTGCATCATATAATAAGTCATTAGATTATCATTATTCTTTTGCAAAAACACTCATGAACCACCCACTCTCATCTTAAAACCCACATTGGGAAACTAGTCCCATTATCCCTAGTGAGAGCCACCACTTTAAACTTAAAAGGAGCTGTCTTAAGGTCTAGATCGAGTGGCTATCTCCCATGTTTTGGTAGCAAAATTCTGAAGCCACAACATTTTGTCACTAGAAGGAGGGAAATCAGCTGTGAATGGAATATAAACCTAAAGATTATTTGGAAAGCATTCACAAAAGTCAAAACCCCTCCACCACTTCTATACCTTCTAGATCTCGTTTAGAATCCCCTAACCAGGAATATGAAGTTGTAGAAACATCTCCCTCATCTCCTGAAGTAGTAAGGCAACCACCATCTCCAGATTATATTCCTGAATCTCCCAAAGTTCATTCTTTGATACAGAAACTGGAACAGATATCCATTTCTGCTGAGAAACCAGAGAGACCCGAATTATCTGAAGAGAGTGTTACCTCCTTATTACAGTAAACTGGTGTATTGACTAGATTGCAAAGTGAGAAACTTAGGGTCACTGCTTTTGAGTTCCCTATCCCTCCACAACATATGAAATTCACTTCATCAGTATCCAAATCAGATACTAGCGAGATCACTTCACCTTTCCACCTATCTATTCCTTCATCCACTTCTACTCAATCCACTACTTCTCAAATATCCACTTCCCCTGTTAGTACTACAATTATCGATACTAACCCAGTAGTAAGTTCTTCGTCATCTTTACCTACTTCTGGATCGACCTTCCCATTTTCTCAGTTCTCAACTCAAGTTATGGCCAATCAACCTTCTCAACCTTGGACGAATCCTAGTGTTGTCCTCGTTGCAAATCCAAATGCGCTCCCATCAAATCCAGAAAAATGGCTTCCTAAGTATAATCTTGATGATGCTCTCCTGGCCGAAGAACATCTAAATAATTTTATGCTAGCCATGAATCTCAATGGGGTTGCACATGAAGATGTTGTAATCAGACTGTTTCCTTATACCTTCCAAGGATCTGCTGGATCTTCATATTTTTCCCTTCCAACGTGTTCAATTAGAGACTGGGATACTTTTCAAGAAGTATTTCTTGCAAAATTTGGTGATGAAATAACTGTAGCATCCTTGATCAATGATATTTCTAATTTAAAAGCTAATATAGATGAAAAGATCAAAGATTTCAACTCCAGATTTAACAAATTGCTAAACAAAATCCCAGCTGCCTCTAAACCTGTTGTAGATGTACAAATAAAATGGTATATATCATCTCTTCCTTCTAATATTGCAATCTTTGTATATAGGGCCAATAAGGCTACCCTTGTAGAAAACATGAAAGAATCCTTGTCTGTAGAAAGAAAAATCTTAGATTTAGAAAAAAAGATCACAAACAGATAAGAGGAAGACCAATAAAATAACGTTTAAAGATGACTCTAAAAAGAAAACTTCAAAGGACCCTTTCAATCTGGAAGGCCTTCAAAAAGTGTTAAAAACAATGTCAAATGAAATGGTAGAAATTAAAAAACAGGTCGCAGAATCTTCTACTCCTAAAAGGCCTTTTCTACATCACAACCTCCAAACAGCATTTCAAATGCTGAATCTGACTAAGAATCAGCAGAAGATACACCAAACAATGAAGAAGTCGAAACAAAAGAAGAAATTGAACTAAATGCGATGTGAGATTTTATTATCCCAACTAAAGAAGACACACAAGCAATGCCAGTAACTACCAGAATAAAAAATTCTCATGACACGTCTACCACTAATCATAAGCAAAAAGCTGCTACTCCTGCAAAAGAGAAAACAATAACTAAGAAATCTAAAACCAGCCAAACTGACCCTATTCCTCCAGACTCCCCGAATCCTTCAAAAATGTTGGTAATCTCGGATGCGGTCGAATACAATATAGTGGAAGACATGAAAAAGACCAGAGCTAACATCACATTGCATGAGCTCACTAAACTCAAACAGCAACAGAAAATCCTGTTAAGAGAATTGAAAGCAATTCCAGTATCTCCTTTGCCATCTGTTGTAGTTACTCAAGCTGCCTACAAAATGGGAAAACATCCTTCATCCTCAAATAAAGTAGATCCATCAGATCTAGTTCTGATTGGCGATCGATCTATTTCTCATGTCCCTCCCTTTCTGCCTACTTATGAAATTTTCAAAAGGAATGTTCATAGCCACCTTTTTGACTCAGGAGCCTCCTCAAATATAATGCCAAGTGTTGTGTGTACTAAATTGAACATTACACCACAAAAATTTGCAATACTCATAGTTCAGTTAGACAGGACGAAAGTAGAGGTACTTTGAGAAATAGCACTAGTTTCAATTAGGCTTTCCTATAATCAAAAAGTTTCACAAATAATTGATATATTGGTGGCTGATATCCCTGAATTTTATGGTTTAATTCTCAGCAAGGATTGGTCTGAAAAGTTACATGGTTATTTTGCAATTGATTGGTCTCACATGTGGTTGCCACACGATGGTAAACCAAATCAAATTAGGGTAGACCGAGAAAAATTCATGAAGTATACAGTCACAGACCTTGAGGGAAGTAATGAACCTGTTGCCTTCACTAATAACATCATTGGAAACTATTCAATAGAGTCCTCTTTAGGATCTTTTAATGCTCAAAAGTCTCCCTTTTTAGATAATGTTGTAGTTTCTCAAATTGAGAATTTTTCACAAACATATGTTTCCAAGTGTTTAAATTTAGTTGATAAAGTTTATAATGACTCTTTGTTCTGGACTCTCTATTTTGATGGTTCTAAATCAGAGCATGGTGCAGGTGCAGATACATTTTGATCAATCTGCAAGGAGAGAAAATTATGCTGGCCTGCAGACTTGAATTTGAGTGTACAAATAATATCGCAGAATATGAAGCACTGATGCAAGGACTGTATAAAGCCATTGGTCTTAATGTCAAATACCTTCGAGTCTATGGTGACTTTGAAATAATTGTGAAACAGGTGAGAAATACAATTCACTACGTTTCTGGGCATCTTAAACACTATCAATATTTAGCTCATAAATTGACTTCTCATTTTTCTGCTTTCAACATTTCTTCAATCCCTAGACTCCAAAACACAAGTGCTGACTTACTTGCCAATGTGGCATCTAGACTTATACCATCAGAAGACTTTAGTCCAGATAGATTTTCAATAGAATTAATATTTAGGCCATCTATTCCCGACAATATAACAAATTGGAGAGTATTCAATAATGATGCAGATATAGTAAATTTCCTTACATCAGAAGGATCATATGAAGAGCAGATCATAGATGAGCATGAGCATGATATAGAAATAAAAAATAATCTTGATCTAAACCCAATTCCTAAGTTTGTGGTTAAGATGGAAGATCTTTATGATTTGAAAGATAGATTCAAGAAAATTACTAACTCCAAAACTCAAAGTTCTACTCTAAGATTTGAAGTAGTAAACCTAGGATCAAATGAGAAACCTCAAAATATCAACCTAGGTCTTGACCTAACATCTCAAGAAAGAGCATCATTCATCAAGTTATTGAAAACATATAAAGGTGTCTTCGCTTGGGATTATGTAGATCTCAAAACCTATGATACCTCTATAATTCAACATACCATACCCATGACTTCAAATGAAAAACCAGTTCAGCAGAAGCTTCGAAAAATTCACCCGAACCTTGAAAGTCAAATTAAATCAGAATTGAACAAGCTTCTGAAGGCCAAGATAATCTTCCCTGTCGGGAATTCTAAATGGGTATCCAATATGGTACCCGTGAGGAAAAAGAATGACGATATTAGGATCTGCATGATTTTAGAAACCTAAACAAAGCTTGCCAAAAGGACAATTTTCCTTTGCCTACTATGGAACAGGTACTGCAATCAGTTGCAGGTTCCAAATTAATGTCGTTTCTAGATGGATTCTCAGGATATAATCAAATCCTTGTGCATCCAGATGACAGATTAAAGACAACATTCAGGACCAAATGGGGAACATATGTCTATCAGAAAATGCCTTTTGGACTCATAAATGTTGGTGCCACATTTCAACGTGATATGGACATTGCCTTTAGAGGTCTAATTAATAAATCAGTTGTTATTTACTTGGATGATATCACAATCTATTCCAAGGATAGAAACAATCATTTAAGTGACTTAAAGCACATCTTTGAAAGATGCATGAAATATGGCATTTCCTTAAACCCCAAGAAATCTTATTTCGCTTTACTAGAAGGAAAACTCCTTGGATTTATAGTATCCAAGAAAGGAATTTACATCAATCCTGATAGAGTCAAAGAAATAGAAAAAAATTCCGCTCCCATACAATAAGAAAACCATGCAATCATTCCTAGACCAAATAAATTTTGTTAAATGATTCGTCCCAAATTTTTCACAAGTAGTCTTACCCCTTCAAGTGATGATAAGAAAAAATGCAGTTTTTAGATGGAACAAGGATGAAAGAGATTAATTTGAGTTGATAAAGAAAGCCATTATTAAGGTCCATTCATTAATAACTCCTGACTATCTCAAACCCTTTGTATTATATACTTTTTCATCTGATACTTTGTATGCTACAGTTTTGACAAGCTGAGCGATGAAAATGTCGAGGCACCCATCTCTTTTTTCAGTTCTAACTTACAAGGTGTCAAATTAAATTATTCAGCTATAGAAAATCAAGCATTTGTGGTCTTTAAAACTCTAAAGAATTTTAGACATTTTCTTCTTAAAACCCATACAAATATAGTTGTACCCTACCCTGCGCTAAGACAACCACTGATTCAAAGAGAAGTAGGGGAGAAAAGAGTTGATTGGGTAATTGCACTCCAAAAATATGATGTAGAAATCTGGCTAGCTAAAATTGTCAAGGGCCAAGGTTTTTGTAGGATGTTAACAGGAGCTTCGCAGTTGCCATCAGAAGAAGATCAAGGTAATGAAGTGCAAATATTAGAGGTAAGCCTCAGCAATACGGAATCACAATAGGTTGATTTGAAAATTTATCTTAAAAGTCGATATGCTCCTATGCACCTTAATTATAAAACAAAGAGAGATTTAAGATTAAAGTCAAATCAGTATGAGCTAGTCAATGACGTATTGTTTAGGAAGAATTATGATTCAGTATTGCTAATATTCTTAGAGAAACCTAAAGTTGAGAAAGTCATGTAGGAATTACATGATGGACCAGCTGGAGGACATTTTGGAGGAAATACCACTACTCACAAAACCCTGCATGCAGGATATTACTAGCCAACAATATTTAAAGATGCACATGAATATGCAAGGAAGCGTAAAACTTGTCAAACTATGGTCGGAAGAGAAAGAAAGCCAGCTTTCCCTTTACAACCAGTTAACATCCAACAACCATTCGAACAATGGGGATAAGATATAATTGGTGAGATTATTCCAAACCCTTCCAAGTAGCATAGGTACATCCTTACAACTACTGATTACTTTACTAAGTGGGTAGAAGTTGTCCCATTAAAGATAGCTAATATGGAAAACATCACAGATTTCATTGATCAGTACATAATTACCCGGTTTGGCTTACCCTTAGCTTTAATGTTTGACAATGCATCTTACTTTTCTGGGAATGCAATGGTAGAATTCGCTCTTAAGTGAGGTTTCAAAGTTAAAATATTCAGCTAATTATTATCGTCAAAGTAATGGATTAGTAGAATCAACAAACAAAAACCTCATCAAAATTATCAAAAGAAATATTGATCAAAATCATAGTAAGTGACATAAAGCATTAACATTTTCTCTATGGGCAGACATGATTACTTAGAAAGCCTCTATTGGTTCTTCTCCTTTTGCTTTAGTTTATGGAAAAGAATTTGTTCTTCCCACAAATGTAGCAATCCCATCTCTATCTATAGTACAATTTATCAATGAAAGCCCTTCAGCTTCTCTCTAGGCTAGACAATTTCAAATTTTCAAACTCGAAGTAGAAAGAGAAAGGGCTAAAGCAACCCACTTCCATCTCAAACTTTGTATAATCTATTTTTTCATACTTAGTTAGAATAGTATTTATACCCTTCTCATGCATTTAGAGAAGGATCCAGAATTTTATCAAAAACATTTGCAAAGAATGCACTATTGTAAGTTTGTGAATGCTTTCATGAAATGATGGAACATGATCTTTTCTTTTAGATATCAGACTACTATCCTTTGTTGATGCACTTCTGTATTTCTGGGAGACAATTTGATTTGAAGGAAGAATTTGGTCTATGTCATTTTTCAAATGAGCAGGACTTCATACATCTGGTACTATTATCGTGTATGCATAATTTTGTTTACATTTAATTAGTGGAAAAACATTCTTTTCATGAATTATATGTGAGATTTATTGTTTCTGTGAAGCATTAATTGCACTTCTGTATTGATGCCATAACTGAGGTTTTAATTTTCATATATAACTCATTAGACATGCGATATATTTTATAAATTCCTTTTACTAACTATTTAGTCAAAGGAATTATCTTTTGCATTATCATCTCCATTTAATTGTGTTCAATCTTTATTATCACATGTTAAAAGGATATCTTTGTAGATCGCATACCATTCAAGAACACCCGAGTTTATATTAGAATAAGTTAAGTTAGAGAAATTGCATCACAGAATAAGTCACTTAGATTATCATTATTCTATTTCAAAAACACTCATGAACCACCCACTCTCATCTTAAAACCCACATTAGGAAACTGGTCCCATTATCCCCAGTCGAAGCCACCAATTTAAACGGAAAAGGAGTTGTCTTAAGGTCCATACTAGGTGGTTATCCTCCATGTTTCGGCAAAGGAATTCTGAAGTTACATAAAAACCCTAATGATAACCCACCTCAACTAGAGAAACATATAGAAGATGAACTTCCTCTTGCAAATGCTTTAGAAAATCTAAAGAAGAAACTTGTTAGAATAAAGAAAGTCAGTAAAAAAGAAGAAAATACACCCAAGGAGAAAATAGAGGAAACAAAGAACGCCACTATAGAACATAAGAAAACTCAAAAATGAACTCCTCTCTCATCTACCATAAGGAGAAGCACAAGACTTAACAAAATGGTAAAGGAGTCATCTCAACAATTCACAGAGTTTTTTAATTTGGAAGAGGAAGAGGAACCAAAGGTTCCATCACCAGCTTTATCACCAGTGTCATCACCAATTAATAATCCAGTGAGAAGAACACCAGAGATTGATCCAGTATAACAGGAGATATATGACTATATTGAGTCTCTAGAGAAAAGGGCTACAGAAAAGGTATCTTCTTCTTAAATTCAAGGAAAATAAATTTTGTCTGATAGTCCACAAAAACCTCTAATTGTGAATAATCTGAAGCAATAAATTTTTGAATTAGAGACACTGAACAAACATCTAAAACAGGAACATAGGACATTAAAGGTGCAAAATGAAATTCAAAGAACCAAAAATGATAACATTATGTTGCATCTAGGCTTATGGTATGAAAATAAAAAAAACTTAAAGGAGAAGAACAAGTCTCTCAAGAGAAAGGCCATAAGTTTGAAATACAAAATTTTGATGAAGAAGCTGGGATGGCAATTTCTAAGGAGGTAAAGAAAACAAACTTGGATGTTTTAGCTCAAGCTTTTGAAGGAGTGTAGGGACAGAGAAAGACTATCAGTTTTGAATTTTTGCATGAGGACATGCAATGATCTTCATGTGTGGGAATGTTGAGACTCATAATTGCTTCTTTTTGACACCATTTTTCCACCTATTTCACTCCTTTTTTATCATCATAATCACTAAATGGGAAACAAATTACAGAATCTATGGCAAGGAAGGTATATAAAAGTATTGTATTTCATAAGTTAATAATGTTCTTTATTATTAGTCTAATATTTGTTTTAGCTACTGGATTGGGATGATTCTGCAGCTAATGTCTGATTCTACAGCTAAGTCCATTGTTTCATAGGTTCGAAGGTGCTAGTTGGAGCAAGAAATATATGGGAAGATAGCAATCAATGCACTCCACGATTCCTTCCTACCTTCATGAACCATATCGATCAAGGAAGCTTCTACTTACGTGGTCAAAGGAAAAAGTCAAGTCTGTCAGCTACACGGGTGAGCGAGGAATGATATATACGCCTAACAATTTGCTTTGTTAATAGAAAATTGTTAGCGAATTTCATTATGATATATTTCAAAGTTAATTTTAGTATTTTGTTAAGCGAATTTAGGCATGAAGCTTTGAACATTTAACGATATGGGAATTATAAAAAGACTTTGTAAGAAATCATAAACACAGTGATTTTACTATGGACAGTGAGAATTAAAACTTTGTTTTAAATTTAGTTATAAATAATCCTTCTTATTTCGATGTGTGGTTGATTGTTCAACTGGATCTCGTGACCATCTGCTTGTGGAGGGCCCCCTCAAGTAGTAAGGTTCTTTTATGTTTTTAAGTAGAATTTCCTTATATCATTTCGTAAGATTATTTTATCGATGCATCATGTAGAATGTTTCCTTCGTTGATTTTTGATTTAACTAGCAGCAGTGTGATGGTATTTTTAACGAATTTACTTTATTGATTCAGGAGCACATGAATTGAGTTTGATGAGTAACAATAACAACAGTGAGAGTTTGGATTTAGATTAAAATTGCAATTCTTAAAAACAAAGGATTTGATTACAAGTTTTATTTCAAGCAAGAATGATTTATGATTTTGAGCAAGTGAGAATATATTTTCAATTCATTTTGGATTTTCATGCAAGAGTGTGTTATTAGGATAGATGATTTGATTCCTTTAGAGAATTGAGTTTCTTTCAAAGCATAATTCAAACATATACTAGAAAGAGAGGGTGTTTGTTTTTATGAGTTAAAATTCATTTTACAAGTGTGAGTTTGATTTACCTTTATGCATAATTGTGAAAGTTTCTTTTGTAGCAGAGTGTGAGATTTTCCATAAGTAGTCTTTGATAAAGGAGTGTGATCATTTTATTTCCTAGGATTAATTTCTCTACTCATGTGCACTCCAATAACTTAATTTAAAATCTACAGTTCGATAACTCGGTTTTATTTAAAGGTGTGAATAACCAAGGACTTCTAGCACATATAGTGCACTTACACTTCGTCAACTTACTAGCTATGGCTGATAATTTATCCAAGTACTTTAAAGTTAATTAAATTACCAAAAAAGTGGTTCAGAGAAGAAATATTTTTTGCAGGGCCTACATGCAATTAATATGAGATCCTCTGGTGTAAATTCATTGATGAGCTATACCATTGGTTGAGTAGATTATAGCTCAAATCGGGAACTATGAGACTTGGTCGAATATTCAAAACCTAGACCACAACTAATTTGGTTGCCTTACATTGGTTGGATAACAAAATAACTAGGGTCGCTATTTTCTGGGTCCAAGCCACATTGGAAGGTTATATAATTGAATTTGTCATGGAGAACCATTAATCATTTTCTAAATGTAAGGAAGTGTTTAAGTATGGGTTGCGAGGTAGATTGCTAAAATAAATTCCCTTGTGGATTAAGGTTCTTCTGGTGGAAGAGAGACTATCATCGTTCCATGAAACCAACATGGTGTCGTAAAAACCTGGTACTAGGGTTAGGGTTATGGGAGTGATGTTGCCTATTTGCAGAATATGAGTCGAAATTACGATGGATGAAGAAGGGTTGTGGAAGGAACGATATTTTAGGGCACTTAGAAGAGCATGGATAGTTGATGAGTGGTGGGAGAGAAAGTTGTTGAATATTAGGAGACGACGAAGAGAATTACAACAAATAGTAGAAGCATTAAGTAGTCTAAGGTTGTATATAGAAGGAATGAGTAACCGAGAATTGTGAAATATTGAAGTAGGTGAGGGATTAAATTCTAGAAAAATAGGAGTTAAAGAGACGAGATATGAGAGCAGAATAGAGATAAAGGAGCCCACCAAAATTCAGAAGGAATCTGGACACCAGAGATGCCAAGACAACCAATTGCAATGATGGATTAGAGTAATCCCATGGATGAAGAGATACATTTCATCATGAGGAAGTTATTTCTTGAGGATGATTTGTTCCTTGCAAGTAGCCATCCGCAAGGTAGTGGCGCAACTAGTTCTCTCCCTAACCTCCCCCTGGTACTTTATCAAAATCCTATCAATTTTATTTCAAATCTAGTTAAAACATTGAAATTTAAGAAAGTTGATCAAGTATACATAACTAGATGTTTTGGTAGTTATAGTAGTTATAGTGGTAGTATTCAAATTCATTCTACAACTTCCTCACAACCTGGTTCACAAGGCTTTATATTATTTCCTCTCAGTCAATCATCAATGGTTAGGAATGTGGCAAGATCATTTACTCGGTACCATGGGTTCTCGGGTCGAGGAGATGAAAATACATGACAAAATTGGTGTATGTGCAAAGCCATCTGGAGGTCCAGAAAGAACCCATATGCCTCTAAGATTATCAAGTTTTTGACAACTCTGTGGGATAGAGAACTTTGAGGGTTCATAAAGTGGTCAACTCTAAATCTAAATCCGGCTATGGATTTAGTTAAACAAGAATTTATTAAGGAGTATAAGCTTCCTCAAAGAAAGCAACAAGGTTTAGTTGAGTTATGGGATATCAAACAATCAGAAGGAGAGACTACATGGGAGTACATGTAGTGGTTTAAAGATGCAATTGGGAAATTTACTTATCATATTCATTCACATCACAAAAAGTATTGGTTCATCAAAGAATTGTTACTATCGACTCCAGCTCAATTAACTCAACAAAATATTGACACAATAAAATATCTACTAGAGCAAGCCATGAATATCAAGGAAATTGTGACATATCCTCATAATTATAAAGCGAGTTCTGCTTTCATTGATCCTGCTATCATTGGTATACGACATCATATCACTAACTTGACTGAAAGGTTGAAGGATATGAACATTGTGATACCTTCTCATCCACATGTTTTGTGCACTATTTTTTGTTGAAGGGAATCATTCTACAGAGTGCTCTAGGTCATAGAGTCTAGGACCTTCTATTATTCCTATGGGACCACTGCTACCATCGCTAGGACCCACTATAGGAGCTGCACAAGTTTCTACTAATTTTCCTTATCAAGGGAATACCTAATACCATGGCTTCCCTAACCAACAAGGTTTGTCTGCTAATGAACATTGTGAAATATGTCACACTTATGGTCATGTACCCTAACTCTACTCTATTTTTCATAAGTATTCCAATACTCCAAATAACATGTTTTGTGAGTTTTGTGGGTCTCCAACTCACCATACTGACTAGTGTAGTGATTTGGATGCTTTGGATGATCACCTCGATCGTACTGGATTTTTGGGTCAATGAAGCTCCCCGAGGACGAGGAGGAGGTGGCTTAAGGGGAGGAAGAACTAGAGGGAGAGGTCTGGTTCAGTGCAAGAATTGTGATCAATAAGGCCACGTCACTCATGTTTTCCCATTGCCTAGGAGGCCGTGGTGTTCTCATTGCAAAGAGAATACTCATGCTACTGAAGATTGTCTAGAATTAATCGCTAGGTGGGAAGAATGTAATAGATGAAAATGTGCTAATTTTATTAATGTAGAACCAAGGTATCCTCAATGAGTTCTACAACCCCTCATCAACAATATTAGTAGAGGGGGTAAGTGCACTAGAGTTGACAGGGAGGTTCCTGAACACCCAGTGGTAATAAAGCCCACATCTCCAAAGAAATCATATGACCCTCTTTAGAAGGAGTATTACAAGGATGCTACTGATATTTTCAAGAAATTAATATCTTCTTATAGTCCTAAAGAAAAACAAAAATAAAAGGGATAAATGAAGATCCCTCAATCTCTGCAAGAGACATCTCAGCCTATCATGGAATGGTTTAAGTTATTTTTGAATATTATGAATAATGAGTAGTTATCTAGTAAGTTTCACAATAAACTTAGAAGCGTTGTAAAGGATGAAGAGTTCTTCGAATGATCCATTTCTTCTAAATTTCTTGAGCAACATTCAAGACATGTCCACCGCAACAAGTGAATGAAAAGAAGGGAGTATCGTATTGATGCCCAAATCATCAGATACCAAATCAAAGATACTTTGTTGGAAATAGGATCTGATCTAAATATCTTGCAACAAAAAACTTGGGAGGAATTGGGAAGACCCATGTTGGTGTTTTCATCTATTTAGTTACGCATGAACAACAAATACTACATTCTCCCCATTGGGCATTTGGAGGATGTAGAAATCAATATCGTTGGAGTGAAGACATATGAAGTTTTTGATGTCATTGATATTATGGGCGATAAATATCTTTATCTAATCTTTTGTGAGTAGAATGGGCATTTGAATGGGTAAGGCAGTTAAGAATTGCCCCGTGAAATACTTCAAAATGGTAGCATATAGGCCTTCCTCCCTACATCAAGACCACTCCCATGGCATACCCACTTGCATTTGTCTCCACTTCAAAGGGTTGTTACAAGTTTGGTAATCCCAGAACTGCTGCTTGACTGGTTTTCTTATTTAACTCCGTGAAAGCCCTTTGATAACCCTTTCCCCACTGGAAACTCTTGCCACTTGTTGTTATGGCATGGAACTGTGCTTCTGCCATTGAAAATGAGGCTATGAATTTCCTTAGGTATTGTGTTGCCCCAATGAAACTCCTAACCTAACAAACATTTGTAGGCATCGAACATTTCATGATGGCCTCCATCTTTGCAGGATCTATCTTTAGTTCTCCTCCACCTATCACATACCCCAGATACACCAAAAATTGTTGTGTAATCTCACACTTCTTGTGATTTGCAAGTAGTTGGTGCTTCTTTAATGTCTCCACCACTTGCATCAAATGTGAGATGTGTTCCTCCTAGGTAGCACTATATACCAATATATCATCCAAATAGACAATAACAAATGAATCAATAAAAGGGAGAAGTACATTATTCATTAATCTCATAAGATTAGTTGGTACATTTAATAGGACAAATGACATGACTAACCACTCATACAAACCTTGCCTGGTTTTGAAGGTGGTATCCTAGGTAACTTCTTCTTTGAATCGCACTTGGTGATATCCAAAATTTAAGACCACATTGGTGAAGTATTTTTTTTGCTGCAACTAATCTAACAAATCATCTATCATGTGTAGGGGGTATTTGTTCTTAAGCGTGATTTTATTCAGCACCTGATAATCTATACACATTGTGGTGAAGTAAAATTATAAGTGCGGACACAAACAAATTCCTCTAGCCCAATAATGGGTATAGCCACAACAGATACATTCTATGGAAGATTTCCTTAGTTTAGAACCAATTAAGAGGGCCTACCTTTTAGTACGCTTATCATGTTTGATGATGTCTTTGCTTGCTCATTCCATCTATCTCTCACTTCCTTCTTCAAGCACCTGAAACAAGTAAACAACAACAAACAACAACCATGATAATAGAAAAATTATAATTCAACCTACTTAACAAGTCAAGAAACATTAAGCCATGAATATGTAAGATGAAAAAACATGTAGGAAATCAATCGACAGTTGCATATATATTGATATCAAAGAGAGATTACAACCATTGTCTTGACGTTGTGGTTATCCTCTGACAAGCCCAGGTTCCCACACACTTCTGCTAGCATTCCATGATGGCCTCAATCCACAATAGTTTTAAGGCTCTTCTCTTTAGGCTTCACTCCAAACCAAGTCACACTTCTGCCTCACACAACTAGATAGCTACAACTAGTAATAGCTTTTTTCTACTCCAAACCAATATTGCATTAGCACACCAACATTAACCATTCAACACTAACACTAGCTCTGCAACCAGTTTGTGCTTGGGAAAAATGGAGGTTTATATAGCATGAATGGATGGGAGATGGATCCTCTTCTCATGGGAGAAGGTCTTATCCCTTGAGGTAGTTCCATCCTTATAGGGGAAAGGAGCCCAAACTGACATCCTCGACCCCATCCAGCCAAACCATTTACCAGACTTCCATTACGAAGCTTCTAGAGGTGGAAGCTTCGGCTCCTAATTTAAAAAACTTTCCATAATAGGACCGACGTGATTGGAACATAGCTCAGTCGCTCTAGTCAGTGCTATGGATAGTGCTAATCTCTGCACATTAGCGTGGGGGAGACAAAGGCCATTAGCGTCAGTCTTGTAAATTGAGCAAAATAGAAGTTTCAGGGGAAATGGTGCAAAAGGAAATTGATCTTCTCATGAAGAGGGACATAATGGGAGTTTCTTCACGAAGGGTAAGTATGTCGGGTTCACTGTAGAGGTCCTCCAAGATCAAGGAATGGGGAGTACTGGGACAGTGACAAAATGTTGTGTAACAGATGCCCCCTAAAGCATGAAGGCCAAACTAGAGTGAGGGATGAAATGCTTTATGAATCAGTGCGAGGAACCGTAGTCTACCATTGGAAAACCTACAAGCAAGTACATATACATACACATAATTGAGAACTTTGTCAAATGATACATGAATCATGGCATGGACACATCCATCCAGAGAATGATCACGTAAATGGATCCAGGTATGGGCGCAACCATCCGTCAAAGAGGATCATAATGAAGCCAAGGTATGGTCGCAACCATCCAATAATGGGAAGGATCACATATGACAACTCATGGCATGGTCGTGGCCATCCATCTGAAAGAGACATGCATATCAACATGACCATGTCACATCACTTCGCAACCTAGACTTTTTGTGATTTGAGTCCAGGTGTTGGAGAGGTAAATCCCCTCTACGGATAGAGGCGATCCCTACTAGCCCAGCAAGGGTCTAGCAACAATCAAACAATGCTGCTATGCATGTTCCTAATTACGATTAAACAAGAGGTAAAGAGCACCTACTTGGATTCCAGCGCTGTTGTTTGACGAAGAGATGTTGCCTTCACTCCTTCGCTTTGGCTGGTCACAATCCTCCGCGATCCCCGCGAATGGATACCTGCACACACGAAGAGGAAACAAACACAAGCGTGAAATCTAGTAAAAGCAACCATACATCGGTCAGAAAAGATGTAATTCACATTTAACCATTGCAAGTACAAATGGGAATGGAACAATAATAGCAGTCATCTATTATTAATCAGAATAGAGAAGAGTACAACCAAATGTTCTGACGTCGGTAATCTTCTCAGGAGGGGCCAGTCAGCATGTATCTCAAGCATTCACCTTTGAGGATGATTCTCCCAAGACCAACAACAACTCTCTCTCTCACACAAGCAACACAAAACAACCTTCCCTAAGCAATCAATCACTTCCACACCTAGCACACCAAATACCTATAGTAGCAGCAATCTGAGCACTATAAGCTCTATACAATCCAAGCTATGTCTAACTATCCAAAAAACTAGCTGCCCATGGTAATGGTGAGAGTTTATATAGGAGAAGGAGTCTCCTATAAGGGTGGAAGGATGAGCTTATCTTCAAGGGAAGTTGTTGGAAAGGGTCGAACAGACATGCCATAGAAGGGGGTCGACATTCACAAAGCTAACAACCAAGCCTGGAGAGACCTGGAAGGCAGGTTGTTTGAACAAATTCGCCCAAACTGGATCAGCGCGGATTATAGGGAAACTGCTGCGCTGTCAGCACATATCAGTAACTGGACAAGTCACGTCAGCGCGGAAGAACACGGGAAAGGCGCGCTGTGCACCATCGCGGAAAAGTGATGTTCTTCCGCGATGGCAGCGCACAAAATACACTGGAAAGCGCCTGTCATCGCGGTTATTTTAGGAACAGACGCGCTGATGCACAAAACTTTGGAAAAAGTGGGTTTTTAAGCCAGTTCAGGGATCAAACACTTAGTGATTGTGAATTCTGGACACAGCAGGGTGACTGACAGGAAGGCAGTGATAAATTACTGTGTAACAGATGCCCCCTAAAGCATGAAGACCGAGAGAGTGGGAGGGGTGAAATGCTTTACAACACACGCCGAACTGGAACACCACCAGGAAGTACCGACAATCTCTGACAATCAAATACATGCAGTCTAGGCATGGGCGCAGCCATCCAAAAGACATGCGAGAATGGTCTAGGGTATGGACGCAGCCACCCAGCTAAAGAGACCAGAATGATGATAAGGTATGGTCACAGCCATCCATGAAGACTCAGGTATGGGCGCAGCCATCCATCAACGAGTCATGTAATGATCATCCACAAAATCGCAACCTGGCCCACAACAGACAGGGATCCAGGGTCTTGCGCTCCATCCCGATCCGAACAAAGTACAAGTTCAAGCATGTGAATATATGAGTTGAAGTCGAACATGCATGAACATCGTCTGATTACCAGTCAATGACGAAAACTGTTAACAGACGCGAGAGGTACCACCAATAATGACAATGGTCCTCAAGGTACTATAGGTACAATCCGCGGCATGTGAATCAATGAGCTGGTGTCGAACACCCACGGAATCATTCGATCGGAGGCCAATGATGTAAACCTCGCGTCGAACACGAAGAACCTGCCATTGAGGCATGCAAGTTCTAAGGCACCTGAAGGGAGTCTCTAAGTCACCTTCCCGGATAATGAGCTGAAGTCGACAGGAAGGGACCTTGATCGAAGGTGGGCCATAATGTTTCCAACATCATCGACGCGAGACAGAGGAAAAATGATTTGTGTGAGATAGCAGATGAGGTTGTATTATTGCAGAGGTCAACTTCTCTTGAACATATCGGCGGCACTGTGGCGGGCTTGGCAGTATTTGACATCAAATGAGTAAGGGTCATGGTGACAGGGCAATAAGCAGATGAGAGGTCAAATAGGATAACCCAAACCCACGGAGGCCAGTGAAAGATAAGATGAGATGGTCCCACCCAGACACGAAGCAGAAGAGTGCCATGTTCAAGAGCGACATACTGCCGACACGACTACGATTACAGTTCCATTTTCCCCACCATTTCTGGCAGGTACCCCGATTATTTTTGGATGACAAGCTTGACGGGGATAACATATGCTTGATGTGTGTCATGTTGACAATATCCGATGTCATTGAGTGTTTAACGAGCCTGACAAAGGAGAAACTCGGCTTCTTTTCTTGTTTCGAGAGTCTGAAAAGAATGCGGAAAAGGAGACTCCAGGGGGGTCCTTTTTCGTACAGTTGTGTCTCTCGAGCCCGAAAAAGTATAAAACTATGCTCGAAAGAACCGCCCGGTCATTACGACCGAGGAGTACTTTTCATGAATAGTGTCTCCGACCTGAAAAAGTAAAAAAGTGGTTGAAAACACGTCGTTTTAGAGCCAATATCGAGCGCGAAACGACAAACACCCGGCGATCTTTTTGGTTTAACGGTCGGAAAAAGAGCTTAAAAACGACCGCCTTTCATTCCTTTTAACGAGCTGAAAGGAAACTCGGCTATCTTCTCTTGTTTAACGTCGGAAAAGGGCTTAGAGACGACACTTTTTGGGGATCACATGAATTGTGGACCGGCATGACCAAGCTGCTATACCTGTACCTGCACAAGGGCACTACCCGCATAAATCCATTCGATATACGTAAAAAACACACTAAAACATGCTTAAAACAAAATCAGGGCTAGTGTTATGGTTAAAAATGGTAAAAACCCAAAAAATATGGCAATTTAGGAGTTTTTACTATAAATAGGGGGGAGTAATAAGTCATTTTTACCATTTCACTATTCTGGAACGTGAAGGACGTGGAGGAGCCAAAAAGTTGACGGAGTGATTTCCAGCCCGTACGGAGACCATTTTCAGATCTGCTTCTTCCAGGTAGGTTCTCGTTCCCTTGCCCTGCATTCTGGTTCATTTTAGTAGGTTTTTAACGGTCGAATTGGCCCAATTGGGCATTTTTTATTTGCATGGATGCGCCCTCGGTCAGCGCGGATATCGCCCACGGGGTCGCGCTGACCGAAAAATAACAAACGTAGCCAACTTCGGGTCAGCGCGGAAAAGCCGTGTTCTTCCGCGCTGACCTCGAATTTTTTACAAAGAGCTGCCATTGTCAGCGCGGCTGTTTCTAAAACAGCCGCGCTAGCGCGGAAAAATTTTTGTTTTTGAAAATGAACGTGAATTTTTACATGGAAGCACTTCTAATTTGTTTTTATGGTTTGTGCAGGACATCATGGCCTTTCAATGGCAAGAGAGAGTTCACGATGTAGAAGATGTAGCTGCTTGGGGAGATGTGAATTGCTGCAACGCCATGCGGGCTTGCGGATTCATGAAATTCTTCCTTACGCCGCGTTTGAGGGCCCAGCATGATCTGCTGGAGCTGCTGATCAGAGCATGGAACCCTGTAGACCAGAAATTCACCATCCGTGGTCACGACATTGAGTTTGACCACATGGACATCTTTTTCTTGACTGGGTTGTCGCGCCGAGGTGCGAGGCCCATCTTGGAGGGGCAGCGACCTAGCGGCGGCACGCTAGATGATCTGATGGCTCAGGTTTGCCCGGGGGCGGTGAAAACGCGGAGTGGGAAGTGCTCGATCCCCACAGTGAGAGACATAGTGCTGCGCACCATCCTGTTCATGGTGACCCGGGCGGCGGGTAGCATGGCGAATCATGAGGCGTCCAAGACCCATCTCCTACTAGCTCTCGAGTGCCTCGAGCCTACCGTGTTTGATTAGTGCACGGCAGTGGCCAACAACATGAAGAGGCAATTGAGCAACTGCCGTCGTGGGGAGACGAAGCAGTTCGGCTATGGATCGATCCTGGTCCCGCTCATTCTGGAGCGAGTACCAGCCATGCGGCTGCAGTCTATGGCCGTGGATGCCCCCAGGGATCCTCGAGAGACGAGGGCCTCACGATGGGCTCGTATCATGCCACGTGGGGGTGGCGGCCGGCCACATAGCTGGGGGGAATTTTTCAGAGACTGGCTGGATCAGCAGGAGATCTTCGTGCAGGATTGGCCATATGCGGGGATGGATTTCCGCAATGATCCTGATTTGGTACTGCCTCCGGGTGAACAGTGGGACGATGCAGGTATGACACTTTTTGTCTTTTTGAGTTTTGTATTGTTTTTTAATTTTCATGTACATGTCTTAATAAATGTCTTGTCATGCAGATGTGGGGCCTACTAGACCGATTGGCCTGGCTGCCACGGCACGGAGAGAGGGCTCGGGAGCCGGAGCTTTGGCCTTAGCCCCTCCAGGGGCCAACACATCGGAGACTGTGGCTCGCAACCTTGAGGGGTTGCTGGAGGGGGTGCCAGACTACCAGGGGGTCGAGGAGGTCCCCGTGGAGCATCAGATTCACACAGTGGGGGTGGAACCCAGGGTGCACCGCCTTCTAAGGCGGGTGGCACGAGCAACTGTGTACTACAGAGAGCACCATCGAGCTGACTAGTCGTCTAGGTTTTATTTCCACTGTTATTTTGAGACATATGACTCAGATGTATTGAGATTTTGGGACATGCACTTATTTTTTAGCGCCTTAGTGCGCCACACGATATATATATATATATATACATACCGGTTTTTGGATGGATCATTGTTACATGTGATGATGTTTTGTTTATGTTATGCAATTGTTCAGTACAATTGTGATCTTATGTATGAATTTGCATGACACATGACCCATGGATTTTATATTTTTTAATGCAAGCTTAAAAGCACATACATGCAAACTATGCTTGAAATGATTTATTTACATATGCTTATTCTTAGATGGATCTTTACATATGATGATGTGTTCTATATGCTATGCGACTGTTCGACACACATGTGATCTAATGTATCTACTTGCATAACAAACGACCCATCGTTAAATATGCACGTATTTTATTTTTTATGAAAGCTTGAAAACACACATGATAATCACGTATGCAAACTATGCTTTGAACAATGGATTTTATTTTTGATGCAAGCTTAAAGGCACGTATATACATGCAAACTATGCTTGATGGGAAAGGAAGCGGGCATGCCCCCAGCATCGTGTCTCAATTCGAGGTACATGCCCCCCAAGCTTCAAGCCATTGAAAATGGGTTGAAGGTTGACAAAACAGTTATTGCGCTCGAATTGCACGAGCTCATGTTTCATTGTTTTAACGAGGTTGACACAGGTAAAATAACTATCCTCGGAACGCCGTGTTTCATTTTTTAGCGAGCTTGACAAAAGACAAGGAACTGTGCTCGGACCAGACCCAGTTTCATTTTTTAAGGAGCTTGACACCGGAAAAGAACTATGCTCCATCCAGACTTCATCATAATGAACGGGAAGTGGAGGCCTCCAAGAAAGTGGCTCCGGAGGGAAGGCCGACATCTTGGAAATCAGGACCTAATGCCCCCAGGACACTATGCACGATGGTGTCATCACTGGGTACGGGCACGGGGGAGGTGGCCACGTAGTTGATTTGCGGCGAGGCAGATGCAACTTGTGGATGAAAGCCAGGAGGGAAGGATGAGTGCACCGGAGGGGCTTGTGGACGAACGAACGATAATTGATCGAACGTCACGATTCTTCCATCGTGTGGAAAACAAACCACACGGAAAAGTGAAGAAACAAGGGCTCCCATGGCATACACATAATCACGACCAAGGAGAAGACTGAAGTCTAAAGAACCTTGGGTAACTGAGACGTCTATATAGACAGTTTTACCCCCCAAAGTAATAGGAAACTTCGGGAGGATCCCTAATGGCTAACTCGATCCTCCATCAAACGCGGTGAGATGCGGTGCAACAGGTACAAGCGATGGGGAACCCAAAGCTCGCCAAGTAGTAACGGGCATGAGACTAACCGATGCTCCTTCGTCTAACACAGTGTCGGGTAGCGCCTTATTGCAAGCATAGGCGGTGACCCAGAAAGGCACGTGGGATGGAAGGGGAGGGGTAGTCAAACGACTCCAATCAAAGGAAATGACCGAACTACTTGGTGGGGGAACCATATGGTTGCCCCCCTGCTCGGAAAGAACCGACTCTGAATCCTCGGGAGAGGTTGGGGTGGGAACACCATTATCAGGCTCCGGAGGATTCGCCGAGACGAGAAGAACGTGAGAATTTTGCTCTTCCGAAACAGAGTGGTTGAGAGGAGGTGGACTCGAATCAACACCCTTTCCGACCAATGACGGGTCTGGAACAGGCTGGGGACAGCCAGGTTCGGGAAGAGGGGCCTGGACGAAAGGAGGATCTGAAGTGATCTCTTTGTCAACAGGGGCGCGATCTACAGCTGTAGAAAGACGCTGATACCCAGCGGGAAATGGGTTCGGAGGATCAGCAAGACTTTCCAACACAGCGGAGGCTTTATCCATGAGTGGACAAAGGTGAAGGAGATGTTTGCCTTCACAAAGTCGGCAGGGGATTCGAAGCTTCCCTTTCTCCTTAACATTCCCAACTGATGAGGTAACATCGCCGTGATCGTTAGTGGACGATGAAGGGCGGGCCGGCTCGTGAGACCAAACTTCTAATACCCTGGGAATGCCAGGGCAATCTCGCAGGAGATGGTCCTCCTTGCATAATCGACAAGGAAACTTGACCTTCCGCGAAGGAGCAGAAGGTGACCCGGCTTCAGGTGTGCTGGAGTGGATAGCTGGACTTGAGAGGGGGACTGTGTCTGTAGGCTCTCCCTTAGGGGACTTCTTCTTCTTGGTCTTCCTCTTCTTCTTCTTAGCCACCTGGTTACTCGCATCGAGAATTTCACCAGGCGAAGTACAAGAGGATGACGTAGAAGTAGGCGTCGAAGGGGAGAGATCCACCTTAGGATCAACATGATGTTGTTCAGGTGGAGGGACTGATGGACTAACAGCCGATACGGTAGGGACCAAAGAGGTTGAAAACAACCGAACAGGCAACCCAACAGTTAACCCTGGCAGGGACAACGTTGCCATATACGGAGCACCAACATTCCCAAGAGGAGGGAATTGTCCTGGACTCCCATCAGAGGGGGAACCTGGGTTAGTGAATCCCAGAAAAGTTGCCATAGCAAACGAAAACGAAACCTACTCAAGCTAACGCACACAAGATCTAACTGGGTGATGTTATCGTGGCCGAATTAATTTTAAGACGCAAGGACCAAACTTGACCTTTTCATATTTCAGGAGTCGAGAAAAGGACAAAGATGACTCCAGTCTCCTTCGAATGTTTAATGAGCACGAAGTGACAAGACGCTCACAGGCACCTTTTCGTTTAGGGAGTCCGAAAAGGATCAAAAGCGACTGCTCTGGAACTCTAGGTAGAGGGTGTGCCAAACTCTTCGCAAAACCACAGAATACCTTTTAGGGTACGGGTGGTCAATCTTCGTGAATGCTGTGTTCACTGCATTGCGAATCGTAGGGCGGCCGACTCGGCTTCCTATGGATAAAGGATAAAAGCCTAGTGGGGTCTCCCTATATACTCGACGGTACGTGGGAGCGCAGTCCGTATTAGACCACTATCGAGTCACAGAAGGAGGAATCACCCAACCTAATGTGAAACAACAGTGACTATGTTTTAAGACGCCGGAACACGTCTCTAACCTAGACCTCTAGATATTTGCGTTTAGTTCCAATGCGTTTTTAGATTCATTCGGTTCATTTTATAGTTGATC